>CM031234.1:191211340-191708840 GCA_018340775.1 Taxus wallichiana var. yunnanensis
ATATTCCCTACATGGAATATCCTTTTCTTGGCCTCCAAGGTTCCAGGCTGGCACCTTATCCACTTATCACGCCTAGTCGGGTCCTCACATTTTTCCTCAAGTGACTCCATGATGCCAAATATGGCTAAGTCCTTTAAACCCTTGTTCTTCCTCCCACGCATGCCCTTGGTTTCACTTAAACCCTTCTTAAACCCTTTTCTTGCATGCTTTTCCCTAAGAGCACCCTTCTATTTACTTGATCCTGTGTGCATTGCCTCTTGGTACTTAGCCAATATTTAGGGTCCAACATCACCCCACACTACACATGTGTTTCTCCATCCTCGAAAACATTATTCTCCTTCAAAGAATAAAGAATAGTGGAATTGAAATAATCTAAATAAAGAATGGAAGAATGGAAGAATATGTTACTGTTGCATGAGGAGTGGGAACTCCTTCTTTACGGATGCCTCAATCTTCTCCCAAGCATCCACTTCTCCCTACCCTACTATTTGAAGTAGGTCACCCACCAATGCACTTACTTCATCAAAACTTAGTTCATCACTCTTAGCTTTCAACGTATCTACAATGCTTTCCATTTTCTTGCTAAGATCACCTAGCACATCCATCCTACGTGAGTGACTTGGGGGTATAGTTCCTTTAGCCTATTCTTAATCAAACCCCACAAGGTTTTGATTGCTTCCAACTTCTTCTCAACTTGGCCAGGATCTTATCATGCTCCACCCTATTTCCTTTGTTCTTTTCCTAAAATTCTTTCAGATCCACCTCATGTGTAGTAACCAATATGCTTGCTTACCCTATCTCTGTCAACACAATTTTCATACATGACTTTGGCCATCTATGTGGTGGTCTTTACTTGTGGCAAGGAGCTCGGAGTACTTGAGTCACTATCTCCCCAATCTTCATCTTTTCTTCCTCCTTCTGGCATGTCATCACCTCTTCTTCCACTCTAATGTGAGTGGTCACCTTTCCATGGTGAGGATGTGGGTCAAGTCTTCCAAGCAGTGCATGGTTGACTCATATTTTTACTCAGGGGGGGGCCAGTCTAGGGTGTTTTAAGATAATGGCATCTAAAATGGCCTCTATCTTCTTGTGGACTTCACACACCTTCACCTTTTCATCCCTCATTTCACACCTTAACTACACATTGATCAATTCCTTCTTTTTTTATCTCCTTTTCCTCTCAATGATCTCCTCATTCTTTTTCTCAAGCTCTTCCTCCAAGACCCTTATTCTATCATTTCTACCAAAGAGTCTTGCTTCCACCTCCACCGATACTTTGTTGAGCATTTGCAAAATTTTCTCATCTAACAATTTTTGGGAATTTACAAGAGGGTTTACTCCCTTGGCATCTGGTATCTTCATCAATGCATCATGATTTACCTCAAACTTGGGTTCATCAACGTGGGACTCAAAATCCCAGGATAACATTTTCCTCATGCGTGGGTATACACCCTCTTCATCAAAAGAAGACCAAGCGAGGAGTTGGTTGGTGGGCATGGTACTTTGGAAGTGCACACATGTAGTACCTTGCTTGGATCATTAATATAAGTCATATCATGTTCTGTGCCACTATTGTGCCCTTTCCACCTATGTGTGTTTACCATTGGGAAGCTTACTACTAAGTTGGGGTCTCTCCCATGCTCCCATACTCCTTTCCTACACTTTTTCTCTCCTCAGTTTCCTTCAACACTTCTTTGGTGCTTCTCTCTACTTCATGCTCCACCAACTATTGGATAATACCTACCACCTCCCTCTCTATAGTGTTATCCATTTTCTCCTCGGTCGGGGTCGGGGTCTTCTATCTTTCATGTTTACTTCCTCACTCCCCCTTTTCATGAGTGCCTTCCTCATTCTCATCCCTCTCTTCATTTCCTTCTTCATCTGACTCATGTACATCATACACATGATGATTTTGAGCCTCACCATGCTCTTCATCATCTTCATCACCCTTTTCAGCCTCCATGCTTTTTGTTTCTCCTTGAGTCTGACCCTTTTTGTCACCCTTTTCTTCTTCCTTACTAGTGACTCTAATTCAGGGACTTCTCTTTTTCTTCTCTTGGGTGACTCTTCTCTTACTTGGTGACTCTTCCTTTTGTGATGACTCTTTTCTAATGGGACCTCTTCCGGTGGATGTAAGTACTTGTGCCCATGCCCACTCTGTGCCCCTCTATGCCCCTACTATCTGTATTATCTGCGCACTCTGCCTTTTTCTCGAGAGCCTCCCTCTTTTCTCTTTTCCTTGGCACAACCTTTTTTCCTCATGGTGGGGTCCTCAGAATGGAGACATCATCTTCAACATAAGCACCTTTTTCATACTTAGGCCTTAGGCACAAATACACCCTCATTGTTGTCCTCCCTACAACAGAAATGTTACTTGGTTTTAACATGTGCACATCATGGGAGACATACTTCTCCACATAGGCATGCTTCTTGGGGTATATTAACTTCTTGTGTAGCTCACGGTAATCTTGATCTACTACACTTAGATCAAACTTGAGTTTCTTCACCTCTTTGAATCGATTGACCCCCTAGAAGTATTGCCATGAAGGAGAAAGGAAACTTACACCAAGGACTCTTGGTGCCATCTATCAAAGTAAATCTTTTGATACAAAAATGTTGGTATATGGTGAACTCAACCTCTCCTTGTACTAATGAAGGTAACTTCTTGGGTATTCTCCATTCATCCTCAATGCATCATGTGCATCCACTTATACCACTTTTCTAGGTGCCTTATGAGTGGCCATCATGGTGTCACAAGTATATTGTTCAAACCTCTTGGTGGGGGGGGTTCTCATCTGGTATATTCCCAAACAAACTTATCCAGGCCCATCGGGCACTCCAATCTCTGAAAATACAATGGTGAGGAGGACATTACCAAACATGATCTTCTCTCTGTCATCATGCATGTTGTTTATAATCTCCTCTGCAATAAAATATGAGAGGTTATAGATGGTCCCCTCCGAGATCTTGTGGCATACATTCAACCAAGCCTTGTTGATCTATGTCCATCTCTCTTTCCCATTCAGCTTGTGACCAAGCACAAGTGGCCATCCTCATCACGGGTCGGTGATTGCAGAAATGTCAAAGTAGCGTGAACCCTTCTTGTAGTCATAAGCTTCAATGGTCTTCTTAATGGCTTCTTTGTCTCCCAAATCATCGTCCAATGATTCTCCTTCATAGATAAGGCTGGTGAACTTAGAAATTAGTTGGGGGTTATGCACATCCTCCACCTATGAAATAGAAGTGGTCTTCATGCACATGCATGACATCAACCATTGGTATAGTCTCATGGGATTTCCAAAATAGGGAAACTCATAGAGTTGCAACAACCCAACCTTCTCCATTTTCACCTTCACTTCATCATCATAGATAGGCATTCCATCTAGTGTCCTCTTCTCTATAGGGTGAACCAGTTCTAGTGTCATCTCATTTTCTGTGGTGCTCATTCGATGGTTGTAATCACTTACTGACCATCTTTTTGACATGAGACACCCATTCCTTACCAAGTAATACATCATCTGGGTACTACATTTCCATGTACCATTCTTCATTGA
Organism: Taxus wallichiana var. yunnanensis; assembly: GCA_018340775.1. Lineage (NCBI taxonomy): Eukaryota > Viridiplantae > Streptophyta > Pinopsida > Cupressales > Taxaceae > Taxus > Taxus wallichiana. Next base: position 191,214,895 of record CM031234.1, read on the forward strand.
AACTAGTAGAAATGGCTTGTTTTCCCTTTCCCTTTCCCTTCTTTGGTGAAACATTTTCTACTTTCCTTGGTGTCATTCCTTCATTCAGGTCCTTAAAACTTCTTCCTCTCTCTTCTGGTCCTGGCTCTTCTCAACTTCATGGCTCCACTCCTTTGTGAAAATTCCTCCAAACCTCATGCCCTAGCTATATGAACCCTAACCTAGAAAACCCTTTTTCCACAAGATGGCATAACACCCATGGGATCCTTCCACACAACCTTCTCCACTTATGCCCATGTGTACTCCTTTCCACTCTAGTTCACTGATCAAACTAGCTATGCACATGTAAATCTTCACAAATTTCTCAAACCTTCTTTGCAAGGATGCCCTAGTTCATGAGAGATCTTTGATAACTTAAAATGCAAGGTAAAAATAATGCACCCCCGATCTTCTATTTATAACTTTTTCTTTTCTCTGTAATAAATGCCATGCCACCTACCAATGTACTTTCACAATAAAGGTGGATTTTTCCAATGCCAACCTTCAACACTTTTCCTCCATGCTCAATCCTACATGAAAAAAAACTTGGCAACCTTCAAGGCATGCAAAAAAACCCCTTACTGACCACAGATCCTTACGCACGCATGCTTACATGCACCAAAGGCATTCTTCCTCTGTGTCCTAATCCTAGTTCTTGACATCACCTACCTCATGTTGTTCTTGATTTTCATTCTTGTACATGGTTTCTATAAATCCTTTTGACACCATCCTTCCCTCATGTTCACCTCTTCTACGCATGTGATCTTCCAATCCACATGTGTTTTTTATTTTTCAACCCAGGCCATCAACAACCATAGCTTCCAGCACTTGTCACATCACTCCACCCCACACAAAAATGGATGTGTGGTCCTCTGCACATGCATAGAAAATTTTTGAAATAATAAGTGGCTACCAAGTGCAAAAAAACACACAAAACAAAAAAAAAACAACAAGAAACACAAAGAAAGAAACTACATCAAAGCAAATCCTAGGCTAACTAGAAATACTACCTTATTTACAAACACAAAGAAGACTTATTTATAGTAGGGCTTCAACCTACTCCCATTGAAATGGCCTGGAAACCATGTTCCATCCAGTGCTTGTAATTAGCAAGTGCACTTGAATCAAGTATATAGGATACAATGTATGGGCCCAACCAATGGACTTTGAATTTCCCAGGATGGCATGTAAAACTTGGAATCATACAAGAGAACCATCTTCCCAACCTCAAACTACTTGTTCTTGATGTGTCTATCATGCCATGCCTTCTTCTTAGATTTTTCTATTTTCTAACTCCAATGAGCAATAATCCCACCTCTCATCCAACTACATCAACTTATCAATCCTCTCCTCAAGCACTTGTTCATCATCTAACCCTCTTGCATGTGTATATACGCATAATGATGGTAACATGAATTCAATAGGTAACACAACTTCCATGCCAAACACCAATTGAAAAGGTGTGGCCTTGTTCAGTCTCTTATAAGTAGTCCGATATGACCATAACATAACAAAAAAAACTTTCATCCCAATCCTTTCTTCCCACATCACAAATCTTGGTTAACGTGTGATTCAAAATTTTTTAAATGCCTCAGTAGTCCCATTAGCTTGTGGGTGATAAGGGGTAGTCTTGTGATGGGCCACCATGAATTCTACCAATAAAATTCTAATTGTCTCATTTAAGAAATGAGTACCCCTATCACTTGTTAAGCTCAATGGGCATCCATATCATGCTTGATTATATTTTCCCACAAGAACCTAGTTGTTGTTTCCATTGTGTAATCCCTTGTAGGTGCCACTTCTTCCCACCTTGTAAGGTAATTTGTGCATGTAATGATATAATATGTGAACTTTCCTTCTTCGTGTGGCTGAGAGAAATAGGGCCTACAAAGTCAATTTCCCATTTCTCGAATGGTTCTGCACTAGAAATCAGTCTTAATGGAATTTCATCTCTTTTCCTAGTTTACCAAGGCATTGTAGTGGTCACAGGCCTTGCAATACTTGATACAATCTTTGTAAATTGTTTCCCACAAAAATCCTACTAGAAGGATCTTGCACATGGTTGCATTCCTCTGCATAGTGTCCCCCTGCAATTCCACCATGAGCCTCTTCCATGATTGCAGTGCGCTCATGCTCAAGCACACACCACTGATGCAAAACCTCATCATGGCCTAGCTTGTATAAGTCTCCACTAATTAACATGTAGGGTGTGACACATATGGCTAACTTTGCTTCCTTTCCAAAGTCTTCATTCCCTCCTCGATTGCCACACCCATTTTGAGAAACACAACAATATCTTCCAAGTCAGAGGGTGCATGCACTGCAATCTAAATAGTTGTGCATCTAGGCATTGTATCCTCAATGCTCTATGCATCCTCTCTGATTCAATCCTTGATAAATGGTCAGGCCCCAAATTACTCTTACCTAGTTTTACAACAACCATAAACTCAAACTCTTGAAATAATAGGACCCACTGCTATATCCCTTGTAAGATGGGCTTGTTTACCAAGTACTTTAATGCCATGTGGTCCATGTAAAAGATAAAAGGCATCACTAGAAAATACTTCCTAAATTTTTGTAGTGTAGATCATCGATAATGCCTCACGCTCCATGGTAGTATAATTTTGTTTTGTTGGGGTTAGCTTCCTACTAGAAAAGCACAAGGGATGGTCAACAATTCCCTCTCCAGGTTGTGCTAAGATTTCTCCAATCACCATCCTAAAGCATCAACATGTACATGGAATGGCTTATCCCAAGAGGAAAGTGTAATATGGGCATGGTGATAAGCCTATTCTTTAATGTGTCAAATGCCATCTGTTGTGCCTCTCCCCAATGAAATGTACTTTTTGTGCTTCAACAACTCCTCCAATGGTGGCAAATCTTGGCATACCCCTTAATAAATTTCTGGTAATACCCCATATGCCCAAGGAATCCATGCACCATGCACTCTAGCTGGTAGGTTCCCCCAATCCCACAATAATGAAAACTTTGGCAGATCCACCAATAAGCCTTCTTTACATATGATATGTCCCAACAAGGTTCCAAATGGAGTAGTGAAAAAACATTTCTTAATGTTGAGAGATATACTCAACTATCGACATCTCTCAAACATCAGCCTCAGATTGTCACAATGGTCCCTCACTAATCCATATATTGTCCAGTCATCCAGGTAGACTTGTAGAAATTTATGGATGAAGTCCTGAAATGCACTTGAACCACAATGCGTGAAAACACAACATGCATTCTTCAGTCCAAAAGGCATGACCATATAGGAAAAAATTCCCCATTCAGTGGTGAAGGTTGTCTTTTCTTGGTCCTCCTTTGCAATTCTAACCTAATGATATCCTGAGAATCCATCTGTGAAAGAATAGATCTCACACCATACTCCTTCCAGGATCTCTTTGAAGGGGGGTTGGAAAAGGATCAATGACACACACCACATTCAAATCCTTGTAATCAATGCAAATCCTTATCCTCCCATCCTTCTTAATGTTGATGACCATCGACTTATCCACTCTGATTCCTCAACAACCTCAATGATGCATGATGTGATCATCTTTCAATCTCCTCCTTGACTTTGACATGCATAGATTTAGATTCATTCGATAAGGTCTCTTCCAATTGGGCATGCACCTTCCTTTAACTTGATCTTCATTTCTCCCAAGGAGTGGTGAAATCCTTTAAGCTCATGGTACCCATGTGGAAAAAAATCCTAAAATTCATGCAATAGATCAATAATCTTTGAACCTCCTCCTTTTTATCTAGTAATCTCCAATAGTAGCTTCCTTAGGTTCCACCTCCAAACCAATGTTAACCTTCTTGGTTTTTAGGGGTTCATGGTAGGTGTGCTTTCTCATCAACACTATCCATAACCTCATGTGTGCCCATAGTATGGTTAACATCTAAGTTTTCCACCTCTTCACCATCTATCATGTAGACCAATTTTCCTTTCTCTTTTTCCATGCATGCGTGCTCAAGTTGTACCTCCTCTGATTCTTCCTCATCAAAGCACTTCCAAGCCAGGTTCACCCAAAACTCTAGTACTTTTCCTCCACCATGGCACTATCTCCCATAGTTAGGTGCTTAACAACTTGTATCCCTCATTCACCAATGGTTTAGTACTCTGATACTCAAAATCTTGAAGGAGATCAACCATCAACTCCTACTCAGTTTCTTGTCTGATGGCAGCTCTGAGTGAATGTACCATGCATGCACATGTAAACCTTGTAAGGTGGAGTAAAGCTTATGCACCCATAAAGATGGAGGAAATGCTTCTGTGCCTTCCATCTAGGCCTTCTCACATGCCTGGATGTGAAATGAGGTGGGTTCCTTCCCATGATAATCTTGTATAGTAGTAGGTGCATTGCTTTGGAGAAACCTAACAGAGAATGTGATTCTCACCTCATGCCACTCTAGAAGGTTATCATGATGGGTCACCCACCAACATGTTGTGTTGTGGTCTCAAGAAAATTATAGCTAAGCATACTTCTCCTTTTGACCTCACATCTCCATTGGGTCTCCATTTCTCATAGGAAAACATCAGGGTTGGCTCCCCTAGTGTAACTTGGTAACTTTTTTCCTCCCAGGCACTTCTGAATGAGCACCTTTGTTACTCTCATCACATAGAGCCTCTTAACTACCTTCCGAACTAACTCATATGTCCCATGTGCCCAATTTTCACATGCCACACTAGTTGTATCACTTATAGATTGAGTGTCTTCCCACTGAATAATGCCTTCTTTTGTTGGTTGCACAACCTCAGGGTCCCTTGATAGTGCACATATATTTTCTAGGTCTTCTTCTCCCAAGGGCTCAGTATAGGGTGTTGACTTTCCATCCATCAAAGGAATGATAACATGTTCCTCCTTGTTCTCAAAACTTATATACCCCTTATTGAAACATAAGTCAACATTGTTCTTATAGCACTAGGGGCCCAAGTAATGCTGGAAAGTTGTCCACCTCAAAGTGCTAAGACTTTGAAAGTCTCTAGTGAATTTTTCCCCTTGGATAGTGATAACAACATCCTTTAAAACACCAATGGGCATTTCCTTTGTCTTATTAGCCATATACAACACATTTGAAGATGGTTGTAATGGGGGCCTTCCCATTTGATTCCATGTCTCAGGGTGAGAACATTAACTTCCACCCATGTCAATCAGAAATATTACTTAGGAGCCATCCATCAACAAATGCATTCAAGGTAATCTCCTTATCATAGTCAAGGTTGTGAGGAGGTAGATTAGCATGCAAAACCTTCCTCTCACACTCTCCTCCAATGCTTGGTACTTTATCTCTCAACCATTCTCCTAATAGAGGGATGATATTCTCTTGGCACAACATCTTACACACCTCTCTGACATCATCTATATCTGTCTTCAGGGGACCTCAATGCTTTTCTTCTACTCTAACTTCCTGGATTTCTCTTTTAGACATTAAATTTCCCCTTGAAGACTTTTGATTACTTCCATGGTCTCTTGATAGACTTCCTTTTGATGGGTAGGGTCTAGATACTTCCCATGTACCACTTCTTCTCTTGTAATCAGTGGTCTCTACTTTGGTATCTCCTAGCATGCACATGAGCCTCAGCTCACATGTCATCACTCACCAGTACATGTTCTAACTCTACTCACACACCATTCTTGGCATCCACTATTGATCAACACACTTTACACTCACCATCCCAATGCCCTTATCCTTCTGCTACTTCTTTTAGCTCATGTGTTTAAAAAATTCTGGGCATTCCTCATACTTGTGTTTTTCCCACACCAAGAGCATTTACAAAAATCGGGACACTCACGCTTATAGTGTTCCAGTAGATCCATAGTTATAACAGGTTCCATGAGGGAATTCACTTCTTCTTCCCCCCATGATTTCCATGGCCTCTAAATCCTCCTCAAAATCCTCTACCTCGACCTCCTCCATCCACATGCCCTTCATAATGATGACCATCATCCTTGGAACTATTTGCAACACTAGTCTAGCACTACCAATATCAATGGCATCATGTATTTGGTCAATCAATCTACAATCCTTGGTGTCATGAGTAGTAGAGGTGTAAATTTTGCAATAGCAAGACACATTCTTATGGATCACGTGCTGCAGTAGTGGACACCTACTTGCATCATGATCTCCATGGAAAATCTCATAGTCTACCATCATCATGCATGTACCGATCTCTCGAGGAAAATTTCCTTCGTATTCCCTTCTACCTCACAATCCATACACCATAACCCTTTGAGTCTCATGAGCCGAGTTCACAGATAATTTCTCCAGTACTTTTCCATTGCAGAAAATTTGGGCTTCTAGGAATGGACTAACTCTTGTATCAATGCTTCCTACTACCTCAACATGCAAGGCAACCTCCAAGGCCTCACGTGGATCTATGAAAGTTTTTGTGAAAGTTCCCTCCTAAATGGTGTGATCAGTCCTCTAAAAACCACTGAGCATGTTGTGAAGGGTGAATGTCATAAGATAACTTGGATAGGAGAGTCTTGAAACATGTGTCATACTCCCACACACTCTCCACATTCCTTGTTGAATTTCCTTTAACACATTGATGCTTTTCTATTCAAACTTAGGTATGTGGAACTCCACCAAAAAGGCATTACATGGTGCATAATGTAATCCACCACTATCTGTGTGGGTCATACTTCTGTACCATCTATGCACACATCCTTACATGGTTACAAATTAACTTTCCTTCCACTCTGGGGTAGTGATTCCCTTTGCATGCCATAGTAACTCACACTTGTGTACATGTTCCATGACATCCTCAATGCCCTTGTAATCAGGTAAGTGGAGTGACATCTCATAAAACACATGTTGATGGTGTTGTGGACCTTGTCCACCTAGATCTAGGACCTTGATTCCCTCGATGTTACCTCCACCACTAGACCCACTAGATCCACTAGTTCCAACTCCTCCAAGATCCACCAAGATCCTCCTCTATCATAGGTAAGGGGCTAACATGCATTGTGCCCCTGATGATCCCACCATCATGCTAAATACGTGCGATAATGATTTTGTGATACCAAACCACTCCCAGATGTGTTTCTCATGCCACTCTCCAGATGTGATACTCAAACCTTGTGATCCCACACCTTGCCCAAATGTTGTGCCAGAAAAAATACCCCCAACACAGAAATGATTGTGTAGCCATAGATGTACCAAATGAAAAATTATACCTCCTAGGTGTCACTCGACTACCAATACCGATACCAACTAGATTATCAAAACTTATCTCAGGAACTAGAAAACTAAGCACAAGGGTCTAGTCATGCCATGTGGGTTAAGATGTGTGCCTACGACTCTCCTCCTTTCTTCATATGATGAGCTCTCTCTAGAATCGAGGGGGTTTTCTCTTCCATGCTTTCCAAGATGGGGTAGCTCAGACTTCTTCAGGTTCCACATCCTCCACGTGAACCTCAAATCCTTCCCATAATGTCTACCTCCATAAATCCATCACTCCTGTAGCTTCACATTGTCTTTCCAACTCCCTCTCCCAGAGCTTCATTATACTTGAGCCACCTCTCCTCTCTCTCCATTTCTACCACAAGGTCTGCCATCCTCTACCACACCACTTTCCATGCCTGCCTAGCTGAGAGTTATCTAGCCATGGGAAAGGCTTCCAAACTCAAAGTAATGACCAGGATCTTGATAGCTAGTGGAATAACATGCAAGAATGATCCTCTAGGCTCCCTCAAGAACTCAAACTCAGCAATCTCTCGGGAAATAATACATAGAAATATATATTCCAGGTATAACTAGTCAACACTCTACTCCACCAGTGATCAAAAACACAAGTCCATGTCATATCAGCATCATGCAACCATTGATATTCCTCCTGGGTCCAAACACAAGGTCTATAGTACCAAATTGACCTTGATGCATATGTTGATAGCCATTCATACAACTCTACTAGGAAAATAGAAAAAGGTCTCATATAACTCATGATACAAGTGATCCTCTACCCATTTACATGCATCAAACTCAGTCCAAGTTTAAATCTTTGAGAAAACTCATCCTCCATGTTTTTGAGATCATGCTTCTCACACTATCCAAGGTCAAGCACTCTCATCATTACACATTTCTCACAATAGCTTCAAAAGAGGTCCCAAAAATGGAACCAAGATGTAGTCATTATTTTACCCTCAATACCTCTTTCTAACCCCAAACGCATTGGCCTATCACCCAATACATTGGGCACTCACCCGAGGCATGCACGTGGGTTGCGAGTCGAGCCCCTCCTTTATGTGAGCTTTGTAAGAGAGTTCTCCATTAATGGAGGATTATTTATAGAAACAAAAGTACATGCATCTACTTAAAAGGAAGAAGATATAACTAATAGATCTACACATCAATGCATCACAAAAGGTAAATAAACATTGTATGAAGCACAAGGAACTAGATCTAAGTCATGAAAAGCCAAATAACATGAGGGTTTACACCCATAAACAAGATGTACATAATAGATCCATGTATATTGATTTAAAAGAGTTTCTAGTAGCCACACTACATTCAAAGGGGGTCATCTCGACCACCATATATCAAATGACAAAGATCCAACCCCTCCAAACTAATCTGATCAAGAGATCCTAACTATGCTTTCCCCATTATAACCCTTGTTACAGACCCCAATACCCATACATATGCTTAATGATATCCTTACAACCCTCTAACACCAAGAACTCTAAACCCTAGCATCATGAGCTCCAAACCCTTAGCATTTCCTAACATTTCTGCAACACCTCATTACCCTCCTTCTCTTAGCACTCTCATACCTTCTAGTGCCTTCACACTACCTTCTCCTCCTTCTCTCCCTTCTCTCTTTCTATTTTCTTTCCCAACACTTCTTTAAATAGGATCAATCATCCACCATGACTTCTCTCATGAGTAGATCACGTGCCAAGTGTCAATGTGGTCCTCCATTGGTGAATTCTTATCCTCTTTGCAAAACCTTCCACTAACTATAATGATGCCTCTAGGAATATTCCTGCATGGAATATCCTTTTCTTGGCCTCCAAGGTTCCAGGATGGCACCTTATCCACTTATCATGCCTAGTTGGTCCTCACATTTTTCCTCAAGTGACTCCATGATGCCAAATATGGCTAAGTCCTTTAAACCCTTGTTATACCTCCATGCACACCCTAGTTTCACTTAAACCCTTCTTAAACCCTTTTCATATGTGTTCCCTTCTTACATATCTAAGAGAAGGATAAACTATGATTGAACCTACTCAATGTATCTATAAAATAATATGATAGGAGGTGGATGCGACATCGTAAAAGGTGTTTTGAGTTATACTCTTCTCCTTCCATAATTTGGGACTACATGTGACCTAAAATACATAGTAGAATGGTAGATTGGAAACCTATTATGGGCTAAGCAACTCAGTTGTAAACATCTCACTTCCCGAGATATGAATAGTATGTGTTCTGGGTCATGCCGATGTTGCACACACTTGGACCAAACCTTGTATGTTAAGAATTAAATTCAAATTGTATGTTTTTAAAGAATTAATGAGAACAAAATATGGAAAATAAGATATGATTAAACCCTAAAATGAAATGAACCTCGTTTGCAATGTTGTATTGTGTGTCAAAAATATTTTAACAGTGCTTCCGCAAATGAAATACTTCTTAAGTAACAAAATGTAATGCATAAAAAATTAAAACTATAAATAATGTCTTAATTATATCAATGCAGCTATGAGTTTTAGTGTTATGTAGGCCTATTGTCACATGGCTTGTGATCATTGCAGTTGTAGTAAGTGTTGTTTCATATAAAAACCAAGTTCTTTTTCTATTTTTACTATTATGTGTTGGGTTGTGAAATTATAGGGTGTTACATTTAGTATCGAGAGGAGGTTGAACCACTTTAACCACTTTGGGATAACTTAGGATGAGTAATATGTGTGTTATTGTATGTGTAACATGAGTTTCATGATGATTACTACTTATAGGTTATGTGAATTTTATGTGATTTTTTTAGCCCCACCTATTGTACTTTTTCCCGACTCCTTGGGAATATGTTATATAGTGAATCTAGTTTGATATGATTTAGACATGTGCTATGTGAACCCATATTATGTTACCTCATGGATACCTTCATATAATGATTCACTTAGATATTTTGGATCGCAATTTTCTTAGTGAGGTATTTGGACATTTATGTTGTGGGAGACATATGAAGACTAGTATGGGGGTATCATGAGATTGGTGATTTTCTTCTTGAGTTATATACTTTAGTGGTTATATTCATCAAACATTTGACAACATTTAGCACTTGGGAAACCATTTTCCTCCTTGGAACACTTGACTTAGTATTTACACCTTCACCACATTGCTTCTTACGACCTTATTGATACATTATTGATCATATCATGATGTTATCACGACTATAATACGGAGATATTTTATTATCAATCATGGTGGAATGTAAATCTAATCATAATCATCATAATTTCATTATTTAACCCACTTGTTCTTTAGAAAATTTATGGTCAATTAATTATTTTGTCATAACTACTCTTCTAGTTCCTGAAATTTCTATGCTATCTAATCTTGCATCGATGCATTGAAACATTCCATACTTCCTCTCGAGCTTCAAAAATCTAAAATTTTGACAATGATATAAATCAAACTTGGAATATCCGATCAACTAAACATGTGACCTTCTAAGTAATAAAACTATTGGAGACCCTTTCTCTGGTCAGAGTGACATTCCTTGTGTATAATGTTGCAAGTGTAAAATACTTATCTTATCTTAGTTATGCATTTTGGAGATGATGTTTCAAATAGAGAATATGAAAATTACATTATTTGATAATTTATTATTATTATATGTCAAGATCCACACTCGATGATGTAGTATCCATACATGTGGCCACATGTGGCTATATAGTTATTACGATGTGGATATTATGATGTGTATTTTATTCGTGAACTTGACTTTCTAAGTACTAGTTTTATATTTGATTTATTCGGAAGATTTGAGGATATTCTTGTTTAATTTTTGTTTTTCATGCAATATTTTCATAGTTTGAATGTGGCTACTTGGCCATTTCTCTTTGGTTTCTAAGAATTATTGATTTTCTTTTTTCATAACTCGAAGCTTTTTGGTTTTAGACCACTTGGCTAATTGTCATCAAGAATGTTAATGTGGATTTAATTACTTGTTTGATGATTTAGTTCTACCTTGTTCATAATGTGCATACATGTTTTATGGGGGTATACCCAATGTGTCATTTATGTATGCTTGGTGTTGCAAGACATGCCCTTGGTTTTTAGGTGATGGGGATTTATGTTTCTAGGACCATGGAGTGACCCAACCTCACTTGGATACTTAATACTCAGTCCTCCTATGGTGGAGTGACATTTGTGAAACTTAGGCCTCCTATGGTAGAGTGAAATTTATGATTCTCGGTCCTCTATGGTTGAGAGACACTTATGATATTCAGTCCTATATGGTTGAGAAAATCTTATGATAATTAGTTCTCCTTAGTTGATTAAACTTCATGATCTTGATACCCATTGGTAGTTTGATGGTGATTATTGTTCTCTTTGTCCCCTATGATGATGACTATTTCCATTGATATGGATATTATATTTAAGTCAAACTTTATGATTATGTTTTGGGATCTCTATACTCTTTCAAAAAAATGGATTACTTAGGGATAATGTAAATTTTGGGCCATGTGAGATTCATCAAAAGACATACTGATGGGATACTTGACACTCTTACATGGTTCTTTTATCTCCCATGAGAGAGCTTGGGATACTAAACTATAGATTATTGTGTGTAATATTTATAGATTTGGACTCATGGGAACTATACATATAGATATTTGTTACTTTTGGTCACGAGGACCCATATATAGTTGTGTTATAGGCATACCATTTCTATTTTTGTGCATGCATTGTTATATACCTTTTATATGGAGTCTATGATATGTGTGATATGTTAATTTCCCTCCTTAATGTGTGGGTGGCTTATTGGTGAGAAAATATTTTATTTTTATGGTATTATTATTATGTTGCCATAACCTTATGGTTGGTTATAACACCATAAAACTCACCTTACCAAGTTTTATGGTGTACTCTTCTCATTGTGTGAGTTTCAAGTCATTAATTTTTGGTGTCAAATGTGTTAAAATGGACTTTTATAGTCAACCTATTGAGGATTTATATCATGTTGTGTTTGGAGCCTATTTTTACCTTGTGGTGTCATGGTTGTTGGGAACCCTATGAAAATATGATGAAATTTAATTTTTATACAATGAAAAAATTACGAAAAATGAATCAAACAAATGGTGTAATGGAAAGGACTAATGGGGTGATTGATTAAAAGAACTACCAATATTCTCATAACATAAATAAATCAAGAGATTTCAAAGTTTGTATTTCACTAGTGGTCATTTTTAGGCCATAAGGTCCATTCGATAGTGACATGAGTTATTATGTGTTTTCTCCTTGTTCAAGTGTACTTATTCTAATATTTTCGATGTGTCGCATAAAGCATGATACTATTATAAGGGGAGGAAAATGTAATGCCCCCTCCCAAATTTTAGTGGTGTTTCATAACCAACTTTGTCATTTTTTTGTGGAATATTGATATGTGCTTGAACCGATCTTTATTTTTGTGTCTCATGGTGATGAGGATAACCCTTGTTGTTTCCAATAGATGTATTTAATATATGTTTCCAAGCTCTTTGAATTTATTGAGAAGAGTATTAAATTTTCATATAAGGTTATAATAATTATAATTAATTTTAAATAAAATATATATAATTAATAAAATAATGGAGGGGTGGTGAGGAAATATGGATCTCAATGAAGACATAAAGTTCCTTCCCGATGTATGATTTTATTAACGATAATTTTTAACCTCAAGTTTGTCATAAATTCACATGTAGAAGCCTTAAATAACTATTAATCATGAGCATTTGTGTTGACGATCTTAATTAACTCTCAATTATGAAATAATGATATAAAGCTTGTTAATAATAAAGTTGGATAAAATAATAGATATTCATGTCAATTTCAGAGTTATGGGGTGTTTGCATCGAGGTTTTAGAGGATGTGATGTTGGTAGAGAAATAGATTTCATGAGGTACATTGAGAATTCCTTGGATTCCTTTGTTTTTGTAATTAATAGTTGTTAATTAAGACACCTACCAATACCTTTTCCACTATTAGATGCATTTTTGAAATATTGGATTTGGCATTGGAAAATTTTAAGAAAATGAAATTAATTAGTTTCTTATAAAGAGTGGAATGAGCATATTGGGAGGCACCTAAATCATTCTCCATTTTTTCTCCCATCTTTTCCACCCTCTAAGCTCACACATATGACAAACATCATAGCCTAGAACAACACATAGGTCCTCCATTAAGGTAGAATGGAAGGTGTTAATCTACACTATGTTATTCTAGCACTTGGAGGATATCTGAAGATCTAGATTGGGTGGTAGAAATCTTCAATAAATGAGAATTAAATATTTGGTGGTTTTGTTGATCAAAATATTGACATCCCAACTCGGGATTCTATTTTTTTGAAGGTGGGGACTACTACCTACATCCTACCATCTCACACACACTCCCATCTTGTATGCATGTGGAAGCACACATTCAACATGGGAACTATTTGACCAAATGCCATAAAGAGGAATGATATCAAGGACTTGTAATGATTATGATAGACACAAAATGGGTTATTGAAAAATACTTAGAAACTATCAAGAAAATTTTATTGGCAGTGTAAATCCAAATTCCAAGCCTATGCTAACATGTTCATGGTCTATGCCAAAATGGAAGCTTTGAATCGAGTATGGACGTCATGTTTTGTAGTTGTAAATGCCCCTGAATACCTATTCCTACAAATTAACTTTACAAAATATTTCATCTAATTAAGAGAGAACAAAGGGAATATTTGGGGTTGTAGAAGTTTCTTGTATAAAGGATCTAGATGGTTGAGATGCAATATTTGCAATTGTGCTCAAAAAATTTCGAATCATCCTCTATGTTATTTCCGAGTGTCGATTTGGTGGTTAACAACGGATGTCCTCGGCATTGTATGTGGATCTACGGTCATTTTTATGAGTGTTATTTGAGTGGAGAAGGTATACCTTAATAGTAGGTGTATGATGTGTTTTGAGACATACATACTACATATTAGACATGTAGCAAAATTGAATCATTCGAGAATATGGTCAATGGATTGTTTTGTTATGCATTATAATGCCACCCATATCTGACCTTAGCATATGAAATTATTCAAATAAGTTCACTTGAAGAAGGTTTTTCACATTCTCTCTTTCTAATTCAGATGAATATGTTATTCTTGTACTTATATTACACGAGGAACATGAAATGGTTGAAAAAAGGTCAATTGGAAGGATGTGTTCAACCAAGCTTAACTCAAGTTTCTCTGAGCATGGTTCTCTCACTTATATCTAGCATGTTTTTCATAGTGTTAGTTTTCATTCATAATTGTATCAAACATTAAAAATTCATTGTTGGATATATTCTTGGTTAAATAAAATGACCTTCCTTGTTGTTTAAAATGTCAACAATTAAATTTTCCCACACACCAAATCAACCATTTAGGAATGCATATCACCACCTCAAAATGCATTTTAAACTAATTTAAAACTCATACTAGTAAACATGGAAAGTGTAACCATTATTTACAAGTAGAATGTAATAACTCATACAAACACCTTACCATTAAAAACCTTGCAAAAGTTAATAAAACCCACTTAAAAATATGTTATGGTATGGTATTTTTATTTCAGATGATTGATACCTTAGTAAGATTAAAAATATACTTTCTAAAGGAGCAATAGACATGAATGAAAATTAAAGGATGTTAGCATGATTGTAAGAGAATAACTTGGTAACTTGAATAAAGGAAAGAAATATAAGGTAACCATTTTGTGAAAGAAAAATATTTTTGATCTAATGGTGGGTGTGTGTGTGTGTGTGTGTGTGCATGCTGCGTGCATGTGTGTGTGCGTGTGCCATGTACATGTGTGTGTGCATGTGTGTGTGCGTGTGCCATGTACATGTGTGTGTGCATGTGTGTGTGCGTGTGCGTGTGCATGTGCGTGTGTGTGTTCGTGTGCGTGTGCGTGTTCATGTGGTGTGCATGTGCGTGTGCATGTGCATGTGTGTGTGAGTGTGCGTGTGCGTGTGTGTGTGTGTGTGCGTGTGCGTGTGCGTGTGCGTGTGCGTGTGCGTGTGCGTGTGTGTGTGTGCGTGTGCGTGTGTGTGTGTTTAATATTGTAACATAGAAAAGGAAATTATAAGCTTGAAACTAAACTTTATTATAACCATAGTTAGGTCATGTATTAATGTTTATCATTAATGATTTTATGTAAAGTGTAATGTGTAGTGGAATCCTTGCACAATTAAAGAAATCAAACTAAGTGTCTAATTGTGAACATAGTGTCAAATGATCATAAGTATTTGAGTTGTGTACCATCTTAAGGTAGTTGTTCGTATGACACATAGGGAGGATTGGGATTATCAAAGTGGATAAACTAAGTTTCCTTGTTGGATAAAATCTAAGAGAAATCAATTATCTAAAAGCGACATAAGTAATTTATTTATATGAAATTGCATACCTTGTTACAAAATCTATTCATTTTATCATGATAATCAAGAAAAATCATTCTTCTCTCATATTTTTTTATAAATAAAGTAGGTGTTTTTGTGCATTTAAGTAGGCTTAGCATAATCACTAAGTAGTATCCTGCTCATTTGAAGCGAACTAAAAATTAATGAAATGATGGAAACTCATGTTATTATAGGAAAATATGTAACAACGTATAATGGTAGGACTACTATAATGATTTTGGTAACAAATAGAAATAAGGTGGAACCCTTCCACTAAAATGTAAATGTTCATCCCTCTTGGATCAAGTAAAACCTCGAGATGTATGATGTGAAAGAAATCATTAGGTTGTGTTTGTGATCACAAGTGAAACTCATGTAATATTTCCAAGTCCTTTCACGTCACTACCGATAGGAAGGGATCAAAGGCGATAAATCTTATAATAAGGTTGCAAGTTTATCGTGAGATTATGCCGCTAAAATAAATGAGGAAGAGTTATTTTATAGTGCTAAGTAGGGAGTTAGTATTTCTTGTCGAAACATTGTGGTAATAACTTCCTAGAATTATTAAGAACATTATTATCGCACCAACCGATCAAATGAAACCATCTTCATATATTATTACGTGAGATTTTTCCTTTATTATGTAATTGGATGACTTAGAATAATGTGTGAAAGAAGCATTGATCCAAGCTTAGTGGTTACCATAGAATGAATTCCATATGAACCACAACGGATATATTAGTAATTCTTCTTAACAACCATTATTTATGGGATATACTCAAGTGTGGGCCTTATACCTTAGCTAGTAATGATATTCATGATAATTGTGGTCTTCAAAGAGCATCTTGTTTAGTGGATGGGTTTTTTCTCATCATACATGGGGAAACATTATTTCATTTCATATTTGTACTCTTGTTTTAAGATGAGCATCTCCTTCTTCCCTTTTTAAGAAAAGGATAAATTGTGATTAAACCTACTTAATGTATATATAAACACTTTGGTAGGAAATGTATGGGACATCGTGAAAAAAATTGAGTTATACTCTTATCCTTTTGTATTGTGGGATTGTGGGTGACCAAGAATCTGTAGTAGAATGGTGGAAAGGAAACCTAGCATGGGCTAAAAAAATCAGTTGTGAACATCTCACTTCCTAAGCCATGACTAGTATGCATGTTGGGCCACCCAAAGTTGCACAAACTTGGAACAAACCTTTTATGTTAAGAATTAAAGTTGAATTGTATTTTTTGAAATAATTAAAGAGAACAAAATATGGAAACTAACACATGATTGAACCCTAGAATGAAATAAACCTCATCTATGATTTGGTAGTGTGTGTCACAAATATTTTAACCTTGTTTCCAAAAATGAAATACTTCTAAGTAAAAACAAAATGCATACAAAATTAAAATTGTAAACCATGTGTTAATTGTATGAATGCAACTATGAGTTTTATAGTTATGTGGCCTAATGTCATGTGTCTTGTGATCAATGAAACTATAATAAGTGTTGTGTCACATAACAACAAATAAAAAATAAAAACTTTCAGTATTACTGTTACTTTTTGGGTTGTGAAGGTATGGGCGTTACTGATATTTGTACTAAACATACTTGTCGTAGGTTCCTTTCATAATGAAATTTTCTTGTTGAAAACTTGTGTTATCTTTTATTTTATCTTCCTTGTTATTTTCTTCCTTCAATCTAATACTACTTCCTCTTCCCCTTCATTATTCTGTGTGTGCGCACGGCGTGCATGCGCCTTGCACTGTGTGCACACACACACACACACACACACAATGTGTGTACATACACATAGATGAAATATTAAATAAATGTGAAATATCAAATTTTTTGGTAAATTTACCTAATAATCATTTTCATTTATCTTCTTCATAATCTTGCATGAACCAATCTTTTTGTACTTTAACTTGTACATTCGTTGGGAAAATATTTTTGTTTATATATACCATCACTAAATATTCTTCCTAAAGTATAATTTTCCTTCTTATTAGATATATTGTTTCCTTATAATTTTGATTACTTTTCTATAGCTTCCTTCTTACTTTTACTCTCACATGTACTACATGTGCTTTGCAAATTTCTCTTGATCATCAATAACCCATTGTTAGTGAAATAATTCACAACAAGGAAAAATTAGTGGATTTTCACCAATGCTTCAGGACTAATTCCCTCCTCTTGGTAATGGGGAGGATCCCATTTATTGAATGTAGAAAAACAAAATATCAAGTGGTTGTGAAGCCAAGGATCACATAGGAATACTCCACTAGACATGTGGCAAATTTCTTACACTTAGTGTAAGGGAGGAATTTTCTTAGTGAGAGGAGGTAGAGGGGAGTAAGAATGTGGTGAAGGAGGTTTAAGTTTGTGGATAGGAACTTACAAATTTCCACATCATTTGGAATAGTTCTACACTCAATTAGAATAATTCAACTTCAAGAACAAGATAAGACTAATAAATCATATACAAAAAATTCTATTGATTCATTTATCAAAGGCACTAACACCTTTCTTGGTTTTACAATATCATCATGTCTAAAATTTTGAGCATGAAAATAGGTTGAGAAAACATGAACAAAGAATAAAATAGAAGAATGCAATCTCTTGTTTATATCTTAGTAGTGCAAAGCTATCTACTAGAAACTCACAATTGACAACCCCTTGGAATGAAGAGGTCATCCAAATTTATATCCTTACAAAAGAGTCCTTTCATAGTCCCCCACATGAATTTTCACCTTCCCTCATCACTTGTGACCTTTCATGATCCTAGGAAATAAAATGATTCCTTTTCTTATAATTTGAAAATAATTTTTTCCAATATTTAAACTAAAGGTCACTTAAGTGAATAAGATGAAATAGTGAAAAGTACCTCCTTAATGAAGAATTAGAACATGAGAGGGGAAAAGGAGGAAGGAAGAAGAGAGGCGTGATCACTCTGATGGATAAGAAGAAGCCTCTTCCAATGAAGAAAAATATGTCGAGGAACCTTATTGGATTGCTTTTAGAAAAAATTATTCACCTTTGACTTCCTTACTAAAATGAGCCACAACAAGTGCCACTTTACTTTCTTGTGGAACAAGAATGAAGCTCAAAGCATTGATACAGGTCTCAAAATACCACCAATATTCTTGCATTGGTTAAACCATCTATGATTATCCCTCATGATGCTTGAAATGGAACCTCTGATCTCTACAAAAGACTCCAAGGTGTCTTAATTAATAGAGAAGGGGTATCCCGCTTCTTATTTGATTAAATCCTGAAAGGATTCAAGGATCTCTTCTGTTGTTAAATTTTAATCAAGAGGGTGTGATCTGAGCTTCCAAACACTATTTCCAATACTTTCAAGAGTTTAATATGCTTATTATTCACAAAATTGAGCTCATTAATAACATCATTCAACATTTTACACTGAGCACTCAACGTGTGAGACCAAATAGGAGACATGTTTTCAACCACGAAAGAAAACACATTTTTACTTACCAGGAGTGGGAATCAAAGTTGTTCATATTATACATTAATGGAAACATGGAATCCCAATGGGATTTCTCCTTTACAATCTCCTCCTTGGGTCATATTTGCCTTGGAATCTGTGGTGAGAGAAAAATTGAACAATGAGAGGATCTATGAAAAAAGTGTCTTCCCTTTCTCGATAATATTCTCAACCCATCTATCATTATCCCTTCCTTGCATTGTGTGACATTAAGCCTTCTTCATTGTCACAAGTTGAAAGTTGTTAAAAGGAATGATGAACTTAGTATGAAGATATGGTATTACACTTTGGGGTCTAAGAATGACTACACATAAAGAGTGAGATTTATCACATGCTCCTCTAACTACTCTATTGTATGTTACTCCTCATTACGAGAAAACATGAGTTTGGAAGATTGATTAAACAAGTGTGGATCACCCTTATGTCACATGTGTGTCTTGTCCCAAAGAGATTCTTGTCATTTAACAATCTTCCATAGTCATATCTTCCATAAGTTTTATGACTTTCATCCAAGAAACCTCTACATACTATGAGCAGTGAAAATATTAGGAGAAGTTGAAAGATAACAAATAAACAATATACCTCTCTCTAAGATTTTCCTTGTAAACCTCAAGTAATATTGTGAAGAAATTGGACTCGTAGAATAATGTAAGCAAAAGGATTATGGGTGCTCTTGAATTTTCTACAAATGTGGAATTACAAATGCTACAATATCATAAACATGAGGATGCGAGATGACAATTTTGGTAGAAGTTGGCTGAAAATTACACAAAGCTTCTCAGGATGATTTACAAAGGAATGGCATGTTTTTCATAGTTGAGGTGTGAGGTCGGCCATGAGAAATGGATCATAGTTTGAATGAGCTCTAAGATCATAATTATAATTTCTTGAAATAGTAAGAGGATTTGGTATGTGCAGTTGTAGCTTTGCATGGGCAATGATTATTTTGATTTTGTATGGGAAGATGGTTGCACATACAAATTTTTTTCCCCACGATTATAGGGTTCTAGAAGTGGAGTGGAGTGGAGTGTGAGTAGATAAATAGGATTATTTAAATAACTAATTTAATTAGTTATAAATTGTGAGAGGATAATTAAGCATTTAATTAAATAAATGTTTAATTAAATTATCTAAAGGATGTCAGGAATTAATTTAATTAATTATAAGAGCATGATAGAATTAATTTAATTAATACTAAAGGGTTATAATTTAAATGATGGAATTAATTTAATTAATTCTAAAGGGATGTATTCTAGTAGGATAGAATTAATTTAATTAATTCTAATGGGATGGAAATAGGCTAGAAATAGGTATGTATTTTTAGGGTGTCTACATTTTCCCCTCGTAAAGTGTTATTACGACGTAATATCATTTCAAATGTATTAGACGCATGCATATTTAGCAAGTGGAAGCAAGTGAAGCATTCAGATGCCCAAGCGAGTAGAATGGTAAAGGAATGCCCCCTCAAGTGGGTGGGTGGCGTAACAAAGTGGTGGACAACCACTTGATAGGAAGAATTCAAGGATGTTGAAGGAGGATAGGAAGAAATTGTGCTCATAGCATGAGCGTCATTTACAAATGGAATTTTAGAGAAACCATATTTTGTTGTTGCACAATAGAGTTTTCACCATGATTATTAAGGAATCAATATGTTTAAGACGTTATGTGCATAAAACAAACACATATGAAATAAAGAAACAATTTAAATGAAAACAAACCCAATATAGACCTTAAAAGTATGCACCATGGCTATAAGGAAGCTAAAATGATAACGGAATACATGTAATTGGTCCAAAATTAAGGTCAACAATGTAACAATTTTGAAAATAAAACAATTAATTATTCCCCTAATAGTGCCAAAATAATTACTAAGTAGATGTAAATGCCCCCAAGCACTAAACTTATAAAATGTGTGAGGATAGGATCAAACTGAAGAGTAGAGTGATATTAGATACTCCTAATGCCACTCTTGTTGGATATGTATTGAATATTGATCCTAGGTTTGACAAAGGATCATTTCCCCTAAGCAATAAAATTATGAATTGCATGAAAGGGAATGAGAGCCAAAATTTCCCTTGGAGAAGTTATATCGTGAAGGAAACAATGTATCATGATAGCTCAAAACTTTGAATGATCACAAGGTAGTTGATAAAAGTTTGTATCAAGATTATGTTGAGTTATTGAATTTTTGTTTTTAATTTTTTTGTTTGAATTTTTAATTTGTTTATGATTTTGATAATTAAATGTTTTGAAATAGATGCTTTTTTAGAAAATTGATGTAAAGGAGGGGAGTGATGTGTCTATTACACCCGATTTTCCCTAGTGAATCACTTGGTTGTCCCTAGTGACATAAAAATAATGGAAGAAAATTGCCCCTCAGTTGTGTTAGCTTGTGATAGACTATCGAGGCTAGTGTACCATAGAAGAGAGGAAAAATCCACAGACAAAACATCCAGGGGTAAAAATGAAGAAAAATTAGGGTTTGTGGTCACAAATAAGAATTAGGGTTGTAAAATGGTATAAATAGATGGGTGGCGGGGTGAATAATCACTGTGACTCATTTTTCTTATAGATTATTTTTTCCCTCTGAGTGAGATTTAAACTCTAATATTTTTAAAATATGGCTCTCGATCATAAAGGATACACCGTGTACAAACCACGTTCAAGAGTTTGGGTGGAGGCCGGATGAGCGGACCTTTGGTAAGTAGCTCAAAAAACTTTAATTTTTGGAGAATTTATGACTACTTTCTAGTATAAGAAGTTTGGTTTTTAAGGCTAGCACATACACTTGAATGTGCTAAGCGTAAGCTGAGGAATGCACTAGCATTCAAGTGTACGTGCCAAGTATACAAATAATAACATTAACATTAAAATGGGAATGTGTTAGCATGTTGAATGCACTAGCATCATTGTAGGAGCATGAGCATTGAAGTGAGTGTGCTAGTGTGAGTGCGTTAGTAATCAATGGGTGCGCTAGCATAGAATTTCATGTGCTAGCATTCATATACATGTATTATCATTCAAAAGTATGCACTAGCGTAACAAAGGGTGCGGTAGTGTTAAAAATTGGTTTTTAGAAGAAAATTAGAAGGTTAGGAGAGAGGAAGATTAATTTTAACTATGTTTTTACATGATTTGCAAGATATACCACTAGCGTTGGATGTGCGGGAGTTTCACGGACGGATGCGGTCATTTGAGAGGAGATTTACATGGATTCGGAAATGATAGTTGGTCATATTCTTAGAGGTGAAGGTGTTGACTAAAATTTCATAGCTTCCCATATCATCTTGGACCATTATCTATTGATTGCATTGGCCGAGAGATGACACGGTGAGATTCATACGTTTAGATTTCCAATGAGAGATATAAGAGTTACATTAGAGGATGTGTTTCAGATCCTAAAGGTATCGATACATTATGGATTGGTGGAGTTAGATGGAGATGTTACACATATTTTTGGGCACATGTGGTACCTATTTGGATTAGAAGACATACCTTGAGAGGGGATGGAAGTGCACCTATATGAGTGCATGGATGAAAATATGGTAGCTCGGCTACCCATATACTTGAAAGATATTATCAATGGCTACTTAATTCTTAATAAGATGGGGAGAAATTTTTAGTTGGGATCAATAGGGGTAGTCACATGATTGATGAAGGGCGAGGTATTCATATGGGGTTAGTTTACCCTCACGCATTTATATATATATTTACATCTAATTGTATATAAAGGTATGAAAATTCCTAGTATAAATACTCTATTGTAGATATGGACATGGAATCATATCATGATAGGGTTATATTGGTGAGAAAAATTTTCATTTGAGAAAATTAGGCGTCTCCACCAACGTTCCTAGGGCTACGTCCCTCTGCATTGAATGGTGTAGCTTCCATTATTGAATGTAACTAGTATATTATTACCTAAGTGTTTTGGTTTGGCCAAATATGGAAAGGATATTGTTGAGCGGAGAGAATACTTAACAAAAGGAACACAAGAGGTCCGCATGGGAAAATAGGGCATGTTCAAAGGTACAAATGGATAAGGGAAACACATGTGCAAAGGATAAGTTCATATTTTGGGACTTATCCATTTTTGCACATAAGGATCTATTTTTAGAGATGGCGTGCAGAGGACATAAATGAGGTAGAGACTTGCGCACCACGCATTAGCTATTTTGGAGGATCGGCTATAAATTACTTTGCATGGATGCGGGCTAAGAATAGGTTTATCATTGTTAGTTAACTAAAGGAAGTCTATTGTTAGCACACTTGCATGTGGGGCTATGATTTGTAAAAAGAGCATGGCTAATAATAGCATGCGACCTATTTTAGGATTGGATAGGTGGTGAAGGGTAAGTCCCCACCCTTATAAATATGTAGTGAATGTACGGTAGAGCATATAAAAGAATAAGAGAGAGACAGGTATATGGATGTATGTGTGCAAGATTGGACTACATATCATATTTTTGTGCATATGGGCATAGAGTGCCATTACTATAAGAAGCTTTTGTGTAATTGTAATATTTAATATAATGGAGGATAAAGGTTGAATCTAAGTTTTAGTTTTGTGTGTATTTGGATCTAGTATGTTCTTGGTTTCATCATGGCTAATACTTAGTTCTATTCTCCCTCATATATAGATCTAGCATGCTCGTAGAATGATGTATTAATAAGGGAACTACATATGTTAAGTCTTCATCATGTTAACATCCTACAACAGCAACCCCTAAAGAGGGACCTATTACCTTTGTGTGCTTCGGGTGAGCACTTAGTCTAGGTTGAGTAATGTGTCGGTGTCCCTGGGTCTTACTTGGTGAATTCTAGACTGCATCATTGGTTTCATTGTTTGGGACCTCTTTTCAGTTGTTTTTAGGATGGTTCGCGATGAAGACATATCGGTTGACCTTATCAAGTGTTGAAGAGTGGATACATGATCTGAAGAAGAGGAATACGCATGGCGGTTCAAAGCCTTTGGATCTGGGTTTAACACGTGCATATGGGTGGAACAAAACTTTTATGATAGTTTATATGAGAGCTTCTTCGCTATCTTCCTAATAGAATTGTATGATTGGTTGATTGTGTATGCATCTAAGTAGGATTGGAGGTATCACACACTTGTTTGGATACGGGAATAATTTCAGGACCCTTTATGATGTTGATCGATTTGGAATCAATCTGTGGATATGTGGTTCCATAGTGTTTTGAACATTATATTTTGGAGTACTCAATTTCCACTTAATCATGTCTAGAAGTAGCTGAATTCCAATTTTTATGATATCCAAGGGAACTTACCTACAAGGCATTCCACTGGCGATCAAGATCCTGATGGTAACTTTGAATTTGGAAAGTAAACCGATGGCTAACTAAACCCCACCACGCGCGGGGGTAGGAGCAGTTTGGTGAAAGATGGTAGACCTAGCGGTAGAAAGGAGAGAGAGGAAAGGCAACTTAAGTATAATGAGGTGTGTGAGAGGGAGATCGAGAAGCAATGGGAGGTTACAAAACAAATGGTGTTGTGGAGAAAGATAGTTTGGAAAGGGGTTGAAGTTCACGCAAAAGACGTGGAACCCGAGCCTCGGAACTCCCCCATTTGGGAAAATGTGATAGGGAACCCTCCTTGGCCTCATGTAGAAGTGCACCAATAGAGACGACTGGACCATGTGGGTGCACATCTCAATCCACCTATTAACCTTGACCTTGCATTGGGTTTTCTAGCATCTAGTACAACAAACAATCAAGCTAATTCAAGAAGTGGAAGAGGAGGAGCGAGTCTTATGAAATGCATAATAATGGTAGTGCATACAACTTTGTTGTTGTATGGGAGTACTTTTTAGGTGTATCATCGTATGAGAATAAAAGTGTGTCAATTTTCAAACTAACTTTTGGGAGTGGTAACACTTTGCAAACTATCATGGTATAATTTAGTTCTATTGTTAGGACATAAGGAAGTACATCTTTTGTCCAACACCACGGGTTCGGGATCAAGAGGCATAGGTAGATCTAGTTCCAGCGGATCTGGTGGTTTTGGAGGCGGGGAAACACATGAGGTTACGGATCGGGTGGGCAACATCCGTAGCAACCTCGAGAATATTTACATGGAGATGTATCTTCATTTCTCGGAGTATAGAGGCATAAAATATGATGTTGAACATGTGCACATGTGTGAAATATTATGGCATGCAAAAGGGATCATGGCTTATGAGTGTAAGGTAAGCCAATTTGCTACCACATTATAGGGACGTGCACATAGTTGGTATAGGAAGTTTGACCCTGATAAAACTTGCATGGATTATGCAACATTGAAGGATTCTTTCTTAAAATATTTCTATATCCCAGAATTTGAGCAGAAGAGTATAAGCACACTCAAGGATATCAAACAAGGCACTAGTGAGAGTGTACATGAGTATGACGCCTGGTTTAAAATGCTTCTATTGAAGCTCTCTTGTGATATTCATACAAGCTAGCATGCACAATAGTTCATTAGAGGATTGTTTACACCATTTAGAAGGGAATTGTCACATTAGACATACACTAATCCACGTAAAGCATTGGAGGTAGCTCTATGTGTTGAGGAAGTTGGGAGTACTGACACTAGTGTAAGCCCATTCTTAGAGGCACGAGATATATAGCCATGGTAAAGTAGTTAGAGAAACTATTAGCAAATTCAGCCCATGAAACACGCTCAGGGATTTGGTGTACATATTGTGAAGTGGAAGGTCACACCAAGGATAGTTTCCCTGCATATCCATACATTCATTATTGTTAGACTATGAGATCTATCATTTGAATCATGATGTCATCCACTTTCCTTTGTTACAGTGCACGATAAGGAAGAATGTATCCTGCTATAGTAAAATTTTCCATTCCATGACCAATGATACAAAAGATTGTATATTGATCTATCAGATCCATGATGCCATTGCATTAGTGTACGACAAACAAGTGTAATGGATAACTCTAAAATCAATAATGAGCACCAAGATAGGGATCATAGTCAAGCATGCTATATAGGAATGAGGGGCATTTTTAGGGAGGTCATGGAAGAGGATGCGATTATCAAAGTGGATATAGAGGATGAGGTCCCGGTGGAGGAAGAGGCAAGTTTCCTCATGAAACATGTTATACATGTGGGTCTCCTAACCACTATAGGTGCGAATGTCCCTAGAATATTACATGTTCTTTCTATAGAAATAATCATAGCTATGAGGAGTGATCGAATTGTATGAGCATCTTAGTAAGTAGCATAAGTAAGAGAAAAAGGAGTAGGGATGGTTAGAATCCAGCACATGGTGGAAAATCAATGGATTCCCAAATTATCACCAGAACACGAGGCTTTTACCATGAAAATTACCACACAAGATGAAGTGGCACGCATAAAAGAAGCGTTGCGGCAAAATCCTACAATCGTTAAGGAGGAGGTTGTACATGCAAGGTACCCATATCCTACACATCGAAAGGAGGTATATCAAAATACCATGAGAGGTCCTCGAAATCTTCAAGGTGAAAGATAGTGTCTCGAAAGAGAAATCATGAAAGATAGAAACGAAGAAGGAATCTTGGAAGGTCCCATCTGAGATGGATGACATAAAAGAAGTATGCAAAATGTTGTGCCAGAGAATATTATTCCATTATTAGGGAATTGGTTGAAGGGGAACACTCACGCAAG
Source organism: Taxus wallichiana var. yunnanensis (assembly GCA_018340775.1). Classification (NCBI taxonomy): domain Eukaryota; kingdom Viridiplantae; phylum Streptophyta; class Pinopsida; order Cupressales; family Taxaceae; genus Taxus; species Taxus wallichiana. Next base: position 191,241,702 of record CM031234.1, read on the forward strand.
TAATGAGAAGGAATGATAGATTACGCATGTAAATATTCCCCCGATATCATTGACTATGACAAGGAGATTACTCTAAATATTTTCGTGGATGGATGGCTCTTGAGAAATATCTTGATTGATACAGTGCGGAAGTAATTGTTATTACATGAGATGCATGGGTACAAAGGGGAGACCTCCATTACAGTCATCATCTAATGTGTTGTTTATGGAAAATAGGACTAAGGCCACTCCCATAGGAGTTTTGTAGGATGCATCTATAACAATACAAGGGGCCAATTCATTGAATATTTTGAGGTATTAGCGCTTAGAAGCGGATAACTTTCCAACTTTACTTGGGTGCCCTTGGTGTTATGAAAATAATGTTGATTTAAGGTTTAACAAAGGATACATCAATTTTGAAAATAAGGAGGAATGAGTTGTAATCCCCTTAACAGATGGAAAATCTACACTGTATGTTGAGCCTTTGAGTGAGGAGGACTTAAACAGAATTTATGTGTGCACTATTCAAGACCTAGAGGTCATTGAGCCATCAAAGGAGGGAATCCTTCAGTGGGAAGACTCTCAATCTATTAGTGATACTATGATTATTTCTTGTGACAATTGGGCTCACGGTACTTATGAACTAGTAGGGTGCAAGGTAAGAAGTGTGATTGCACAGAAAAATGGACTTTGCTCGGATTGAAAAATAGCTAGCTTGATACCTTTATATACTATGGTAGAAGATCTTCCAGTATTCTTGCAAGCCATAGAAGCACATTGGATAGACCAAGTTCAGAGAAGGAACATGTTAGCATATACCTTGCGCAGGGACAAGACATGCTTTGGTGGGTGGTTCAATCTTATGGAATGGAATGAAATTAGGATTGCATTATCTACTCGATTCTTCGGGAGCAATGCACCTACGTAGATTTTCACTTGTCATGGTAATCAACCTCTTCAGCATCACATCTAGTAGTGTGAGAGACTCTGGATAGAAGGATAGGAAGCATTACCACCTTCACTCTAGGTTCATAAATTATATTCCACCCTACGAGGATGCACACACACTTGGTATATATATACAAAGCTACATAGAGAAACTAGGAATTGGCAGAATTTGATTACAGGAATGATCCAAACTTTTGACTACTTCTCTTCCAAACCTACAATAGAAGAGGCATTAAAATTTTTCAATCACTTAACTATGCGATAATGCAATGGTAGAAGAGCTCGTTCAAGCATTATTTGGTGAAGCAGAGTTGGAAGCACATTTTGAAGAAGAAGAAGACATGGATTCCATACTACTAGAGCACACTTGCCTTGAGAAAGAAAAAGGAAAGATGGTCTATATAATGGATGATGTGGAAGTTAAATATATGTATGTCGATCATTCACAAGGAATGCACAAGGTCTTAGATAGTGTAGATAAGGATACGCGTGCATATAATCATGAACCGATGAAGACAAAGAAAGTAAATATAGGGTTAGAAGCTTAGCCTAAGGAGGCCATAATTGGAGACTACTGAGTCAGACTTGGAAGTGGCCAAAATTATTGAGTTATTATGGGATTATCAGGACTTATTCCTTGGGGTATTATGAACTTAAGGGAATGTATGAATCACTAGGGAGATGAAGATAAAGCTAAAAGGTGTGCACCCAGTTAGAAAGAGACCTTATAGAATGAACCCTAAATTGTGCAAAAATGTAAAAGAAGAGATTGATAAAATTTTGAAGTCAAAAATCATTCGAGCCCTGGATGAGTCAAAATAGGTTATTCCAATGGTGATCGATATCAAAAGGATGGACATATTAGAATTTGTGTGGATTACAGGGGAGCTGAATGTTACATGTGTATGAGACCCATTTCTATGCCATTCACTAAAGAAATACTTTGGAAGGTGTGGCATGGCGTGAAATCTATTCATTTACGAGATGGATTTTATGGGTATTATTAGTAGGTAAGGATTACCCATGAGGATCGGAAAAGATAACTTTTACTATTGAATGGGGTAGTTTTTCTATATTGTGATGCCCTTTGGATTGAAGAACATAAGCATTGTATTCTCATAGATAGTGGTTCGGGCATTCAAATATTTTATTCACAACTTCTTGCAGTTTATTTATGTGATTGGATAGTATATGGGCTTGTTAAGGATCATTGTGACAATCTGTGTTTAATGTTTGGAAGATGTAGAAAGTTGAGTATCTCTTTGAACATCAAGAAGTACATATCTGCTACACCATTTGGAATATTGTTAGGTCACATAATATGTAAGGTGGGTTTTCCGAGTTGATTTAGCTAAGGTTGAATTCAATCTAGGCCTAGAAGTACCTACCAATCGAGTCAGTGCATGGATTCTTGGGTCACACAGGGTATTATAGAAAATTCATAAAGGGATATGCCAAAGTTTTTGCACCTTTGGAGGAGTTATTGAAAGGAAAAGGTACATTTTATTGGTGAGAACAGCAAAACACACATTTGAGATATTGAAAAAGAAACTTAATACCTCTCTATTTTGTGTTTTCCTTCATGGGATCAACCATTTCATGTACATGTGGATGCCTCTAGCATGGTCATTGGTGCGGTGTTAGCTCAGCTTGAGAGGGTATTATGGATCATCTTTTTTTTTCTAGTAGAAAGATAACTCTGCGAACGAGGATTACACACAACTACAAAATGTGAAGCTTTGTCAATGATCTATGCGCTACATAAATTCCACCAGACCCGACTAGTTATAACTTTCATCTTTTATATGGATCACATGACATTGAATTATTTGGTAAATAAACTTGTTCTACAAGGGCACATATGTCAATGGGTGCTTTGATTTCAAGAATTTGATTTCATGGTTGTGGTAAAACCAGGGAAAAGTTATTATGGACCAAACCATCTATCAAGAATACAGTCTGGAGAAGAAGCATAGGCAATTGAGGATACCATGCCCGATGCATAGTTATATAGGTTATAATGAGTGCCATCGAACTAGAGGACATTGTTGTCTTCCGACAAACAGGGATGGCACAAGATGGAATGAAATCCTTAGAAAAGAAACAACTTAATATATGTGAATCCCCTATATGTTGATCGGTGGTGACCTATGTAAGTTAGGCGAGATGAAGTATTATGCCCTTGTGTATTGGAGCATGAGCGCATGGATATTATGGATGAGGCCCGTGGTGGTATTGCGGTGGCCACTATGCGGGTGATGTTACTCCATGGAAGATCCTACTCATTGGATTATGGTGAGAGACCCTATATAAATATTGTAAGGTATATTACAAGGTGTGTGATCATTGTTAATGTCTAAAAAACCAAGGCAAAGAGATGAGATGCCTTTAAGACCTATTTCTAGTGTATAACCGTTTGAGAAATGGGCTATCGAATTTATAGGACCTATTTCACCGGCCACGCGTAGGATTGGATAGTGCTAGATCATTACTTACATAAATTATCTCATAAGGTGGGCAAAAGTAGCACCTACAAAAGATTGTATGGCAGCTACAGTAGCTAGGTTTTTATGGGAAAATGTTATTACAAGGTATGGATGTCCTCTAAGTCTGACAAGTGATAGGGGCACACATTTTTTGAATGATACAATTAGGATATTATTAAATGATTTTATGGTTATGCACCATAATAATACACCTTACCATCCTCGGAAAATGGAACTGTTGAGGATTTCAAACATTTAGAGCTAGACCTTGAAAAAAATTGTGATGTTGAAAAAAGGATTGGGATGATAAAGTGTCTGATGTACTTTGGGCATATAGAACTACTTATAAGAGGTTGAACAAAGCCATGCCATTTCAGTTAGTATTTGGCCTAGAATTCATTATTCCTATGGAATTCATGTTACCTTCTTTGTGTATCATGTGCGTTGAAGGTCTAGTTGATGAGCAAGCTTTAGAATAATGGATTGAAAATATAATCAAGCTAGATGAGTGACGAACCATAGCACATTGGAGTTAGAAGCAAGAAAAGGCCAAAAAAAATCATGGAATGATAGAAATATAAGGGATAAGAAGTTTGAGATTGGATAAATAATGCTTCTCTATGACTCTAAGTTCTTGCGCCATCTAGGAAAACTTAAGGTAAATTGGTTGGGATGGTATGTTATCACTTACATTCTTGAAACAAGAACTTTCGAGTTAGAATCACTTGATGGAACACGGCTACCAGTTACTTTAACGAGAGTAGGTTGAAGCCCTACTATAAATAAGTCTTCTTGGTGTTTGTAATAAGGTAGTGTTACCATTTAGATTAGGTTTTAAATTTTGTAGTTGCTTAATGTATTTCCTTCTTCATTGTTATGCTTTGTTAATTTATTTGTTTTTCTTGTGTAATAATCATGTTTGCACGCGTGAAGCTAATTACTATTTGAACAATTTTTATGCAAAGACGATTGCACATACTTTTAGTTTGGGGTGGTTGTTGATATCCAGGTATAAGACTATTGGAATTGAATGATGAAAGGAATAAGCTGCTACGGGTGTTATTCAAGTCAAAGGATTGCTTCTAAAAAGTGACCAAAGATGGAGATGAATGAAGGGACAATATAACACGAGGTAAGCGGATGCCATAACAACTACCAGTGGAAGGTGCAGTGACAAGGTACTCGGGCGCAAGGAAGCACACTAAAGAGAAGTCTATGACCAAAGGGTAGGAAGGCATGCTAGAAGGTTATAATTGGGGCATGAAGATGTACCACACAGAATGAAAAAAATTGGTCAATAAATGAGAGGACATTAGGTAGGTAAAGGAGTAATAAATGCATCAAAAATTTAAAAATCTATATAAGGATGGGATGCGAGTTCATTCTTACCATTGTGATTAAGATAATTTGACAAGAGCTAAGTGTGAAGAGCTGAGAAATTGTGTTGAGGTGCGAAGAGTGTGAAACTAGACATGGAAAGGAGGTTTGTGCAAAGGAGAAGCTTGTGTTCCCATAGGAGAAGGCATTGAGCAAGCAGGACACATTACAAATGAGATAGGGCATAGATATTTGAGCTAGGGTTTGAGTTGCACATTACAGAAGTCAAAAGATGAGTATTTTCAAAGGATTACAGGGTAGAAATGGCACCAAAGAAGGTATTTGTAGTGAGAGTTAAGGGAAAGAAGAACGTGGTCGTGGAGGAAGAAGAAATGACCCTCGAGAGAAAAATTTTAGAGATGTAATATCCAGAGAGGGGTATAATAGGTCAAGGATGGGATTCCCACATTCAAAGAAGAAATATAAGTGAGTACAACCATCGTACCACAGAAAACAAGGAGCTGGATGCACTATTGAACACGAAGACAAATAAGCGCATGGCGGAGGACATGCCGGTTTATGACGATGTTGGGGAGAAGTTATTGAAAAATATTGGATTATATCAGTTATACGAGCTCCCCTACTTCATAAAATATGAGCCCTTGTACCAATGGCTCATGATCAAAGTACAAAAATACTTCTTCTACTTTGCAGGACGTGGGTAAGGATTTCAAATTGCGCCCGATCTCCATAAAGACAGGGTTGAAGGCTACAGTGAATACCTCAAAGGGACTTAACAGACAAGGCCACAATCTGGAGACTAGGAGGGAGCTAGGGTACACTAAGGGTCTATGCGGCATGGACATAGACAAGCTGAAAAAGTACCCAATTGTGCAGGTAGCCACACACCTTGTGAAAAAATTAAATGACCAAGAGAGGTGGTCACAAGTGAATACCATGTGGTTGCACATTACTAAAAGGATTTATGAAGGAGTGGTCTACAACATTTCAAGTTACACTACGAAACTATCATTGAAGAAGTATGTTCAGGAGGAAAGATCAGTTTTGGGGTTGTTTTGTTGTCTCTGGTATTCATGGAGATCGGGGTGCCCGATGGACCAAAGGAGAAGATCTGGGAGTATCCCATGGAGAACAAGTCACCTCTGAGAATGATTCAACAAGTAATTGTGTGAAGGATCGATGACCGAACCAGTCAAGTAGAGGGTTGAGAAGTGGTATGATAGGCTCCACATGGCATTTGAAGAGGAATGGCACATCCCCAAAGAATTTCCTTCGGTGGTGGGTAAGGCAGTATAGTTTGCAGTTTACCAACATTTTTGCATCGCATGATTTATAATGAAGGAAAAGGCTTGGAGCCCATGGTGAAAAATTTTTATGCCTTCATAGAGAGGAATTTTTACAGGCATCGGTTCACAAGTTCTCATATGTGTGCCACCTAACATTCAATGCAAATAAGGTAGATTGCGACTACCACATACTAAAGAAGAATTATATATATCCATGACGTAATGCATATATTGAAAGTCTCATCTCGATGTGTTGAACATAAAGCTAGTAATTTTGGTTCTTAGAGACATTGGAGTAGTACTTGTGTACCTCCAACTAAAGCCCGAGCTAGAAAAAAAAATAAGTATGTGGAAGATGATTTTGCACTCTCGGGGCCACCAAAGGGTAAGCATACCATGGAGAACATTCTAGTGCCTAATCCCACAGAGACAATCAAAGTAGAGGATGAGAGGAGGATGAGAGAGATAATAGTGGTGGTTTAGAGCACAAGAAGAGGAAGTCGACTATCTCCATAAGAGGAGAGACAACTAAGAAAATAAGAAGGAATTTGAAGTTGGGTGAAGAGGCAAAGGAATTTGAGGAAAGCATGTCGGGGTCTCCTACACCACAATGAATATGATGAGGATCCACGGAAAGCGGGGAGGAGCCACAAGAGGAAGCAAATGATGAAGGAAGGAAGGATGGAGATGAAGCCAAACATGAGACAAACAAAAGTCGGGGTATGTCATAATAAACTCCAAATATTAAAGTTCTAATTCCTAAGGGGGCTATAACAAAGAGAATGAGTGGAGAACACAATGCACCAATCATGGGCTACTGCTTGAGGACACGAGGTAAAATTTTTTGTGCCCATTTCCAGAGCACTGTGACACAAAAGGAGTTATATGGCTAGGATTTGATGGATGAAGATATGGCAACCATACGCACAAGGAAGAAACTGTCATGGTTGATGCACACGCATATGGATGAACCAGACTTCGATGTGTGTGAGGAGTCATGTGTATCGAGGAGGTTGAAAAGACTCCCCAAGCTAGACACATAACAATAAAGCCTATTGTTATGTCCGATGAGCAAGTAAGTAATGCATTGGTAAAGGTCTCCATAGAGGTGGCTCACAGGAACATGGATAAGGCCACAACCATCAGGGTGTTGCGAGGGAAATTAAAACAAAGGATGCATAAATACCATGCCTGATCTAGGAAAAGGACTTGGAACAGAAGAGGAACCATGCCTTTATCAGCATGGAAGAGACTATTGGGGACCATGTATTGAAAGTATGCCCACATCTGTGTCAAAGGTACCAGAGCAATTTCCTTTAGCAATGCACTATGTCAAGACTTTGGTGGATTTGGTACTTGAAGATGAAACCATGTGAATGCCAACACCAAAGAATCCTGAGCAAGAGGCAGAAAGGGAAAGGGCTGCAATGAAGAGAAATATTTCATCTTATGAAGGACTACTGCAAGCAATGCGGGAAGAACTAAAGAAGGAAGACCAAGCCTTGAACATCTGTACAGCTCTAGAGGCACTCATCAAAATAAAAACCCTGGAGGAGGACAATGAGGTCCAAAAAGTGATGAAGGATGACACATTGGGCTGTACAAAAATATTAGCTCTGGTTAAACAAAATCACAAGGCCCTTGCAGTAGCACAATAACCACACAAATGATGGCTAGATGAGCTTGGGAAACTCATCGCGCAAAATATGGATGTGCTAGAGGGAAGGATGATTACAATGTCCAGCATTGTGTTGGTCTTATGAGAATGAGAAAGGAGAGATTGTGCAAGATGAACTGGAGTCCATTGTTGCGGACATTCTAGAAAAAGTAGAGTAGGCACTTGTGAGTGGTGGACCTTGGAGGCCGAAATAAAGGAGGAATATCCCGAATTAATTTTTCAAGAAAATAAATCTATAGAGTAACATCATTATTTTATGCATATAGATTTGCTCTTATTCTTTCCATTCAAATTCTTTATTTCATTTTTGAGACAACCATTACCGGGGCAGAAATATAATTATTGTGGGGTAATGTTGAGCAGAGAATAATTAAAAAAAGGCACACAAGAGGTTCGCACAAGAAAATAGGGCATGTTTAAAGGCATGAATAGAAAAGGGAAACATGCACGTAAAGGATAAGTTCATATTTCGAAACTTAGCCATTTTTACACATAAGGATCTATTTTTAGAGATGGCGTGTAGAGCACATAAACAAGGCAAAGACTTGTGTGCCACACATTGGATATTTTTAGAGGATCGGCTATAAAGTACTTTACATGGATGTGGGCTAAGAATAGGTTTATCTTTGTCAATTAACTAAAGGAAGTCTCTTGTTAGCACACTTGCATGTGGGGCTATGATTGTAAAAGCACGTAGCTAATAATAACATGTGACCTATTTTAGAATTGGATAGGTGGTGAAGGGAAAGTCCCTACCCTTATAAATATGTAGTGAACTACATAGTAGAGCATATAAAATAACGAGAGAGAGACAGACATATGGATGTATGTGTGCAAGACTAGACTACTATATCAGATATCTACACATATGGGCATAGAGTTCCATTACTGTAAGAAGCTTCTGTGTACTTGTCATATTGATATAATAGAGGATATTGGCTGAATCTAAGTGTTAGTTTTCTATGTATTTGGATCTAGTATGTTCTTGATTTCATCATGGTTAATACTTAGTTTTATTCTCCCTTAGATATAGATCTGGCATGCTTTGTAGAATGATGTATTAATTAGGGAACTGAATGTGTTAAATCTTCATCATGCTAACATCCTGCAACAGCAACCCTAAAAAAGGACCTAGTACCTTTGCACACTTTGGGTGAGCACTCAGTCTAGGCTAAGTGATGTGCCGGCAAGATGCACCGGGGTCTTCTTGGTGAATTCTAGGCTGCATCGAGATCACATAGGGACACTCCACTAAACCTGTGGCAAAGTGCTTGTATGGGGTACAAGGGAGGAAATCACAATGATGAGAGGAAGGAGAGAATTTAGGAAAGGAAGGTTATTGTCATGAGTAGGCCAATTGCAGAGTTCACACATAGTAATCTGGAGTAGTTCAAACATTCAATATAGATGAAAGAAACAATGAAGCTAGCGGGACCAATGAATTAAAACATAAAGTTTTTGGATTCATCTATCGAGGAAGAAAAGTTCCTCTCCAACACCATACAGGATCACTATGCTTGCAAAGTGCATAAAAGAGAGAAGTAGAGGAAACATAAGAAAAGGAGAATGGAAGAAATGTAGCTTTATTTCATGTATATTGATGACACAAATTCCAACAACCACAATCCACAATTGTTACAACATATATGCTATCATTATCTAACATTTCAAGATCCTTTGGAATGGAGAAACCATCCCAATTTATAGCAATGTGGATTATCCTCTCACCTCTCTCCCATGACTCTTCGTGTTTCTTATTCCACTTGTGACCATTTTTTCCATTAGAAAATACAAATTAAGTATTTCTCTTATAATTTTGAGAAAATACTTTTACAATTTTAAAATAGGTCACTTAAGTGAATAGGACAAAATACAATAATTATGCTCAACGAAGAATTAGAAAGGAGAGAGAAGGAGGAGGGAGAAAGAGGGAAGGAGGGAGAAGATGAGGAGCTCTAAGCATGAATGAAGATGCCTTTGCCTTTGTATATCAGCCCAGCGATGAACGAAGAATTGCTTGATACGAAAGATGAACTCTAGACCTTTGATCACTTTTACACCATGATAAATTATACACCTAAGAATCAACATGTGGTTCCTAGATGCACGCAACCTCCCAAGGTCATTCCAAGATAGAAAAAATGTGTAAGATTGTGGGGATAATGAAGGGCAGCTATAGCATAATCAAAGACTAAGATCGGGTAGTGTTAATTCCTAGTAGTTGAGTTGGGAAAAGGGTAATTAAAGGCTATGTACGGGTAGCGTAAGCTCCCTATTGCTTGATTTCTTGGTTTAATTGAATTCTTAACTATGTTGAAATATTCATTTTAAATAAATATGAAAATTAAATCTAGCTTGAATAAAATACAAATGTGTTTTAATCTTTTAACTAGCTACATTCATTACCGATTAATTCCCAAAATGAAATAATCAATCTAATATATTTGTTTAAAAGGAAATGAACTAAAGGAATTTAAATAAACAAAACTAGCATCTACTTGTCACTAATTAATTAAAATAAATTTAATCTACTGAGACATAGAAAATTACTTCTAAGTTAATAAAATCTACTTTTATACTAAAACAAAATAAACGAAATAATTAGATGTGGTTACCCCTCTCTGTTGCTAAATGTGAAGCCTTGATTTAACTAAAAATAGATTCTTTCCAATTTGTAATCATGGATATATTCTATTTCTTCTACTACATCACCTTAGAATCACGTGAAGAAATGAAGCTTCTCAGAAGAAATTTCTTTCCCTAAAACTTTCCTAGTGAAACAGTCGATTACGCAAGAAATTAATTTGTGAAGAAATACAACAAAGTACATAGACAAAAAAAATTCCTCAAGTTTATTTACCTTGCAGATCCATAGGGATAATCAAGGAGGAAACTCTTGATAAAATATTTGTTCGTATTACGTTTAAATATAACTAATAGTCCAAATGAAAGCTACATGTGATTTTAATTGAAGAAATGAATAAGTATGTGCACAAGAAATTCCTCCAAGTCCTTTCCCATGAAAATCCACATGGATAAACCGGGAGGAATTATCAATTGAAGCTACTTACAAGCTACATACACTTGCTAATTCCACCTCCTTAAAACAATTGATGATTTGACAAAGAAATGTAAATTATAGATTGAAGAAAGATTTAAAGAATTTGAATTACACCCCAACTGGAAATGTAGAACTGTGACAATATCATGAGGCAGTTGTTCTTTTATTTATCCCCTCAAATTCTTCTCTAGAGATGAATCCAAATAGTCCATGGAATTGTGTTTGTTGGAATGCAAAAGAAGTTGTGTCAATGTTGGAGTAGACTAGGCTGCAAACTAGTGGTCTTAATTGCAAGCAAAGGAAGTAACAAGGAAAATCTCTGAGTTGCTTGTGTGCTTCTTGGCAAGATTTTGGCATAGTAGCAGTGCAATCAAATTCAATGGACTCCAACCAATCCTTTGGGAAAAATCCTAGTTTTAATAGAAATTTGGTGGGAAATTGTCCACCATACTTGACAATCGAAGTGTCAAATCATGAAAATGAGGATATGGATAGTAGGTTAGCGGAACTAGGGTTACGGTTTAATCAAGTCTTGTGGGTTTGCGACAAATTTTGTCTTTGAGAGGTGGCGGTGGGTGAAAGCACTTAGCAAAGTGGACAATTTGGAACTATTATGTTCTTGCTTAGCGGAGCACTATATGGAAGGATTGGTGTCTTGATATGGTCCTCTGAGTAAAGTTTAGTTGATGGGCTTCTTAACAAAGTTAATCAAATAGTTGAGTTCCTACTTAGTCGAGATGTTAAAGCCTTTTTGGTGGCTCTCAAGAGTTTTCTGGACCAATTTAATTTTCTCCTTTTTTGATTGAGGGTTAGTGTCGACCTTCATTCGAGTTTACTCCTACTTTCATCATTTTCCGAGAAGAGGAGGAGGTTGTGCCTATGTGCGAAGGGGTTTCTCGGTCTTATGAGGTTCTATCGGGCAGGAGTTCCTTACTGACATAGGTGGAGGAGATGGAAGACCCTAATCTACCTCCTGCCTTGGTTAATCTTGACCCTATTCTTGTCAGAGGTTCCATAGAGAAGGTCACTCGGGTATGGGTAATGGGTCATTTCTAGGTGGGGGTTTTATTCCTATGCGGCGCCTTTGTTGCGGGGGTCGCCCTTTGTGTCTTCTGGTTCGATCACTTTGTTGGTTTTTTTTTGGAGGGTTAAAAGTGCACGGACTAAAGTTTTTTCGATCGGATCTGATCTTCCTATCTCGGAGGAAGGTATTCATTATTCTTCTTACACAGGGATCTTCCATTCTACTTCCCCAAAAAATAGAATCGGGAAGAAACTATGTCTTATCTGAGGGTTCAAAACTTCATCAGCTCATGAATGGGAGTTTTCTAATTTGAATGGATTGGGTCTTTATGTATGTTTATGAAACTAGGGTGGCTTGGTCTTCTTAGGTGTGGTGGTTGCTTTCCACTCCATTATGAGTGTGATTTTATAGTGGTGGTGTGTCACTTTGGTAGGTGGTGGGTTGTTTGCTAGTGAGGTGATTTTAGGGGTTATCATCATTGTTCCTTGGAAGTTTCATTTTTTCTAGTGAGGGTCTACCATAGTCATTGTTGGGCATTTGAGTAGTTTTGGCATGTGTAGGTTACGGGTTTACCTCGGCCTCCTCTGGGGTTGTTCGCTTGGTTCTGCTCTTTCCATTGGCTTTGTGAGTTTCGTTGCATCCATCACGGAGGAGATTACCTTCCTTATTTCTAGTATTTCAATGGTTTTATGATTCTTTTTGTTTCTTCTACCTTTCTAGCTTGATCTTTGTTCAGGTGGTTAATCATGAGGGTGTTGAGATCTCTGCTGCGAGTTAGTCTTGTTTGATGTTGTCTTGTTGGTCAAGTCAATGTCTTTGATGTGCCATTGGTTATTTTCAGTTGTTATGTTGTTTTATTTTCAAGGTTTTTAATCTATTTTATTGGGTGGAGTCCCATCAACCCTCCGCTTCATAGCTCTAGTCAAAAGCGTTTACAAATTAAAAAAAAAAAGTTTCAAATTATCCTCAAAGAGGTAGTTAACTTACTAAGAATAGTAAGTAAAGAAGAAGAATTTCATACACATCTTACAAGCTCAAAATGAGGATAATTCATTGAGAAATGTGCAAGAAAAGCACTTTGGGAAACTTGCAACATGCGTACAAAATCGAGTGTTAATTCTTGAATTTATGTGAAACAGAACCACCGGTATGCACATACAGCGGTTATCTGGCCCCACTCAAGGGACACCGGTGGTTATGCTACCACCATAAGCGGTTACGTAACTTAAAGGAAAATTCTTAGGAAAAGGGGAATAAAACATTTGCAAAAGCATGTAAGGATATGAAACTAATAAGAAAAGAATACTAAGTCACATAGGCAAGTAGAAAGAAAAGAAATGGGACTTGGATTCATAATTTATTATGGAAATGAAAGTTATCATCATTGGGGATTATTATTGTTCCGACAATGTAGCAGTGTAATTTTGGGTGCATACATATTGCCCCTCGGAGAATCATTTTATCCATGAATGGGCATAAAACATAAATTCTAAGTATGGCACTCCCAAATGGAAAGTAAGAAATTATACATGATGCCGAGTATTGAAATCATGCCATCCAAGCCTACGACCACCTATAAGAGAAAATGGGAATCAAGTGTAGATAAAATATGTAATCGAAAAAACATTTTAAACTAAAATGACAAGAGTACTTACCATGTCAGTGGGGATGAGAAATATAACCACACCAGTGCTTTAGTCTGCATATGCACATAATGAAAATGACAATAGCAAACACTATCTATAAAAAAATTTACCATTTTAGAAATCAATTGTGTCTATAATTTTTTTAATTTAGAACCCAGACTTCTAGAAAATGTTTCATTCATGAGTATGGTTGAATTGGAAAGGAATTAAAAAAACTATGGTGTCGGACCCAAAAAAGTGAAAGGGGTGAGGAATAGGTTAGATGCGAGAGATTTGGTCTTTTTGCGTTAGGCTTTGGATTTTGATTTTTGAATGCATTTGAGAAGAACTTCTAAGAAATTAATAACTAGAGTGGTCGCGACTAGTCTCAAAGAGATGGACAAGCCTATGGCCTTTATTTCTTTAAAACATTTTTCAACATGCATATCGATTTTTTTATTTTGGGCTCATGATTGAGCATTTTTTACCACACTTACTCTATGGTGTGATGAAATTATACATGAGAAACTTGACATTATACATATATATATATATACATCTTTTTGGTTTGGAATTCCTTGTAATAGTTGACTTTATTATGGTTTATCTCATCTGTGTACTCTTAGATGGTTTGGAATTTCCAATTTTTTATGTTTTAAAATGTATGTTATAGATGATGATGCAATGTGGTAACAAAATGATTTTCTATGAATATGCATATGACAAAAAATTGTAGTTCATATACTATGTTTTCAAGTAATATTTAGCAAGTTTGAATTCATTGGTAAAATTTGATGAATGTAATATGATGAAAAGATGAACTCACTCCATTCTTAACTCCACGCAACTAGTCATATGTGAGGTCTCATCACCGAGATTCAATAAGGATGCAAGCTATACGACTTAAAGAATGTGAACGTGAATGACGATCAAGAGACAAAATTATGACAAAGATCAAACTAGAAACTTGTAACTCGAACCTAATTGAGATCAACGAACCAGTTTAGAATGAATATTACTTACAAGTTCATCTAGAATTAGATTCATGGATGGTCTTTTAATTGACAAAATCTATTTTTGAGGAACAATTCTCTCTTAACATACACATCTAGTTCATTTTCATGGCAATTTTTAGAAGTAATTTTATTTGTTTGTTCACTTATAACTTGTGATTTATTATTTTGACCCCTACGTCTTGCCCCATGCTATCAGTAAGAAGCATGGTCTCATCACTAAGGACAAAACATAGGTGATTAAGGGCACTTCCCTCCTTTTCCAATATCATGTTACCAGTAAGAAGCATGGGATCATCACCAATGATTTATAGGGCCGAGAAGTGTATTTTTTTGTAAATGAAAGAATTTTGCATTTATTGTTTATTTATATTTTTTTCTTGTTTATTTTGAATTAAATTTGAATTTTTCTTTTAGGAGGGAACATTTTCCCCTAGCCTCAACCCCACATAACCAGTAGGATGCGAGGACTCACCACCAAAGTTTGAGATAGGTGAACAAATGCTCCAAGTGAAATTTTAGAATGTTTCTTTCATAGAGAGAGATTTTTAGGGAAATATTTATCATCAAGAAGATTCTAAAGAAACTATAGGCAAGACATACCTGAATTGGAAGAAATCATGAAGAGAACTAAGTATACAAGTCCTTGTAGAATCACTGTCAAGATTTTTTCTCATGAACTGAAATGATGAGATAGATAGATTGGTTTGAAGAAGTGAAATGAATATTGAAGAGATATGATTTGATATATTTTCCAATGTTTAAAATCTTTAAAGTTACTTGAAAAGTAAGTTTCCAGTTTACAATTTCACAAGATGATAGTGCAAATGAAACATAGTATGAATGCAATAATGTACAATATGGAAATGCAAGTGACTATATATAGATAAGTTTCAAGTTATGTGAGGTGATAGCTTCATAGAACTCCTCACCTCTAAGGTACACAAATGATACACATGATTCTTGAAATTTTCATTTTCTTGACAAGGGCCTACTACCTTGGGTTTAAACTTACAACCCTTACCTACTATCATATTCATCTGAACATCCAATCTTGGTGTTTGACCGTCCATTTTCACAAGGCCTTTGTAAAACTATTTATTGTATTCTTTCCATGTCATTTTCATGTCGGTATGATGATATTGTTAAAATTTGTCCCATACATAGGGAGTAATTATCGTATTTGGCATTTTTTGTGTCATGGAGTCATGTCTTATGAACATGAAAATCTTGGTTTTTGACATTTTTATATATGGACAAAGGTTAGGAATAGAATAAGTCCTATAAATGGATTTGGTGAGTATTTCTTTGTTTTCAAAATCCTATTCTTCTACTATTTCTATCATGTTTATGCCTAGACCAAGATCATCGGCAAGAAGAGATGTTAAACAAGTGAGATTGTTAATTCCTTGTGGCTTGAAGGGGAGAAGGACCGGTTCTTCACTCTCTAAGAGTTTCATAATATCTGTTGTGGTTTTGATGGACACATTTTCCAAAAATATCACTTTACACTTATCTATTTTTTCCACTTCGAATGTTTACGTGTCATTGACCTCAACTTTAAAAACATTCAGGGTAGTTGCAACCAATTATTTTAATGGAAGAAGTTTGTTTAACTAGTTTATAGGAAGCTCATATTTTGAATTAACTTAAGTTTATTCTTAAGATTCCCCAAATGTATGTGAAATGGTTTTGGATCCACTTGAGAAATGAAGACCTTTCCCAAATGGAGAAATCTAACTTCTTGGAACAAAGTGGAACGAATTTCCTTCATCTAATGAATCCAAGGTATACCAAGGATAATGTTATAGTTAATCACCTTGTCAATGATGTAAAACTCTATTAAAATAGTCTTTGGCCCAAGGGAGACAAGAAAAACTATAGTTTGTATTGAAGTATCCTTTAAACTGCCATACCCTTGCAACGTGTTTCTTGTAAAGGAAAAATTAGTATCCCCATATCCTAAATTATGTAAGAAAGAGAAGGGAACTACATTCACAACAGCCACATCATCAATCATAGCTCTCTTGATGCAACTTTTATAGACCCAGACTTGCGAATATAAGGCAAGATCTCCTCTTCGGTTTATTTCAGCATCGGATGGCATCTTGCTTATATTAAACAAAAACTCGGTATCCCTATCACTCTGTCTTGGAGGATGTGTGTCGAATTCAATATGATTTATTTGATCCCTAGGTGGAGGCATAACATGAATTAGGTGACCAAGACCCAATGCATCTAGTAATGTGGAACGATGTGTGGGGGAATTCTTCAACAAGTCTAGAAATGAAATGTGCGAAAAGGTCTTTTCAAATATAAAATCAAATCATAAAATCCTACAAGCTTTGAAACTATATGAGCATCAACCTGCAAGAGAGAATGGGTATGAAGAGGTTTTGAAATGTACTCCCTCATATGATTTGTTGTGATAAGTTTTGGTTCGAACTCTAAGTCAACTAGTCAAAAGATCTTTGTATTGTTGTTTGAGCCTAGGTTAGGAGAGACTCGAGAGTTGTCGAAGTTGAGGCCTCATGGTCATTATTCCCAATAGTAATACCCTTGTTATATTTTGAGGATTAACCTTAACATCTTCATGAAGTTTAGGGAATGGGTCTCAATAGATGCTTAGACTTGCATTATGAGGTCAGCGGATCTGAATAACTCGATTGTGAGGTTGTTTCAAGATTTGCTAAGAAAATTTCCATAAAGATCTATTTTTATTCTTGGGAATCTTTGTAGAAACTTGTTGCAATCCCTATGATTCCTAGCATCATGACTAATAACTTCGTGAAAACCACAATATAGATTTGGGTCATAGTCTATTTGTCTTTGATTTGAGTTTTCTTGTTTATTATAACTTTGATTGTAGATTTGAAATTGGTTTTTATAACCGTAATTCATCGCCCTTGGCCAAGATTTTTGTGTTGGTTCTTGCCTTAAGTTTGAGCTTGTCAAGGGGGGGATAAGCACCCTTCATCACATTCACCTAGTCCATGGCCCCTTCACCCCACTAATATTAATTTAATTAATTTAATTTAATTAATTCATTATCCTCACCATATTTATTATTTAAATATCTTAATTTAAATAATATCCACACATACACCTCACTTAGACACCTCATCAAGCCAACTCAACCTAAGACCTATTCTTAGTAAGTTGCCATAACTAACTAAGACTTACCCAAACCCTAAAAATCAATGCCTACATTCTCTCTAACCACATTCCCACATGCTTACAAGAAGCTTCCAGTCTAATCCACGGGTTAATGACACATGAGATCTAGAAAATCAAGAGGATCTCCCTAGTTTAGTAAACCTAGGAAATCCCACCTTGACCGATGTCGGTTACCCCTAACCATCACCGGTTAAGATGGAACCGCCATTGGTTACCCTTTTAACCCCAAAAAACAACCTTATTTTCAAGGTTGGAAAAGATTGAAAAAATGATGAAACATTGAGATCTTCTAAGAGATATATCACATCTTTTGAGATCGAATTCGGTGAGAGCATGTGCGGAAAGAGATCAAGCATTTTCCCTACACGACCCACCCCATGATCTGATCTAACCAAGTAAAGAGGAATGCACATGCAGCCCATGCAGAAGCTCTCCTATGATTTGTGATCACTTGCAGCCTTCAACCTCTTACCAGCACCTCCATCCCTCACTCACAGGCATCCAGGACCAGAATCCAAGTAAGTAAAACATTCTACTTCTCTGGTTCACTTCATTTTATCATTATATTATCACCTATTGTTTACCTAGCCACCCATTGACCTCCTTCAACATTCCCCCTCCATATACCCATTAAAACCTCACCAAATCCCTCCCAAATCACCCAATACCTCATCCCGACCAACCAAAATCCTTTGTGCAATCACAAAGGAGACCCAAAACCCATCCCATGGCATTCCCAGAACTCCACAGTAACCGGCACCGGTTATATCTAACCATCGTCGTCGGTCACCACTTAAAATGGCATCGATTCTGTATTTTTCCCATACAACTCAAAACAGTGACCTACCCACCTAATTCCACCTCACCCTCATTCACCTGTGATCTACCTGAGACTTTTGTCAGACCTACAGAGACCCAGAACCAATTATTTGACCTTCGGATCCTATTCTAACCTAGCTTATTAGATTAGATCTTTCTTATTGTGTTTTAAGTGAGATACCTAAATCATTTCAAATTACAATAGGATTTACTTTATTTACCACATTAAATTGTTTAAAATAGTGGACTGACAGCCATCTAGGAAGTATCACACTTCTCAGATCTAGCATACGCTAGGTAGTTCACTGCACATATTGTTTAATTCCTTTTGGTGGTCTTGCTTTCATTACAGGTAGTTCCTCCTAGCCAAAAGGAAGCTCTCACAATCAGCTGTGGATTTAGAAGTCATACGCGTATGCAACAACTCATCAACCAACATTAAAATAGGTATTCCTCCTACGCCCGTTACCCTATCTGTTTCATCAATACTTCAAAGAAATGTCTAAGAATCAGGTGAAACATTTTGGCATGCCCTCGGTGGGACCCATCCAGGGTTCCTTGCATTATATTCATTCCTAGGAAAAGTTGTGTGTTTGTTTCCCTTCTGAAAAGCATACACATTAATTTTCTTCCTTGGTAACCCACCTTTTCTTTCTATTTTCTCTAAAGGAAACCTTTCTTTTGGTGTAATTAAAAAGAACCATTTCTTTACGTTTTTTGCATTGTAGTGAAAGAGCATCCCTCTTCCTCTTCATCTTATTGTGTCATCCAACTTCACACTTCGATTTGGGTTTAAAAATAAGTGCATTCCATTTTGATTTATCGCATTAGCTCACATTAATTGAGGGCAACCTATACGTTGGAAGTCATGACCAGCTGATGGTTGACAAAACAAACCATAGAAAGCACTTTCTTTCTCTTTCTCTCTCTCTCTCTGAGTCTTACCAAACCTCACAAAAATTGAAAATACACACATTCTTAAACAACATCTTACCTGGAAGAAGTTGTAGGTGATCACACGATCACGACACAGTGGGCACCCAGCTCACTGCTCTGTCGAGTCATACTTCAGAGCGAGGCCCGCCCCCACCATAACATACCTAAAACCTCACCTTTTAGATCTCCTTCTTCATAGGAAGCCATCCTCACCAAAAACTCTATTTCACAATTCATGTGTCAAGTCCTTAAATAGCATAAGCTAAACAAACATAATAGAAAAGGCACTCCTAGGATCACATTTTCTTAGTGTTTCTGCTTGGCTTGCATTTTGAGGTGAGAGATCACGTTCTTCATTTTTCTTGTTCATCCTTGCACACTCCTCATCACAGCTGGTGTATTCCAGCTTCACCTGAGTGTGCCTGGGCCATATCATCATCATTCTCAAAATTATAGGTCTGATTCTACATCATATTTTAATTCACAACCACTTTTCTTTCATCATTGTTTCAATTTCACAGTAACCATCATCGGTTACCCTCGACCATCGTCGGTTATACCCAACCGACATCGGTTCTAGTCCTTTTGTTAACCTACCCAAAAGGACATTTTATTCATTTTCTTCCACTTTTCATAGTCCCTATCACTACCATCATTCCCATTGACATTGTGAAACACCATCAGATTTGGCATACCTATCAGATTTGACTTTCTACTTGGTTTTTCACTCATTGACCATTTTCTCAGTGATCGGAAGGTGGTTACCCCTTGATAGGTGTCGATTTTCCCTAACCACGGCATCGGTTAGCCTATTTCACTTTCCAACCTACATTTGGTACTTGAAAATACACTTTTTACCATCAGATTCACCTATTCTGTTATTTTTCTGTGTCATTTATAGAGAAACAACCTTACCTTACGATCGATCTTAGGTTCACATGGTGTTGACCCAAAAACAAGCAAGCGCACTCATATTTCACACCAGTTTTCAACCACTCCCACCTAGTCCTTCACCACCTTCCATTTTATCACCAGCCATGGATCCCATCCAACCTATCACTATCACTACCGGAGATGAGGAGTTCACACGACTCCTTGACCAAAACCCTGCCGCTTTGTAGTTTTACCTTTCCCACTCATCCACTCGAGATGCCTCGGGTCAGTTGATATATGGCATGCCCATATCTATCCCCCCGACTCTCACTCCCACTCCTGCATCGGCCATATCCATCGGCTCTGTGTTTACCCATCTCTACTTACCCCCAGTCATTTCATTTCATAGCTAGGTCCTATACCCACTATGATGTTGCACATCTGCCACCTCCGTGGCACCCACCACATCCACCATACCCTCGATAACTACCCAAAACACAACCTCATCTACCCCTAATGTCTCACACATACCCATAGCTACACTACCACCTCCCGTGTTGGTGACCCCTACCCCTTTTCAGAATGTGGTCCTTTCCATTCCACAATCATTAGCCCCCATTGCCACTAGGGTTACCACGACCCTTCCACCTCCATATACATACTATCATAGCCACCTCTCGTTTCATCCATTATTCACTCTGGTATGTACCTCCTGTTTCACTACCTTCTTCTCAATCAACCAACATGGCAGCACCATACACTGGAGTGCCACCCTCGTTATATGCCCAAAACCAACCCTCACGCTATAGGAGGCACCCAATCATCATAACCTACCAACGACCTAATCAAATTAATGTTGGACAAGATGCAGACATTGGAGGCATCGGTTTCAGCTCCCAACACTCTCACCTATGATGAGATTTGTAATGAACCCATCCACCCATCCATTCCTATCCGCCCATATCCCATGCATTGGGAAATGCCTAAATTCAATCATTTCAATAGCAAAGAAGACCCACAACAACATTTGTGGTCATTCAAACATGGGTGTTATCTGATCACTCATGATGATGCCTTGCTCTTGAGAACCTTTCCCATGTCTCTGACTGGACCTGCATTAGATTGGTATAGTGGGTTACCTAGACACTCTATATTCTCATTCAATCAAGTAGCCCAAGCCTTCTTGGATCATTTCTCTATCAATATCATCAAGAAGGTTACCATGACTGACCTATACTCCACGCATCAGTATGAGGATGAATCTATCACATATTTTGTCACTCATTGGCATAGCTTGATCAATCAACTCACCTTCCAACTACCACAAATAGAACTCATTGAGCTCTTCACATGGGCTTGTGCTAGACATATCTCACCGACCTTGCAGTCCAAACCTTCCAACATTCGATGAAGCATTCACTATGGCACGAAAGTTAGAGATTCGGGCCATCGAAGAAAATCCAATTACGCAATAAGAATTCAACATTCAAGTCGAATGATACCTCTTCTTCTTCCAAACCACAAAACCAATTATTCAAAAGCTAAGGGCACCACTAACATAGTGGTACTCAAGGCTAGCCTAGCTCATCATCCATCAAATCAGGCTACCCCTCATCTAATCTCTCACCCATCTAGACTTTTCAATTCAGATGAGAGTAGTGGAAATACACCCCAATTGGGGAACCTTACTCTTATGTCTTAGAAAATCTTATCAAAGCTAGAGCCATCACTCTTCCACCCATAAAACCACACACTAGTTTTGACCTTGCTCACCCCATGCCATGGTATAAAGAACATGACTTCTATAACTATCATTGAGTAAAGGGTCATAGTGATGGCAATTGCATCACTTTCAAAAATATTGTCCAAGAAATGCTCGAGAAAGGTGAGTTAACCATGGATAATCCTAATGCACCTACCAACCAAAACCTACACATCTTCAAGAAACCATTTCCCAACCATGCTCCTTCATCTGATCAAACCGGTGAGACCTCAACTCATGATACCCATACCCATGTGAGGTTCACACTATTTTTAATGACACACTATTCACCTCCCAATACCCCATATTCCTTCCATAGAGAGGAATCCTAGCCCAAATCCTCCTTCACATCGGAACCAATCTCTCCTATTCTTTCACCCATAGAGGAACACCTTTCATCTCCTTCATCACCTATGGAGGAGTCTTCCGCTAACATCAAAACCATTTCACCTTTGGCTTCTCCACTTAGAGAACCGGTACCCACAGTACCTCCTCCACCCATAGAGGAGCACCCATTACCTCCTCCACCCACAGAGGAGCACCCATCATCTCCTCCACCTATAGAGGAGCTCCCATCATCTCCTCCACCCATCATAGACCCAGTTGAGATACCTTTTCCTCTTGGTGAGCATTCTCCATCAGCTACCCAAAATCTTGCAGACCTACTTTCGGCTCTCTTACCCACGGAAGCTGAAGCTAGCCAATTTCCCATCTCTAAGACACATTTTATGGGAATTTCCATTAGGTCCTCATCAAATCCACCTACAGACATGTGTCATTCTCACATTTTGCCAATCACTTAGATTATGTGGATAGAGCCTTATTATGGGGGCATCTTCTGCTTCCGGTCTCAACACAGATGCAAATGTCACTTACTGATACTTCCACTATCTACCCAAAAGTATTCCACCAATCAAACCAAATACAACCACCTCTATCACCATTCCTTCCATGACACCCATCATAACTCAACATACACCCTTACCCATAACCCAAACTACATCTAAACCCAAACCCACACCTACAACATTTGCCTCGACTAAACCTATTACCACCTTAGGGGTCACCCCAACCACTAGCCTTACTCATCCACCTATCAAACTGGATTTAGCTACATCCTCCCAAGTCAACACCACACCTACTCGACACCCAAACAGAAGCACCAAACCCATAGAACTCATACCCTAGCAGTGCCAATCACACCTTCACCTATCCCATCTGTCTTAAGACCTCAGCTTCCCAACATGGTCAAGAAACCTCCACCCATCGATAAACCAAAAACACAACAACCCATTCCTCCCTCACAAACCTCTAACCTCCCTAGATGCCCAACATGACTTACACCCACACCACATATCTTTTTACCACCCATACCTCCAATACCCTCGGCTATTACTTCACTACCCACTACATTTCAATCTTGTCTCTTACACCTCCCGCATGACCCTGCATCCTCTACCTACCTTCACAACACCCCCATTATCCCCATGGGTAACTCATCCTCTTCCCCATCTATCTTTCCTTCTAGACCTCATACACCCACATCATCACCTTTACCCAAGAGGGTGCACCCAAAAAAAAAACTCCACTACCCCACAATAAGGTAGTCAAAACAACCACACACCCTCCTACCCATCCATCTACTATACCCCTACCTAAACAAACACGACCAACACCCAAAACCATGCCAGCACCCAAACCCATAGCTCGACCCCACTCCTCCTCTTCCAAAGGCCATTCCTCAACAATCAACCACACCTACACCCAAACCCATGTTCACTTCCCATTGCGATCCACTAGCAGGGTCTTATGCCAAAATTTTAACCAACCTCCTTGAGACTTTTGTCATCACATTACCACCACTCGGACTTATGACCCCCTCAAACCCAAGCCAAAAGGGTTTGATGATACTAAAATTTGCATACCATCATGTGCAGGGCACGATGTGGAGAAATGCAAGGCCTTGAAAACCATCCTTATCCAGTTGTGTCCTCTAGAAGCCAACTTTGATGATGACCTTCTCGATGAGGGACCTGCTTCACCGACACCCATTCCCACACTGCCCACTCAACAACCACAAACTCCACCCTCACAGCTCCTAGAGCCACCCCCAAGATTTGAAATTAACATGGTTCACATCAAAGAACTTGCCATGCCACCACCCAAATGTCATTGCATGCCCAACTCACCTCACAGGGTTTTCTCCTCCTCTGGTAGGTTTTCCCATCATGTCATTATACCACTCACCCTACACCTTCTCCATTTTCCAACTCCCCTCAATCAACATGATACACATCACTACACGTGCTCAAAAGGATAAGGGTAAAGAAAAGGCAACTGACCCACCAACCAATCCTATACCCAACATACCATCTACACCCATACCTAAAATCACTATCATGGCCCTATGTACCCCCATTTCTAATGGCGTCACACATCACACCATGCTCAAACAATTACACCAATCTCCCCTCAAAATGTCCTTATATGACCTCATCCAAACCTCAGAATCCCATCATCAAGCTCTCATGGAGGTTCTTCAATCTATTGAGGTTTTACCCAATGACCCTACACCCATAGCCTCCATTATCACACCCCATCATGTAGCCTCTCTCACCAAATTACCACCTTCATCTTCACCCCACCCTATTCACCAAGTAGCCTCCCTTAGCTTCTCAGAAGAAGAGATCGCGCCACACCAAATGATGACCCGGACCCAGCCCTCTTCATCTCTATCCACATAGATGACATACGGGTATGTCGTGTGATGATTGATGGGGGTGCTAGCATTAACATCATCTCATCCCATGCATTCACTCAAATGTGCATACCTGACAATTACATGCATAAACATCCTGTCATGTTGCATTCATTCAATGATGCTATCACTTCTACACTAGGCACCATCATCCTCCACATTCGCGTGGGCCCCACACTATTCCAAAATTATTTTACATTTTGGAGGGGAATTTCAATATAACCTGTTGCTTGGCAGACCCTGGATTCATGTCATGGGTTACGTTCCTTCCACTTTGCATCATTGTGTAAAGTTTGAACATGAAGGACACACCTATACCATTCCAGCTGACCCATCACCTTTTAAAACATGCAACATGCAACATGCTTTACCCGACCCAATGATGTGCTCATACCTATTAAGCCATCTACCTCCATGAACCATTACTTCTTCACACTACACCTCCACTTACCCGTATAGATCCTACTTTCACCCACACATACCTCCTCCATTCCTACCACTTTGCCTCACCTCCATGGCTGACCCATCAACTTCCCAATCCATTAACTCTACCTCCACATCGACCTCGACACACATCATCCATTCCAGCTACCTACATACAAACCACCACCATCCCTTGGAAGGTGTTTTTGATGCCTCACTCTGGGAGTACCACCTATATATAGTGTCACACATTCCTTACTCCACAAGAGTATGGAAGACTTCACCAACACCCTCATTATGATCACCATATAGGAGAACGTCTCCTGTATGGTCCCCTCACCTTCATACTAGTCTCACCTATGGGGGACTTGATACTACCACTTACACACCCAAACCACCATCACAAACTCACCCATTTTCCCGATCCAATCACTTACCAATCACCATTTTTCCCACACCTTCCTACACTGATGTGCATGGAAGGGTTTTGGTTTTGGATTTTATGAGCAAGGCCACCATACCATTATTCCATGTACCACCCATAAACATAATGACCATAGTGGTATCGGCTTCCCTGAACCACCTACCAAACAAGGCCCACATTGAACTCATTAAGGACACTAGCCCTTCTCCACCTTCTTCACCCACTCCACCTTCATCACCACCCTCACCGATGGAGTCGATGGATCCTAATCTATCCCTCCTAAATTTTTTTTTCATAAACACCATTTCCTTGGGGCCTCTGACTTATCAACGTGAGGGCGAGGCCCCTTCCACTCTTCCCTTCTTGTATCTTGAAATGATCGATGATGATACACCTTGAATTAACATCATTCAATGTCAGGATGATGAATCTATACTCACCTACCTTGGTGTAGAAGACTCATATATTCATCGGTCATTTACCTTTTGAGATGAAACCATGTTGAATGAATCGACTATCGAGATCAACATTCATACTCAGGATGACCCGCACATCCTAAAGATCGGTCAATCTTTAGATGTTGTTGAATAGGAAGCCATCACTTCTTTTCTCAAGGATCATAACCACGCTTTCACTTGGTCTTACGTAGACATGCCCGGTATTGATCCCACCATAGTGGTCCACAATATCATAACCATTCCCGATGCCAAACCCATTAAACAAAAGCTAAGGAAAATGCACCCTCGCATTGCCCTTCTCATCAAAGAAAACTTCAACACCTTTCTTTTCTTTCCATTCCTTCATCTTACCCATTGATTATCCTCATTGGATTTCTAACATTGTCCCTGTCACTAAGGTGATAGGGGACTCCGTATTTGCACATGGACTTCCATGACCTCAACCTAGCATGTCCAAAAGATGACTTTCCCTTACCTATTGACCAGCTGGTTGACCTTACCACTTGGCCATGAGATGCTATCACTCATGGATGGCTTCTCGGGTTATAACCAAATCCTTCTTGCCCCAGAGGATCAACACAAAACCTCATTCATCACCCCTTGGGGACCTTTTGCTATCGAGTCATGCCTTTTGGCCTTAAAAATGTTGGTGCCACATATCAGTGGGCTATGACTTACATCTTCCATGACATCATGCATCACATATTGGAAGATTACGTGGATGATCTCTTGGCCAAATCTAAATGCCACTCCAAGCACCTTGCCATCCTCAAAACCATTTTTGACCACCTCATTAAATATTGCGTTCACCTTTAGCCAAAGAAGTGCGTCTTCACGGTCCTCTCAGGAAAGCTCTTGGGATTTATCATTTCCCTACGTGGTATAGAAGTTGACCCTACTAAAGTCAAGGCCATTCTGAAATGCCTCCACCCACCAACCTTAGACAACTCCATAGCCTACAAGGTAAGTTGCAGTCTATTCATCATTTCATTTCACAATTATCTAATCGATGTCAACCATTTCATCATCTTCTCAAGAAGGATGTCTCCTTTAAATGGGATGATGATTGTCACAAATTTTGAGGCCCTAAAACAATACCTTCTCTAACCACCCATACTCATTCCACCTAAAGATGATCAACCTTTTTACCTATACATATCAGCTACTGATCACTCCTTGGGAGCCATGCTCACTCATCGTGATGAACAACACAGGAGAGGTGGTTTTATTACATAAGCCATACTCTTTTGGACTATGAAACCCGATACACCCATCCCAAAAAAATTTTCTTAGCCTTAGTTTTTGTTGCCACCAAACTCCATCATTACCTACTCAACCACAAAACCTATGTTGTGACCAACACCAACCCCTTACACTTCATGTATGCCAAACCTTATCAAAATCAGCATGTCACATGATGGCTTATGCTTTTAGCTGATCTTGACCTCAAATTCATTCATCAAAATCCATCAAGGGCCAAGCTATCACCGACCAATTGGCCGACGCACCTATTTTCGGGGATCAACCCTCTAATTTTGACTTTCCAGATGAGTCGATTGCTACCCTTTCCTTAGACGAACCCCTTACCAAATGACACTCTTCTTCGATGGTTCCAAGTGTCAGTGGGGGTGGGGCTGGTATTATCCTCATTCCTCTTGATGGTGAACCCATGCCTTTGTCTTTCAAACTAGATTTTGAATGCACCAACAATATTTCCAAATACGAAGCACTTGTACTAGGTCTCCAAGTTGCCTATGCCCTAGATGTCAAATCAATCAACATCTTTGGTGATTCTCAATTGGTCATAAACCAAGTCAATGGTATATACCAATGTCATAATGAGATACTTCAAAAGTATAAACATCATGTAGACATACTTTTGACCACCTTTGATCGTTACACCCTTCAAACCATCCCACGTTCAACCAACAAATTTGTAGATACCATGGCACCTTAGCTTCCCAAATACCCACTTCTTCACCCACCGATTCTCAAATCTTTGTCACCATCTGATGACTCCAATCACCTTCTTATTTACCTCACGATGTTTACTCGATCAGAACCACTACCCCGACCCAGAGTGACCTTTGGTATAAACAATACTCGACTACCTTTCTCTCTCCATCTTACCTCTTGATCTCACCCGTAATGGACAACGTGCCTTCCTTAAAAAGGTCTCTCATTACGTCATCATGGGGGCCTCCTCTATAAGCATGTGGATTTGATGGTATTCTCTTACGATGCCTCACAAGTTCTAAAATTCCTTATACCATTAAGGAAGTTCATGATGACATATGTGGAGGTCACTTCAGTGGCCTTGTTGTTGCTAAGCGTATTCTTCACCTAGGCTATTACTAGCTGACCCTTAACTATGATTGTTGTGACTATGTCAAACATTTGTGTAAAATTCCAACAACATTCCAATCTTCATCATACACCCAGTCATGCCTTACAGGTCACCCATGACCTTTGGCCCTTCTCTCAATGGGGTTTGGATCTTGTCGAGAAATCAATCCCCATTCTTCCCAATGCCATCAATGGATCATCACTGCTACCGAATACTATACAAAATGGGTGGAAGCCATACCACTCATTTCCATGAAAGCTGAGAAAATATGTGAGTTCATTAACCACCACATCATTTGTCACTTTGGTGTTCCTCATCACCTCATCACTGATAATGGAAAACAATTCAAAAACAAAACATTGCAAAAAATTTGTGATGCGCCTTCGGCATTCAGCTTAGTTTCTCATCACCTTATTACCCACAAACCAATGGCCAAGCTGAATCCACTAACAAAACCTTAAACAAAATTCTTATGAAAGTGGTTGATGATACTGGGAAGGATTGGCATACACACATTCCTTTTTCCTATGGGCATACATACCACACTAGTATTCACACTTCCACTGCGGCCACACCCTTTTCTCTGGTCTATGGTATAGAGGCAGTCCTACCTCTCGAAGTCTAGATCCCCTCACTTCACATTTCTCTCCATGACATGCTCAATGATGATGACTTTTGTCAGGACCATTTAGCATAGCTAGAGTTACTAGATGAATGTCGTCTTAATGCTCTGGATCACCTTCAAGTTTACCAAAAATGTATCAAACATGCCTATGACAAATGTGTCCATGAATGGACCTTCCAAGTCGGTGACCTTGTCCTGAAAGAAAATCAACACGTAACCAAAGCAAAAAAAAGTAAATGGGAAAATTTTCTCCTAATTGGCTTGGACCATACATCATGACTCATACCTATGGATCAGGTGCTTATCATTTATCTTCACTCGATGGTAAACCCAAACTTGAGCCCCTTAACACCTTGCATCTTCGACCATTCTATTGTTGACTTGTAGTCCTACCTCACCTTTTGTCTCTTTCCATGCTCATCCCTTGAGCACTATTCACTTCATACACCTCACTAATGATTAAACAAGAATCATGTGAGTACCCATCACTTGTTATCTTCTCTTGAATATGTGTACCACGGCATTTGCACATAGCATGATTCTCATGGATACTTTTCATCTACCTTTAGATGAGATCCCATGGTCATTTCACCTTTCCTTTTGAACAAGAGTCCTATTCTCCACCTTGGTCTTGTCCATGACTTCAAAGACCTCACATGGGACCAAACTCCTTGAGTCAAACTTCTAATAAAAATATGACTCCCTCAAAAGGACATCTTCCTCTCGAAATTGTTGCTATAAATAGACTACTCCCTCGAAGGACAGCTATGTAAAAATCTTAAAAAAAAAAAAAAAAAAAATGAGAGCAATCTGAAGCTTCCCACATCGATCAGCTTCACGAAGACCTCAAGGAGTTAAATTTTCTTCATCCCATATAGACTTCCCACATCGATCAGTCTATTTCAACTATAAGTCAAAACAACAAACCTTTTAGTCATGGACTTGCCCATTGTGACCTAGGTTCTCTTGCCCAAGTGCATGTTACCTATACCATATAAAAATTAACTACCTTTCACCCTTCTTACCATTCCCACTCTCATTTCCTATTGCCTCAAGGGACTTCTTGGAACTTAGACATTTGGTGATCATGTGACTACTTTTCACCATAGAACAATCAATCATGCAATGTCTTTAGGGTCTTACATTCATCACCTCCTCCAAGGTATGATCTACTCGGTATGATCCTACCCAATCAGTGGCTTTATTGCCCCCTCTTATCTTTTAACCATCTTTTTTTACGTTTTGATTACCTTATACAGGACTTGGTCCTCGACGCTTACCTTTGGGGTAATCTTCTTCTTTTGCCACAATCGACCCCACCTACATCACTTTACCTATAATCCACCCACACCTAACAGATCTAAAACCCACACCATGCCTAAAACCTACTAACTCATTTTCATACCTCCTCATATTCTTCCCTAGCTCATGGGAGAACTACATCGGCTTGAGGTCCCTTTTCACACTTGGGGACTATGTAGGCAGCACTCCGGGCATGGGGCCCTTGGAGGTTAGCTCGGCCATCCTCTACCTTAAACAATTCATCTTCCATGTGCCTCACATTACATCACACCTAACTTAGTTTCCCTTTTATACCCAAAATTGGAAATTCAACCACATACATAACGAGTTGTTTCATATTTTAAACATTATCACAACATACATTTATTATGCCTACCATTTCTCTACCATCATCATGCATGTATTATAACACATCTCACATATGACCCATATTATCATTCATTGCATGAAATAATGACTCACAACTTCACCTACTTTCAACTCCATCCTAAACAAACCTAACTCATCCATGCCTAAAACCTAACTAACTGCAACCATGCCATGCCTAACTCTCAATCCATGCCTAAACCTAACTCGATCCATGCCTAAACAAACCACTCGATCCATGCCTAAACAACACGACTCGATCCATGCCTAAACCAACTTTGACTCATCCATGCCTAAAAAACTACTTGACTCCATCCATACCTATCCCATGCCTAACCAACTCCGACTCGATCCATGCCTAAACTGACCTACTCGATCCATGCCTAAAAACTTGACTTGATCGATCCATGCCTAAACCAAACCAAAATCATGCCTAAACCTAATTTCCATCCATATCAAAATAATAAATCAAAAATCAAATAATACCATGTATCTCATCAACACATCAAAAATCAAAAATACCATGTCATCATCATCAAATAAAATACCATGTGTATCTCATCATATATACATGGCTATCTCATCATGTCCATCATCTCAAAATCATCGGCTATCTCATCATGATACACATCTCAAAAATGTCATCGGCACGCAGGCCGGTCTCATATATACAAAAAAATAATGAAATAATACAAAATCTCTTCGGTGGGTAGGTTGGTATATATGCTCAAATATACAAAAATATCTCATACATCCTCACTTTCATTGGCACACAGGCGGTATGTGATCAAAACTATAAATATCTCTCGGCACGCAGTAGGTGGTATATATCACACAAAAACTATCATACATCAAAAAAACTAGGTGCCATATCAAGCATCTCGGTGGATGTCCTCCATCTCGGTATCACATGTACCCTCGGCCTCTGCATCCCTACTTGGCACCTCAACTAGAGCTAGCCTCCGTGCACTGGTAGCCTCTGCCTGATCGGGCCTCGAGCTCACTAGACCCCTGTGCTCTCCACACTGTGAGTGTGGGATCTCATCCTCTCACTGGATGCACTGTTGTGCCTATACTCGGCATAGGATATGAAGTCTATCCCGGCCACCACCATCAGTTGGTCTTGATAATATCTAGCCTCACCTAGGGCATCCCATAACCTAGATACAGGCATGGTCTGTGGTGGTCCCATAGGTCTCGGCCCCTGTACCTATCCTGTGGGACCCTACCCCTCCTGCCTGTGAACTGGGACCCGGTCCCGGTGCCTGTGGTGGTGCCCCTACCCTGTGCCTATATCTAGGCCTGTAAGACCCCAATTTGCCTGCCTAGGTTGTGGCCAACTAGCCCTGTAAACCTACCACCTACTTGTAAGGGGTTGCCACTTGACCATCCCCCTCCTCTCCATCTCCATCTCCTCCACCACCATCTGGGCTGTGCGTAGCCACTGTACATGTAGCTCTACTACCTCCACCTCACTCTCGCCCTCCAGTTGTGTCTTCTAGTATACCCAACTGGGTAATGAGAGTAGCCACCTACCCCTTATAGGGGTCATCTCTCTACACCGTGATGGTGGCTAGATCCGGCTGCCTCAGTCTGGGTGGTATGGCTCATAAGTGAGCCACCCACCACTGTCTGTACCTATCTGTACACCTAGCATCATCTATCCACGGTCCACTGGCTACTCTCTCCTCCCTACCCTATGGGCACTATAGGCTATGGTAGAGGTAAGGGCCTCTCCATGTCATCTCTCTCGATACTGTGGGAAGGGTGGAGGTATGTCTGTACTAGCCCAAACTACCATCGGACTCTGTCTACCGGGATCATCTCATCCTCCCCGGCACGGTGACCCTATATCCATCTCTCTAGCTGGAGCTCAGCTAGCTCCTCATGCATATGCCTATATGAGGGGAATCCCACATATGGCCTCCATATAATGTCCACTCCGGATAAACCCCTCCAGTAACTACCGAAAATGGGCCACATCATGTGTGGGCCTCTCAGATCTCCACTCTCCAATCACCGGCACCCATCTCCTATACCCCACCCACAAAAATCTCATTTGGGAATGCATCTTCTCGGGGCATCCCTATAGGCCACACACAAACTATGTGCTCATACACCCAGCAGTGCAGTAAAAATGTACAACACAGCTAAACCTGCGTAACCACCCATATGCCCACAACTCCCTGTATAGCTACACCAAGAATGTTGGTGCCCAGGAAAAGTGGGTCTCATCCACCATCATGTCATGGAGTACCCCATCAGTGATCGGGAAAGCATCCACCCTCTGCATCTGGCAGTGCATGAAGCAGCACACTACCTCCATCAGCAAAACCACTAGCCTCATCTCCTCTGGATGGGCTAGGTACATCTCTCCATAGCTCAAGTTGGTGCTATGGAATCTCAAATCAGCCATCCCCTCTCCAAAAATAGACACAATCAGCTCCTCTGAGGCCTCGGAGGAGATAGAATAAACCTGTGCACCCAATATGGGTAACCAAAGAATCTAAACACATCCTCCAGGGTGATAGTAATCTCACCCGTCGGTAGGTGGAACATGTTGGTCACGGAATCCCATCTATCGATGAGCATGACCATCAAACTGGGCTTCTTGGAAAACATGTCTATAATGACGAACTCCACTCAACCCAACTACCTCCACATGTTGTAGCTCCTCTAGGGTCATTGCACCGTGCACTGTCACCACTAGTAGAGGTGGAACCATGTCCATATATGTAGTTGTGCTCTCCCCTACATCCAATACAAGCACAACATTAATTTACATGTATCATCCATATTCAACAATTATCATTTTCCTACACCCTATTTTCACCCTACCTATTTCAACCACCTAGCCCACATCACTTTTGGACCCTTGTGCCCAATAATCCGACCGGTACCGGTTCATCCTAACTAACGACCCCGTCACCCTTTAACCGACATCGATCACCTGTTTGGTGACCGATACCGGTTCACCCTTACCGACCCCGGTCACCCCTTAACCGGCATCGGTCACCTGTTTGGTGACCGATACTGGTTCCACCTAACGACGCTGCCGGAAACTTGATGATGCCGGTCACTGTCATGGAAAAACCCATGATTTCCCAAAACCCCCTTTCTAAAAAACCTCCCCTACCCCCTTTTACCCCCCTACAATGACCTAAACTACCCTTGGACCTCCACCCACCCCCTATCCCATTTATTACCCTCCCCATTCCTCTTTTTACCCACTTATTCCCCCATTCCCAAATTCCATTTTTAACCACCCACAAAAATGAAAAACCAACAAAACCTACAAACAACAATAAACTAATCCTCTAATCTATCAAATCAACTACACGTAGAGTAGAGCGCTTACCTCGTCACGTTGCCGTCATCTCGGTGGCACATCTGGCCACTATACCGGTGGCCCACCCGATCCCTCTCCGGCCTCCACCATCACCGAATAGCTACCCATAACCTCCTCCCATCAAATCCCTCACAATGATCTTGTGGACCCATTTGCTCACCAACCAATCACTCATCGATCACACCACCAGCTCACTGTTCCATTCCATCCAGACACTTTTCTCTCTTTTCTCTCTTTTTTTTTCATTTTCTCACTTCACAAAATAACAAATGAATAACAAAAAAATGTGATTTTTTTTTTTATAACAAACCCGACCTAACCGACATCGGTTACCCTTGACCAGGCATCGGTCGCGTGCCCTACCTCACCATCGTTGGTTGACCTATACCAACGTCGGTTATCCGTGACCGCATCGGTCACCCTCACCTACACATTGCCCTAAATTTTAACCTTTACCCTACCCCTACCTCCTTTTTTTCCCCACCCAAC
Source organism: Taxus wallichiana var. yunnanensis (assembly GCA_018340775.1). NCBI lineage: Eukaryota > Viridiplantae > Streptophyta > Pinopsida > Cupressales > Taxaceae > Taxus > Taxus wallichiana. The sequence goes on from CM031234.1 coordinate 191,276,248, forward strand.
CTTCACCCTGATCATTTACCCCACCCCACCTTTACCCTACCCATTTACCTCACCTTTCTGACCTCATCATTTACTACCTCCCTTTTTCCTCCTTTGGGGACTCATTATTTTACCCCTACCTTGGCCTTACCCATGTGCCATGACCTAGATATTTGGATCTGGCCCATCACTTGACCTTTGACCTCATGTGTTCACTATACCTTGCGGCACTTGTTACCTGTGTTGTTGACCTAATGACCTTACCTAGCCTATTGTCATGACCATTTATCCTGACCCTACCTTTGGTGTACGAAACATACCTAAACATTCCTGCACCTAACCTACGTTGTGTTTCCTGACCATATCCTATACCTTGGATACCGGAATCACTTCAACCTTGTTTGGATAAACCTATCGACCTTAGACAATGTAGAGTTTTCCTACTCTTCAACCGGTAGTGTGCATGTTACAGTTTATACGTGTGTGTGTTTGACTATTGCTACCTTTGACCCTGATCCATTACCTAGATTTCCCAGAGTAGACCTTTAACCCTTTTTCCCCCATTCCCACCTACCTTTTCCCTCACATTTACCTTTTATCAAACCACTCACCGATTCTACCTTTGCCTCGTCAGTTCCTGGTTTGAGGGATCACCTTCACCCACACATGGGGCAACCACATCTTATTTTTGTTAGCGTCGCTTACTTACTAATACAAGCTACGCAACAAAAAGGGGAAAAATGTAGACACTAAAATTAGGTCACACTCCCCTTTGGTCCCTCGAAAATAAGCACCCTTCATCACATTCACCTAGCCATGGCCCCCTTCACCCCACTAATATTAATTTAATTAATTTAATTAAATTAATTCATTATCCTCACCATATTTATTATTTAAATATCTTAATTTAAATAATATCCACACATACACCTCACTTAGACACCTCATCAAGCCAACTCAACCTAAGACCTATTCTTAGTAAGTTGCCATAACTAACTAAGACTTACCCAAACCCTAAAAATCAATGCCTACATTCTCTCTAACCACATTCCCACATGCTTACAAGAAGCTTCCAGTCTAATCCATGGGTTAACGACATGAGATCGAGAAAATCAAGAGGATCTCCCTAGTTTAGTAAACCTAGAAATCCCACCTTGTGACCATGCGGTTACCCCTAACCATCCGGTTAAGCCGGAACCACCATCGGTTACCCTTTTAACCCCCAAAACAACCTTATTTTCAAGGTTGGCAAAGATTGGAAAAATTTGGTGAAAACATTGAGATCTTCTAAGAGATATCACATCTTCTGAGATCAAATTCTAGTGAGAGCACACATGCAAGGAAAGAGATCAAGCATTTTCCCCTACACAGCCACCCCAACAATGATCTGATCTAACCAAGCAAAGAGGAATGCACATGCAGCCCATGCAAAAGCTCTCCTATAATTTGTGATCACCTGCAACCTTCAACCTCTCACCAACACCTCCATCCCTCACTCACAGGCATCCAGGACTAGAATCCAAGTAAGTAAAACATTCTACTTCTCTGGTTCACTTCATTTTGTCATTATATTATCACCTATTGTTTACCTAGCCACCCATTGACCTCCTTCAACATTCCCCCTCCATATACCCATTAAAACCTCACCAAATCCCTCCCAAATCACCCAATACCTCATCCCGACCAACCAAAATCCTTTGTGTAATCACAAAGGAGACCCAAAACCCATCTTGTGGCATTCCCAAACTCCACAGTAATTAGCACCGGTTATATCTAACCATCGTCGGTCACCCTAAACCGACATCGGTTACTGTATTTTCCCATACAGCTCAGAACAATGACCTACCCACCTAATTCTACCTCACCCTCATTCACCTGTGATCTACCTAAGACTTTTGTTAGACCTACAGAGACCCAGAACCAATTATTTGACCTTCGGATCCTATTCTAACCTAGCCTATTAGATTAGATCTTTCTTATTGTGTTTTAAGTGAGATACCTAAATCATTTCAAACTACAATAGGATTTACTTTATTTACCACATTAATGCTTTTATTACAAGTAGTTCCTCTACCCAAAAGGAAGCTCTCACAATCAGTTGTGGATTCAAAATTCATACACGCCCAACAACTCATCAACCAACATTAAAATAGGTATTCCTCCTTGATATGAGAATTTTTATCTCCTTCTCCCTTAAATTTAGGAAGATCAGGAAATGGGCGTGGAAGCATGACACCCCATATGGTAAATTCAAGGGGTTCTTTCAAATACTCAACATAAGTTCCCATTGCGTAGGATTCCACCATTGAAGCTCTCTCGATGAGGAAGTGGAGGAGGAGGTCTTGGATAGGCTGCATTGTAGGCATTGACCAAACATATGAAGCTCCTTGATATAATGTATAAGGATCAGGGAGAGTGTACATGTCCATCTGAGGGGATTTTGAGTATATATGCAAGTAAGGAGGAACAACACTAGGATATGGGCTAATGGGCGTGAAACTAGGGAGCGTCACATTTCTCAAAGGAATGACATTTGAGAGCACACTTCTCGGCCATCCATTTCGAGAGGATAAGCATCAGATGGATGAGGACACATCCCTAGTGTGTCAAATCCTATGAGAAGATGACCTAGAGTTGATTGGATTGGATAACCTTGTTGCAGAAGATGTTAAATTGGTTATGTGTTGGTAGGGGTATATCCCTTATTGTCAACATGATACCCCATGTGCTTCCATGTTGCATAAGTAGGTGGTGAATGTTGGGCACTCTCTAGTTCTCTAATCCTCCATACTAAAGTAGAAATAACATCATGAGGTGAGGATTAAGACTCTTGTTTGGGTGCCTATGGTGTGGAATTTGGTTGAGAGGACATGTGATACCCCTTATAAACTGTTCAACATTGTCATTCTTGTTTTCCTTGAAAATAGGAATCTTAGGATAGGTATTCAATGCATTATAGTTGAACGTTTGTGGTGTGGATCTTCATCCTATCTAATTACTCATCTATTTGGTGAAGGGGATTAGCAATTGCTCAAAAATGTCATTGTCATTAGATGGTATGGTAATATGAGGTCTCGATAGGACTCTAGGGTAAGGATGTTCTCCACTCGTAAAATCTATGTTGTTCGAATTGGGTTGACCATATTGCATGTTTAAAGGTTGATCAACCTCCTCTATTCTCACATGACTAGTGGGGTTTGAGACATAGCTAGGGAGGTTTTCACATTGTTTTTGTAATTATTATCCTGTCCAGAAAGGGAAGGGGATTCTTAGAGTTGAACGTTGGTGTAGTATCTACTAAAGCGAAATGGATCACCAAAATCTCTACCAGACATATTTAGGGGGGTTATAAAATACCCACCGAAATAGGGGAAGCAATGGAAAGTTAAGGTAATAAAAATGAGAAAAAGGAAATAAGAAGGAACTAGTCCTTCACATTGGGTTCACCAATTTTGTACACTTGACAATCAACATGTGGTTCCTAGATGCACACAACCTCTCGAGGTCATTTTGGGATAGCCGAAATGTGCAAGATTGCAAGGATGATCATGGAAAACTATAGGAGATTCAGGGACTAAGATTAGGTAGTGTGAATTCCTATCAATTGAGTTTGGAAAAGGGGAATTAGAGGCTATGTACGGGTAGCATAAGTTCCCTATTATTTTATTGTTTAGTTTAATTTAATGTTAAACTATGTTGAAAGATTCATTTTAAATAACTATGAAAAGTAAATCTAGCTTAAATAAAAGCAAAATGTGTTTTAATCTTGTTACTAGATACATTCATTCTTGATTAATTACCCAAAATGAAATAAACAATCTAATCTATTTTTGAAAGGAAATGAACTAAAGGAATTTAAATAAAAAAACTAACATCTATGTTTCACTAATTAATTAAGATAAAGTTAATCTATAGACACAAACAATTACTTCTAAATTAAATAAAATCTACTTCTATACTAAAATAAAATAAACAGGAATAACTTTGATGTGGTTACGCAACCTTCGGGGTGGTTACGCAACCGTTGGGGAGGTTACGTAACTTAAATTAAAATACTAAGGGAAATGGGGAGAAAAACATTTTTGAAATCATGTAAGGCTAGGAAACTAAGAATAAAAGAAGACTAAGTCACATAGGCAAGCAGAAAGAAAAGAAGAGGGACCTAGATTCGTCATTTATTCTAAAAATGAAAGTTATCATGATTAGGGGTCATTACTTGTTCTAAAAATGTAGCACCATATAATTGTGGGTACGTCATGAAAACCTCCTTCGAATGATCGCAATTTTAGTCCATCATGTACATTGAGTGAAGAAGTGAAAAGCACTTGATCACTAGAAAATTATAGATAATGAAGGATGCCCTCTCACACTTGAAAAAATAATGACTCAATAACTAACCCCCGATGACCTTCTACGCACTACTACACCGAAGGAAACTCTAATTAAATTCACTTTCAACATTTTTCCCTTTGAAGACTCTTGAAATGATGAACTTTTGCACCTTACCTAGATACACCGACAAGATAAATGATGAAAATTTGAGATGAATACCACTAAAAATCTAAGAGATAACTCCCCTTATTGAGAAAAAAAAATTATCCTAGAGACATTTGAAATTTCCTATGATTTAAAATTGACAATTTCTTCATTTTGACGTTTTACGCTCATCACATCAGGGAATGCGGCAATTTTCTTGAAACCCGATCGGAAGATTATGCGAGTACTTGGACCAATAGAGAATGTGTGAAGTAAAAAAAATTACCACTTTCAACCTACTTCACCCATTTACTATTTTTATTATGTCTATCATGATTACCCATTATGGACATTATTACCATATCTCACAATTTTCCCAATTTTTCAGTGTCTCAATCATGTGGGAATGAAATGAACAGTGTGAATGCACATTTTTCTCAGACTTACTAGTTTTGGTAGGCTCTCCTATAGATACTAAAAATAAACTACCCTTCCTGGTGTAGGATTCACATGGAACCAATGGCATAAGTTCACATAATTCATCATGATGCTCTGGTCAAATTTTCAAGAGATTTCACCCACTAGAACCCTGGGAATTTGAAAAATAATTTTTTTCCTAGTGAGCTCTTCGAGAAGAAAGATCCCATGGCAGCCATTAATGGATGCCTCAAGTTTTTAAGTTACACTTTCCCACCTCAGATTTTAATGAAACCAACATTTTTGATATGGGGTATGGGGTTTTCTTATTTATCTCATATATTGAATTTTAGCTCAACCCAATTTTTGGAACAAGAGAAAATAAAATTTTAAAATCCGATGCAAGGAAAAGAGGGTTTGTTCATTGTGAAAAATCCTTGTTGTGCATAAAAATCCACCACCTAGGTTTTTACGGCCTCTGGAAATTATGAAGGAAGAAAAAATTTCACTTCGATCCGTGCCCAGTTATTTATATGTGAGCTTTTTTGTTTTCATGTGCACGTAGTCATTCTAGTGAAAATCTGAGCCTGGAGCATGGATTTTTGGGATTTTTCTTGAGAAATATTTTTGTTGAAATCATAGAGGGATGGGGAAAAGGATGAAAGAGATAAAAATTCAATCGAGGAATCTCGAAAAAAATTCCGAGTTTCGGTGTAAATGGAGCAATGTGGGGGAGAGAGCGAAAAAGGCCAAGTCTTGGTATAAATAGGCTTGGTTACATTGAGGGAGGGGGAAATTTTTCTCCCCCCTTTTACCCTTTTGTGAGGTAATATGGGGGAGTGCACCTTAACCTAGGCTGACACTTGGCATTCATGCACCGGCGAAGGAGGGGGCTGGAAAATGAGCAAAAAGTGCCTACAGAGACCTCCCAAGGTCATGTGGTAGGTCCATGAGCTTCAAGGAGGGAGGGGAAAAAAAATTCCCCTATATCCCATTAGAAAGGGAAAATAGGGACATAAAACTATGCTTTGATTTCCATGGTGACATGTGTCCTTAAAAAATTGTCTAAGTATCGAACATTGTACCTTGGGAAACGCCTTGAAAGTGACATATCTTGAGCTCTGGATGAATTTTTTGACACTTATTTATATGATCTTGAATGGAAATTTAATTTTGAGAATGATGGGATGGGTCTCATGCCTTTATTTTTATTTAAATCCTCTTAAAAACCCCATTTTTTTCGGGATCACCAGTTGTGCCTACGAAGAATACGTTTTATAGAAAAATTCATGTGGCTTAAGAAGAATCTAAAATTATCGCCATGTAGAGGACTGAAATATATTTCCATTGATATGTTTTTATATTTTAGCTCATTATAGATCTCCTAAATCATTTCTTGAAGTTCGGTGTTTTTCACGATCAAGCTCCTTCACCTTAGAAATTCATTTTTGTTGAACTAGCTCCTAAACCTATTTATCTTTCAAAAATCTTTATAAATACCTTTCACAATTATCCTAGCTCATGATGATCCATAGGGATCCATAAAAACACACCACTTCATCAGTTCCATCAGCACTAAGAAGGAGAATTGAATAAAGTGGAGAAAAATGAGGAAAAGGGGGTTGTGTCGGCTTTTTTGAGAACTTTCATTGTGAGGAAAGTGGCGGTTGCAGAACCGCGACCCAACCTAGGGCAGCAGCCTTGAAACTACTGGGTCTGCACAGGCGAAAAGGGCCTAACACATTGGACAGGAAAAATAAAATTAGGAACAAAGAGTTCCAAAATTTGAATAGATGGATGTCTCTTCCCTTTCATGCCCTTTCACATCCTTCAAAGGCATGGGAGGACATGGTAAGGCCAATAAATGTGTGAAAGGAGCAAGAGAATTGATCATTCGAAGATCCAAAGAGATCAAGAAGCAAAGTATTATTTATATGAGAGAAAGTGAGCAAGATATTTAGTGCTTGGAGTGGAATTATATGAGCAAGGTGTAGAAACAGAGTAAACAAGCATAGGAAGGGAGAGGTTTACATTGTTGTCTCCATTTTCTACTTCTTGTAATCTATAATTTTCTATAATTGACCAATAAAAGTGGGAAGAAAGAGATTTTTTCCCTTCCCAACTGGTTTTCCTCCATTGGAGGTTTCCAGGATAAAAAATTTGGTGTTTGGAGTTTTCATTCTTTCTATTCTATGCAAATTTTATCTCTATAACACTAGATAATTAGTCACTAAAGCTCTAATTTTCAAGCAAATCTATCATTTTCCAAAGTTGAAAGTAGAACACCATAATTGTGTGATTCATAGAGTTCCAAAGTATAAGTTTACGGATCACATGAATATAACTCCTTGATTAATTTCGGACTTGAACTCACTCTAAATAATATGCACCACCTAAAAAGGCTAAAAATAGTCATTCCTAAGCCTACCAAAAAATCCATTTTCAAAGACATTTCCTCAAAAGGAAATTGAATGATCTTTTTCTCCCTAAATCACCTATGAGGAAGGTTGAAACACATATATAAACCAATAGAAGGATATGATAGGACTAGTATGAGGATGGACCGGCTGGAGGGGTCTCGAGGAAGCTTCACAATCAAAAAATTTGACACTAGGATTCATTGTCATGCTTGAAAATATAAAATTTTCATGTTACACATTTGCATGACAATAGGCAACCAGTTGGAATTTTACAAGATAGGTAGCCTGATGATCCCTCATCTTTTAGAAGGGAGATAATAGGTGTAGGTCAGAGGGGTCACATGGGGGACATTTTTTTGCTATTAATGGACTTTTGATGACCTACAACTCTATATGGTGACTTAGAGACTATACATGTTATATCATTAGATGAAATATGGCATAGATCTATGCATAGAGGAGGTAGAGAACTTTTTCATTGTAATTTGTAGTCACATTATGGAGATGTGCAAGGTAGATAGGGTATAGATATAGCTCGTGGTTAGGTTACAATATATCATGAGTGTTGATTAGTGGTACATGCAAGTGGTATGGGAGACAAGAGAATTTGGGTGATGGGTTAGAGTGCATGTTGCTACGTATTGTTTCTTTCATGTCATCCCATAGGTGTGGGATACTCATGCGCATATAGTATATCCAAGCACCACTCATGAGTACGCTTCCTAGTATGCAACTATCATTCCTAGGTAGATTATTATTCTACAGAAACCATAAATGTTGGTATAATGACAACAAAGTAGCACACGAGACACAATAGAGGGACAGATAGAGGTAGACTGGGTAAGCGGAGGTTGAGATTGTATACAAGCACATGTGTAGGCATAGGGCTAGGATGTATAGGCTCCACAAGTTCATGTGGCTAAAGGGCCACTAGTATAGGTATGTGGTCATATGGCTCAAAGGATACAGTGTACAAGTACATGTTTCATAAATACTAAAGGTACATGTGGCACAGGGAGCCATAAATACTAGTACGACAGAAGCACGGAGAAAGTAAAATAAATTCACATGGCTTATGTAGCATAACTACATACACAAGTAGTATTAGGGAATGTAGCTCATATACCAATGCAGATGCCACAATATGTTTTGACACGATCCTAGTAAAGATGTCGAGTTATATAGATACATGTGCCATCACATGTACCTTGAAAAAGATAACACCTAGTATGAGTGTTAGGGTTAGAGAGGGAGGAGATGGAGGAGTATAAGTACATGTACCACTACATATACCAGCTCTAGGATTAGTAGGTTAACTATCGGTGGCCACATTACAAGCGGAGAGGGATAGATTTTTATTACAAGGTGATGTTGCATTCATCACCATCCATACCCTCCAAAAATAACTGGATGAGAGGGTGGTCAAGCAGATTTCTTGAGATAATAGGAACAACAAAGGACTACCGAGAGGGATTAGTTGAGTATATAGTTACACCAAGTGATGACCTAGGAGGATGTTATATTATGTGTGGTGGCAAAGGTGGGTAGCATTGCGATGTATTACCCGGGCTTATTGTTACATTTGGGGAGGTTGGTTATTCTAAATCTTTATATGAGGTTGCATTCCCGAGGGTCGGTGATCTCTAGCTTATAGTCAAGATTCAGGAAGCAAATCCACTAGGTCACATCAACCATCGATATTATCGAGATCGGTGTAGATGCCACCACCTAGGGATAGATCCGTAGAGTCCTGGCGCTTGGAGAGATTCATGGATGACTCAATTTTGATGAGCTATTACATGTATATTTTTTTTTGTATATGGCTCCTGATGAAGGAACATTTTTATAGATTAATGCTCATGAAGGCATATTGAGATGTATATGACATTTTTTGATATATAGTGTACATGGAAATTTTATTTATTTTTTATGTATATGATATTAACATTTGACATCCCTTATGACGATGAGATGTTTTATTTACATATGATGTAGTGATTATATGATATGATGTCATGATTTAGAATAGATGATGATTTTTATTTTGATTTATCATGTATAGATGATGATGTTACATGTAGCTTAGCTTTAATTTTCATAGCTTAGCTTTGAGTTATGATGTATGATCATATATAGATGATGATTGATGATACATGGATGATGATTGATGATGTGACACATATGTGATGATGTAAAACATGTGATAACAAAAGGTACATGTAATTGTCAAAATTACAATGAAAAGTTGAAAAAATGATTACATACACATACTAAACAAGTAAAATATACCATGGCTATTTAATAAACCAGATGGCAACACAATTCTAAAAAGAAAACTTGTCAAACAAACCCAATATGAATGGGATTTAACTACACTAAAGTTGTATATGAACTAAAGTACTAATAATTCATCTATAATTGGTATATAATAATAAAACACAATAAATTACTACATATATAGGAATTTTGATAAGCCTAACTATCTTCTTACATGTGATCTCGATTGGAAAAATGTGTAAGTATTACACACACTCAGTAATAAATGAGATTAGTCACAAACTAACATTCTAACAAAAAGTACTTAAAAAGGTTAATAAATAGCAAAAATATAACCCCATGTGCATAAATGATGTTTAATGATACCCTAATGTGTTCCACGGTGAAGAATAAATAAATATGAATTCCCCCAAGTGATGTCTTAGAAACACAAGAGGATTGAATTGATCTATATTGATTTAATCTGAGTGTACCCCAAGTAAAGTTATGTTACAAAAGGGGGATTAATTATCTTTGCACGAGCATAGATATACACCATGGGAAAGAAATTGATTATTGGAAGATGATATGGAAAGATCGGTAGGATTTTCGTCAAATAATGCGATAGTGGTGAACCTGTGTTATTCGATTCTTTGAGATTTTTTCAAACATTTTAGGAATGTTTTTATTTTTTTGAATATTTTATTTTCTTGTGGTTTTACCATTTCTATATTGTTTTGGGATTTTTGAACATATTTGAATGTTTCTGGAGTTTTTGAAACATATTTGAATGGTTTTGGGTTTTGAACATATTTCAATGTATTTGGGATTTAAACATATTTCAATGTTTTTGGGCTTTGAACATATTTCAATGTTTTTTTTTTAAACATATTTCAATGTTTTTAGGTTTTCAAAAACATGCCAATGATGAAGGAAAAGGTATTCCCAAACCATAACAAACATTATACAAGTGAAAATTCCAACAAAATCAAGGGATGAGTCAAAAAGAAAAAAGGAGAACAAAAGTGTTGAAGCATGAAAATGACAACCTAAACACGAAACCATGTGAGAACATGTGGGATGAAAGACACAAACATGGGACAAGGTGAATAGGTGAAGCAAGTGATTATGCTAATATGCCCCTAACACTAGGGATACCCTTAGGGAAAAAATAATAGAACGTTTTTAGATGAACAATTTTCATGGGATCCTTAATCTTTTTTCCATCTTGTTCAAACAAATTATATGCTCCAAATCCAAATTTTGCAGTCACAATATAAGGTCCTAACTAATTAGTTTTGAACTTGATCTGTTTCTCACATTCTTTTGCAGTATTATTTTGATTTCCCTTAAGCACAAGGTCATTAATCTCAAACTATTGACATTTTATTTTTTTGTAAATCGTGATGAATTCGATTCCAATATACCTTTAGATGATCCAAGGATCAAATTATTTTTGTCATCCAAGAGTTCTAATTTTGTAAGACATGCTTAGGTGCAATCCTCTTCTGCACTGTATTGTAGGGATATGAAGAGGGAATGGAGCTCAACTTCAATGGGTAATATAACTTTAGATCTATATGTTAGGGAGAAGGGAGCGGCTCCACTTGGAGTTTTGAATGATGTGGGATAGGCATAGAGGGTGGGATACAATTGCATATGCCGGTTGAGACCATGTTTGTCAAAAGTATTCTCCAATATTGATTTAATCATTCTATTAGATGCTTCAGAATGTCCATTACACTATGGGTAATATAGAGTTACCCACTATAGGATGATATGGAGTTTCTCAGTGAGTGCTTTGACATTCTTGTTTTTAAATGACGTACTATTTTTTATAACAAGAGATGTAGGGAAGCCAAAGTGACAGACGATGTGGTTGAATATGAACTTGGAAATATTTTACCCAATGATGTAGGTGAGAGGCATGGTTTCTATCCACTTGTAAAATTATTTAGTAGTAGTGATTATAAAGGTATTGCCATCATAGGATGTGGGTTTAATTTTTTCGACTAAGTTGAGCCCCCATCTAGAAAAAGGATAGGGTAAAGTGATGGGATAAAGGGATTATGAGGGTGCATGAATTAGATTACTATGTCATTGACATGCCTGGAACTTCTTAACAAAATTTCACACGTTGATGTCTATGATGGGCCAATAGTAACCCACACGTAAGATCCTCTTAGCTAGGACCATTCCACTTATATGTGCACCACAAATACCCAATGCATTTTGAATAGTGTTTGATTTGATTATTCTTGATTGAGACACCTTAAGAGAGTCCCATCGTAGCCTCTTTAGTAAAGAGTATCAAAAGTATGGCATATCACAAAGCATGTTGAGCGATAGGTTTTGTCTTAGATAAACTAGTAAATGTCATAATACTAAGGATTTTTAGGACCAATAATTTCACACACCATGGTGGACTCCAGGAAAATAATATGCGGGCATGAAAAATATGTTCCATGAGAAAATCGTTGTGTTTGGTTTTTATAAAACTCAAGAAGATATGTGATAGTCGCCATGTAATTTGTTGTATTATTATGTGTGCAAGGAACTTGTTCAAATGTTATGAGATGAAAACATATTTTAGGGATGTTGACCATATATTTGTATGGAAAAATCTTATCATCTTTGACTTGATATTCTCCATTTACCTATTTGATGATTAGGAAGGACTCTTTGAAAATTGTTAGCTCTTGGAGCTACTAAGATATAAAAAATCCTAGACCTGCTATGAGAGCTTTATATTTTGTAATGTTATTAGTGCATTGAAAATGAATGTGATAATATTTAGGTATGAAATCACCATCTGGTGTGTGCAATACTATGTCAGCTCTTGATCCATGAATATTACAAAAGTTGTCAAATAATAAGGTCCATGAGGGAACTGCATCAATATACAACAAATATTCATCATGGACCTCCAAATGAAGGGGTTAAGAACCCGGTAGTGGCATTGGGGCTAGTTGATCTGCCAAATATTTACCTTTTATGGCCTTTTGAATGAGAAATTAAATGTCAAACTCACTTAGGAGCATGATCCAAATAGACATCCGCCTATTATGACATATCGTATTGATAGAAGATATATTAGCGGATCTACTTTAGCAATAAATTGTGTGGTATGATTGAATAGATAGTGTTGTAATTTTTGAAACGTGAATGCCACTGTGAAACACACTTTTTCAACACTGGAGTATTTGATCTCTTGGGATATAAGGTTTCTACTTAAGTAGTAGACCGCTTGTTTGTGTCCTTTATCATTATGTTGTATGAGCAATGCTCGATGGAATATTTTGTTATAGATATATACTGAAGCATTGGCTTATCTTATATAGGAAGCATCAATACCGGTGAAATTGATACATATTCTTTCAACTTGATGAAATAATCTTGGCATTCTTGCATCCATTTGAACTGGACATCCTTTCTGAGTAGTTGGTTGAAATGGTGGCACTTATCTACCAACTAAGATATAAAGTGTATGATGGGTTGGATCCTCCTTGTAATCCTCACAAATGACATAGATTCTATGGTGGAGGCATTTCTATTATTCCCTTGACTTTGGCAAGGTCAAATTCAATTCCCCTCTGTGAGACGATAAATCTAAGGATTTTCCTGCAGGTGACACTAAAGACATATTTATTCATATTAAGATGAACCTTATATTCTCTTAACCTTTCAAATATATGCTGCAAGATGGCTGGATGATCTATTCTGGTTTTATATTTAGCGAGAATATCATCAACATAGTCCTCCATGATTTCATGAAGGAGGTCATGGAAAATGACTTTCATTTCTCTTTTATAAGTTTCACCTACATTCATGAGGCTAAAGAGCATGACCTTGTAAAAAAACTTCCCCATGGGTTTGTGAGTGTTATTTTATGTTAATCTTCTTCAGCAATGTGGATTTGGTTGTATCCTGAAAACTCTATCCACTAATGATAACATTTCATGACTTGTTGTAGAATCGACAATCATGTCAATGTTGGTAAGGGAAAAGTTGCCATTAGGATAGTATTTCTTAATATCTTGAAAATAAGTGTGAATTTGGATGCTTAGTATCTTCTTATAAATAGGTACGATGTTCGATATCCATTCGAATAGTTTATTGATCATATAAAACCAGCTTCTAGCAACTTTTGAAGTTCTTCTTTGACTAACAGTGTCACTTTAGGATTCACTTTCCATAGTTTTAGCTCAACAAGATTTACATTTGGGTGAACCACCAAATTTTGTACAACTAGAGAAGGACCCAAACCTGAGATATCATTATAGGACTATGTGAAGAAATCATGAAATTTGATGAGTGTTGTGAAGGCCTAGATTATGATTGTGATAAGCTTTCTCTAGGCTATAATATTTTAGGATTATCATCCATTTCGATATTGATGGTGATAGTTTCTTCTACCAATATTTTAGATGTATTAGTGTCTTGGAATGATGTTGTAGGCTTGTGCAAGTCATATGATTTATCTAGAACCGAGTCTCCTCTATCCATCACCCGACAAAGGTTTTCACCAAGATACATGTCATTTTCTTTTTACTCTTTACTTTTCACTTTTTTCATTTTTTTCTTCTCACACAAGTGCCTTATCAAGGTTTTCAAAATGTGAGATTATATCCTTCTTCTTTTTTTTGGTTTTAGTAGATGAGAGCACACAAATTCATTTTTGAAGTAAACAGAACGTCGAGGTTTATATCAAATACCTTATTGTGGTCTGGAAAGGGAATAGGGTCCTGAGTCTCAAGGAATTCTTGGATAGCCTCATCGTTCTAAAAGATGTCCATGGAGAAGTGACATTATTGTTCTTGATCTATGAGAGATGAGAAAATGATATAAAGGGTCCGAAAGATAGGTTTTCAAGGTAGAGGGTGGTTTCAACCAGGTCTTCGAAAAGGATATGTGTGGAACTAGTCTCAACTTTGGAATCAGTGTCTTCTTTGTTAGTTGTTACTGCAAATATTATAGGAATTTTTCAAAAATTTCGTAACCTAAACCATAACAGTATAGGTTTGATTCATACATTACTGGTTCAAGGTGACCTTGTGCTTGTGAGTCGATTCCTTTACCTTTCTAATTCATGTTCTTCATCATCTTGTGGGATTTAACATAATCTGTTGATTCATAACACTCAGCCATTTGATCTTCATATAGCCAAGAGCCATCGAACCTTGAACATGTTCATCCTCAAAGAGTCCATATTGCCTCCAAGTATTTTTACCAAGGTGATAAACTAGAGCTTATTTAAAATGGGGGCATTGGGTTGTCCACACGATTCTGGGGACAATAGAAGTTTTCCAATGTGGAAAGCATTTTCAAGAGTTTAACCACCAAGACCTTGATGGGAAAATTTGGGCTCATCAGGTGAATAGGATGTAGATAGTTTCAAATTACAAGTAGATGATTGGGGTTGAGATAGTGTCTCAGGATCAATGTGTTTACTAACAATAGGGATGATACAAGGCTTGGCTGATCTATCTGCAGAAGGAAAATAATTATCATGGTTATATCCGGCCTCAAAAAAATTCATTACTTAAAAGGTTTAGAATCGGCTGTTAGAAATGACAAAGGAATGAGAGGGTGGGTGAATTAGTCCCTAATAAAACTTTTCACTTTTCTATTTCAAACATCAAACACACACCCTAATGAACCACATACATTAATACCCAATCACAATTAGATATATTTCATCAAGAAATGCGTATATGATAAGGAAAAAGATATACTCAAACCCTTTCTTTATTGATATTCAAAAAAGGAAGATGACTTGATCCTCATCAACAGTCTACAAGATACAAACAAGAGCTCATAAATACTATATTTTTATCGATATGTTGTGATAATAGCATTCAACTACAAAACAACAAGATTGCTCTTCTTTATCATCTTTGTTTCACTACAACCAACTACTGACCTAGAAAATAATTCCTAGGGATTTTTATATGGGCCTAAGGTGTTTTGCTTTGCAGCAAAGTTTTCTTCAATAGAAGATAAAGGGGGTTTTTCATCAACTATTTACAAGACTAAAGCATCTTCCTTTTGTACACCATCCACTTGAATTTTCATCTTACACAAACTTTTCATTTTTCATGCCTTAGACTAATTTTCATTGTTTGAGCCATATTAGTCTCTTCATATTCAAATTCTTGGAATTTGAGGTTCGAGATAGGTCTCTTGATCTTCTCCTAGATTCCATTCAAGCATGTAACTGATAAAGAAACCTTTGAGCTTCTCCTAGACCTTGTTCACTTGAGCTAGATGGGCTCATGGATATCTTACTTTAGAAGAAAACAAACCTATTCAAATTTTGTTTGAAAATCCTTTTGTTTAATTTCACAAGACCTTTTTCAACTTCTACGAGCTCTTAATGCAACATTTTCTCTTCATATTCACCAAGTAATTTCAAGAGTCCTTTGACACTTGACTTTGCATAATAAATACAAATGTATTTTCATCTTCTCACAATGAGCTAGGGGAGTGTTTCATGAGTTTGTAACTGTTTATGACTCCTCATCTTCTCCAAGAACCACACAACTTCAAGCTAAAGTGGTCTAACACCATTCACCTTCACAAAAATAGAAGTAACTTAGTAAAATTTCGAGTTTCAAATTGTCATAGGACTTCTTGTGCATTCAGTTCACAATTGTTATGTTCCTTTAAGACACAAAAATCACCTTAATGTGTTCCTTGAATAATTTCTTAGTTGTTAAAAGCTTGACATGAAGATTTGATTCATCTTTCACACTAATTTTTCATTTAGAGAAAGTAACTGGTTCAGTACAGTGCTTAGAGGGACTTAAGATGTTGTTGTCACAAGGAATTTTCCATTTCAAACGAGAATAAGATCATTCAAAAGTCTATAGAATCCTTCCTAGTTATCTCAAACATTCTCATGAGGATTTTGATCGCTTACAATGACAAATTTGTAATGAAACCCTTAATTCTTCCTCTGCGCATAGTGAAGTACAAGTTTAGAGAAAAATATCAAGGAATTATCGAAATATCCTTGATGAAAACAAATAATTCCTTTTGTATCTTGTTTTTGTTGTGAAGATAGATCTTTGTACAAATTTTTATGATTTTCTAGTGGATAGTTTTTGAGATTCAAACATTTTAATCTTTCTAACCTAGAGTCAAGGTATTGACCACTAAAACGACCGAGATTACAAAAAAATTGATTCCTTGAGAAATTCTCAATGAAATTTAAAACATTCAACTTCTGAGACTTTGTTAAACAATTCTTCACCTTTCCAAATACACTAGACAACTTGGAAATGCTCCATCTGCTTCCAAAAATCAAGAACTACATTATATAGTGTGATACAAACCCCGACAGCTTTCTTCTAGATCAAAATAGGATTATTCCAGTGTCCTGTATAGTGCATGGTGAGGCTTGAGTAAATTATTTAGAATCCTTGGGTCATATTGGAATAGCCACCAACACCTTTTAGAGAAATTATTTGTCTTTGAATGCAAACTCTGTCTTTTGCACAACCATACATGGTTCCTTCAAGCATCAAATTTTGACCTTACTTGCTTCTCCAAGTTTCAAGTTTGCTCCAACATCTTTGAAGAAGGATCTAAAGCTAAGAAGACCAAATGAGCACCTGAAGACACTACAACAAGATAGAGACCATATTCCATCATATTTTAGAAGAAGACAAAGATTGATCACTTTAGGATAGGCTTGCACACCATTACTTAGTTAAAGCTTGGAATGCTTGCTCACAACCCACCATTCAATTTTCTAGTATCCTGCACTTGATTCTTAATGGAAAGAGTCAACCAATCTCACCCTTTTTTACAACATGTAGTCACTTGAAGAAATGCATTCAAGCTTGTATCATAAACATTGGTGGCTCCAAATTTATGCATTACTCCTATCTGGTCCAGACCACCCTGAGGTACAATGGAATCAAAATTTTGACTTGGGAAATTTTTTCTAGACTTTCAAGAAATGTACAAAGTTACACCAATGATTTAGAGCCTGAAAACTTATTTTTATCTTATCAACTCAAGAAGAAACCCTGGAGAGAGAAAACATTGGTAGAAGAATGATCATAACATCCTTAAATCTTATCAATTTCACCTAAAAATTTTTGCAATATCTCAATATTGAAATCCTCTAAAAAAATTCCTTCTATGATTTATCTTAAGGAGGCACTATATTTTTTCTTGAGTGTTAAGAAGCTAGACAACTTATTATTTACTTTTCGAAAGTCTGTTTTAGAAAAAAACTAGCATAACTTTCACAAACCTCTTGAACTTGATGAAATTTGGCATGAAGAACCATAAGACACCCCTATACAAGATCAATGAGCTTTTAAAAAAAAATTAATCTTGTAATATTCAAACCTATCTCATTTTCATCAGAGTACACTGTCAATTCTCAAAGCCAACTTCTGTGAACTTTTGAATTTTGCCTCCAGGAGCTAAACTAAGCCTTGTTGTTGCTCACACATGCCCTAGACAACATTCCTAGGATAATACCATGGTTAAATGACATTTAAATGACCTTTACCAATATGTCACACCTCAACAGACTCTAAAAATAGACCTAAATGAGCCAATTTCAACTGCAACTTTCACCAGATGACCTGATACACCCTATGAGAGATCTTTCCCATGCTTGCAACATCATTACTGACATGTATACCATCTGAAACTAGAAATACAACCTAGAATTTTCCTTTAGAGATCAACCACCTCACTATTTGAGCTTGAAGCACCTTGAAACCAACATGAAACTTGTATGCTCAAATCAGACCGATGAGACACTACTAATCAACCTTCATATCCCTTACAAGGCCTCACTAATTTTTCATAAATGTCACTTGACATCAATGACAACACCAATGACTAGGGTTCAAAAATCTCCCCTTTTTCATTGATGGCAACATACTCATAAACTTGATGGAAAATGCACATACCAACAACTTCATAACCACCATTCCTAGTTTCTGACAGCTCCTCTCCCCTTTGACATCTATGACAAAGGATTCTTGGCCACTTGACATGAACCAATGATAACTAAACAATAAAGATGCATGAATAAATGAACTTACTTGTCCAAAAATCCCCCTAGGCATGTGTTCCATCTTATTTTACTCTAAATAATCAAGAAATCGATCCATTAGATATGTACAAAGCTCCCCCTCAAGATCAAGCTTAAAAGTACAATTTGTGTATAGTTCAACATTTATCACTTTTTAGGACTATTATCCCTGAACAATATTTTCAGTGCTTATTCAAAAAACTTTCAAAGGTCATAACATCAGCCAAGCATACAATACAAGTACCAACTGCTCCCCTTCGGTTTACACTGCTCATATCTCACTAAAAAGAAAATATCTAGCACATACTTTGTTTGGATGACATTGTAGGTTCTTAGGAATTTTTTTAGAGTCCCTAAAACATAATCTTAGTATTTTCAACTTCTTTTAATGATATCACTTCCTTCTTAAGTCAATGCATTGCTTTACCAAGCAATTGATCCTTCAACAACCCTTTCTCCGCCTCTTGAACCTTATATGTACCTTGTTTTCCTCGATGATAGATCAACTAAGCTCCCCTGCATTAGATCACTCATACAGACTTGTATTATATTAAAATATCATACTTTGAAGTCTTAACATGGATTTCATCCTTCTTCTAGTTGTGAACATACAACCTTCACATACCTGGACCTATGTATTTTACTCTTATCTCCTATTGTCCTGTCAATATTTGTTATACACCAAACACATACTTATAACAGTTCCTCCAAGGTTTCACAATGTCAAACTTGCCAAACTATCATTACAGACCTCTCTACCATACTAACCTAGGTCTTTGATCTCCTTTATACATATTTATATTACATGAACCCTCCTGAACATACTATAATTGTCCTTCCTGACATGAAGTTTACCTTGTCATGACACCTTCTTGTTCTAGCACACCACATCATCTCACTTGCCTTGATAGCTTTCATTGTTTCTTACAATCACTGGTATCTAGACACAATATTATGAGATGAGCATGAGAAAAATCTCCATGACTAAAAATTTGAAGCACATTTCAAACCAATTTCACTAGATACAACTTTGTACTAAGGTTTGAAGCACCAAACCATGCTTTGAGAACACATCCACTGACCTTATCTTACTTATCTAGTAACTTTCTTTGATTAGTAGACTTTCTTACTCATGATTTAACCTTTCTCAGACCCTGCATACCTATAGATTACTATCTCATAGTATTTTTCTCAGTAGCATACAGATTTGATTATCTAAAGTCCTTCTACCACTCCATGTTTTGCTTAAGGTAACCTCCGATGACCTCTGATGAACTAGACAACCATTCTTAGACACTTTGTAGACCTTATATGCCTATTATGACTTCAAGAAACCTAAATTTTCATGCACAACATAATTATTACAGCTTATATCTCTAAGATGACATTTTTATTCATGTGACATGCTTTTGAGACCATTAAGATGCCCTCTTGACTTCACAACCCGTTATCTTAGTTCATTACGAATTTGAATGAGTTTTTCAACCCATTTCTACTCACACTGTCTTCACACCTTTATACTAATGGACTTACATGTTTTAAACCATTTGAGTACACACTTGAAGCCACTCTTTCACTTTGAATCAATTTTTAAACTATCAAACCCTCTTCAGCCTATACTCTCATGATTTCACATAACTATCTAGCTTCATATTGAGGTTTGCACATAGAGAAGTTATTGACTCCAAGTAGAAATAACATTCCCTATTTTTCCTAGATACTAGTGTCAATTTTGAGTCCTTATATACCTACTTCCAACCTTTCCTTCATAAATACATGACACTTTTATGCTTCTTCAACTTGTGTGGAGAACCCTTGAAGACTGATGCACAGGTCAAGAACTCAATTTGAAGGCTCGGATAAAACCTCAAGACACACTCAACCATGACAAAAACTTCCTTTCTAGGAATACTTCAATCCTGGGGTTACATTAGCATAGTTGTTTACTTATCATAGTTCACAGTTTGTCTTCTAACACAACCACGAAGTATAACACTTATGCAAAGACTGATCAAACCTTGACTTCATTGCAAATTCATTGTTTTCATGTTTAAAACCTTATCAATAAGTGTCTTAATCCACTGTTACAGGTCATTAACCCTTCTTGAGCTCTTTATCAACTAAGATTTTCATCTTTTGTTACTGAATATGCTAAGACACCACTATAGGACAATCTTATGATGTTCACAAGAAATTTGACACCTTTATGATGCTATAAACCATCTTAACATAAACTTGGAGTTGTTTGTGAGCATTAAACATACTCAGACCTAATACAAATGACAATTACCTTCAAGATTCATACAACCACCATGACAATATTTGAGACATATATGATCCTTGCTTTTGAAGTTCATGACAAACACCTCATATACTTTTAACTGAGGATTAACACTATTGTAATGAAATCACTAACTTGTTTACACAGTCATACTCCACTTTGAGACATAAGGACTAAAATCTAAGCCAATGAACTCTTGACATCTCCACCAAATTTGAGGCATTTTCATAGCTTCACAAACTTTCACATATTCTTAGACATACATGGTTCAAGCCCTTGAAGCTCATGACAGACTTATAACACACTATAAAATTCATATAAGATTCTTTGAGACTCCATAGACTTTAGACACTCAAAAAATATGTAAGACACCAAAGAGGACCCTTTTCATGATTAACAAGACATCATAGACACCTGGAGGAACTTGATACAGACTTTTTCAACTCATGATGGCTTCATGACAATTTATAAGACTCATACTTCACAAAATGACCATGTCTTAACAATGAATGATTGTGTGGACCTAGAGACCTCTCACACCATATATTACTCCTTTAAGACCACTTCAAGCTTTACATACATCATACACACATGGGAATGCATGAAACAGGCTACTTAGGTCCATGACAACTCATGATACATTGTTTTACTCGAGAGAACTTCTTAGAGACATCACCGACCACTAAACATGTCAATAGTGCTAGACACACATATTTTGACCAAATGAAGGCCTCATGAATGATTACCAAAATACAATAATCTCCTTTCAAATACATCAATATGAATCATACTCACTGAAACATAATTTTCATGTTATTTCTTCTTGACAAGACAAACTTAGACCTCAAGAGCTCAGCCAACTATGCAACACTAGCTTATATGCTTTAAAGAACAACAAGACATGAAACTTGACATACCCAACATGACCAACCAATAAGAACATGCTAAATGACTTGAAGAGACATACCTCAACACCATGAAGAGGAAACATACTGACCAAGACAGCTCCCCCTCACTCCAAAGCTTCATTTGCACCTATATACCTCTAAGAATCCTAGTAGAGGCATATGTCACCATGGAGGAGCTTGATGAGAGACCTAAGAAGGTATCAAAACCTCTTCTTACACCTTGACTAATTCCTCCTTTTTATGATTCTAATTTTATCATTGTAGATCTTTCCTTTTTCTAAGTCACACTTAAGGAATCTTATTGAGCACTTTGACTATATTTTTTCTTCATCTTGAACTTCCGAACTTATGGCTTAGGTATTTGAATCTCTTTCTTTAACTAACCTGTATCACAAAACCTTGCAATGTGCCCTACCTTGTGGCACCTAAAGCATTCAACTTGTCTTCCTTTGCACTCAAAATCCCTATGTACATATCCATTGCAAGCATATCAATAACCACTGAACTTGCTTACATACCTCTTTGTGTGTGATTTTTAGTCTTGCAATATTTTGCAAGATGTCCTTTTTCATCACAATTGTAACAAACAACACCATATGTCTGACCAACCTTTTTCTTCTTCTTTCCTTGACATTCTTCTTCATTATTTCCTTCACAATGATGCCCTTGATCTTCTCTATTGCACTCATCCTTCTTAGGGTTGCACATACTAGCTTTATGTCCATAAATACCACAATTGTAGAAATTTCCATGAAACGCAACATACCTATATGCATTTTTATGTGTAATGGATGATCTTTCATAAGATGAAATCTTTGAACTATCTCCCTGCTTGAGTGCCTTTTTCATTAGATCATTGACTTGATTCACCTTAATTTTTCTCTATATTGAATGAATATTCTATGAAAACTAGGTCTATTCTATTTTGTAAATAGGTGATCTTATTGTTGTAAAAGAGATGCATATGGGCCAATGTCATCCTATGAAGAGGAGTCAATTTCTCATTCCATACAGTAATTTTACCAAAAAATCTAGTCACGCATTAATTTAGAAGTAGTTTCAACTACCACAATGTTTACATCATGGTCCACAAGAGTTAAAAGACCTCTAATAATACCTACATAATAAGATGTATTGAATTTTCTTCCATCACTGACTCGTAAAGCGTACTTAAAGGACGTCACTTTATTACTTGGACCATAGATAATATATGCATATTTGAAGCACTCCAATCACATATTATAAGTTACGACTAAACACAAGATGTATATTTTGTCCATATCCCTATGCAAAAAGAAAGAAAAAAGTAATTGACATGTGATGATATACAACGTAATAATGTAACTCATAACAATGAAACAAAACTTAACAATGTCATTTCTATTAAATGATGTTATAACTTCACCAAAAATATGTCTCTGAAGGTTAAAATAACACCATGTATTTGTCAACCAAAAAACACCAATATTTGGCTACTCAAATGAGTCTTCATTACAAATATTACAAGGAATTTATGGCCATTATTTCATAATTCTCAATCAATATTTAACAAAAACTAATTGGTTGAAAAACACAATATGTTTTCAACCAACAATGTTTTTCAACTAGCTATGTATATCAACCGATTGTGTTTTTGACCAAATAATTTGATAAGTTACTCTTATAAACCTTATAAACCCTTTAAGACCAAAATCCATAAATGCTTCGACAAAAAAACTTGCAAGGATATTTGTCTTCACCGTAAGAGTAAAAAAATCGGTTTCAATGGGGAAATTTTATTAGTTACTAACTCTTACAAATAGTATAAACATTATTAGATCATAAACCCTACTAATATGTTAAAGGAATATCTAACTTTGTACAAGAAAACACTAAATGAACAAAATTGATGATGGTTTTGTTTATTGTTGAAATATATAATAAATAAAATGTGATGCCATTATCAAATCGAAGGTATTAAATCCAAATAGGTGGCAAGATTTTTAATTAAAGATAATAAAGTAAATATTATTTTTATGTGCATCCCATCATTGTTCAAAAATGATGTAACATGCATTGAGTACAACCATTTTAATTGTAATTAATGACAATTAATATGTCGCCTCGTGACCCTTTGGTTTAGTTATAAGGATTAAGAGATACCAACTAAAATTTTCCATTGCTTATTTGTTTGTATTTAAAGGTATTTGATTAGGAATTTTTAGTTATGAAATCATAAAAGAGGAGAGAGAAAATGCCAAGCAAGTAAACATATTTATCCCACAATCAATCAATATATTATATTCAATCATGCATCAATTTTTATTCACTCGTTCATCTTTTCGATTAACTCTTGGAGCAATAAACTATTTGGTCTTGTAGACGTTATTAAAATATTTCATTCATTCACTCATTAATTGATTATAGTAATCCCACAATCAATCAATCAATCAGAAAGAAAAGACAAGAAAATAAACATATTCATTTGACAATTTGATTAATCAAAAATAAAATTAGAAAACATCATTTGAAAAAATCAGTTGTACATTCTAGATGAAATTGATTGTTACAAATCCATATAAACCAAACTCAGGCATAATAGAATAAAATTCAACATTTCATATTCGACCAACTTTATTCTAAGATAAAATACTTTTGTTTTCTTTTTAAAATGCTCTTTGGATAATAAGAAAGAAATTTATACACTTTCGACATTCAACCATAAGACTTTTCCTAAAAGGAATTAAGGAGAAATTTTCTTTACTAATGTTCATGTTGTAGAGAAGTGGTTGAATATTGGTTTTTATTTGTTGTTCCTTTTGTGTTGCATATTATTTATCATTCGCACATTCAAAATCAAAGTTATAGAATAAAGTTCATTATTAATGTGAAAACGGGTTATAAAACCGAATCAATTTATTATTCCACTGGATACTTTAAAATTTTCTCAATTTATCCTTTTATGATTAAATTTACCTTATTATGTTGAAAAATAACCAATGATTAAAAACATACCACAAAATGCAATATGAAAGTTGATAACTAATGCAAAAATACAAATTCTTACATTAGTTAATAACTCACGATCAAAGCAATGTCAATAGACTGGCTCGAGACTTCTACACTATCTATCTCAATGTCAACTTGGCTCCATAATACGGGCCCTTGGATCAACCAAAGAGTGATGATGTAGTGTCTCTTTTGGATGGTAGCATAATGTCTTTGTAACAACACTCCATCCTATAAGACGAGAATATCAAAGAACTACAAAATCTATGACACTCTAGCCTCATGTGTAATGATGTCACTGAAATAGTGAGCTTTCTTGATCTTGAAAATGGTGTTGATGAAAAAATAGCTCTTTGGCTCGTCGATGACATCCTTTGATGATTATCGCCACTAATGAGTTCTCTAACCTCCTTTACAAACTTGTCGATTATAAAGGTGATGGTTATAATGATTTACATCATTACAAGACCATTCACTCTTTTCCCGAGATGACAATAATGTTGTTATAATAGAAAACATGATCTCTTTCGAGGACATGATCGGGCTTGTAAATGTCTCGAAAAATAATAATAAGGCTTTAAGCCTTTTAAATGCAATAAGCATAATTTAAAACTTTTACAAATAATTGTCAAGCTTTTAAAAAGATTAAAAATTCCACAAAATGGCTTAAAGAAAAATTAATGCCCTTAAGAGTGGGCTTAAGGGCTCTTTATATCATTTCCGTGCCCAAAATATGGGTTATAAGCCATATCAATTTGGTTTAAAATAGCCAAACGATGGATGGTGGAATAGTTAGGCCTAATGTTTGGGCATGCAAGATCCAGGGTTCGATTCCCCTCAGAATAACTCTTATCCCTTCACCAACTCACATATCTATGTCATCCAAGCTCCACATAGTTTGAGGTTTATTTTTTATTTGTTAATGCTAGGAAATTTATCCAACATTTGTTACATGGAAGTTACTTTGGGATTTATTAAGCCCATGTTAGTTAAATGGCCATGTGACTTGGGCCATGCAATCACCTCTATTTTTTTGGCTGTGCCAACTCACCACTTATCTTGGTACTTATATTTGAAACTTTGATCAAGTTTGGCCCTTGATTTTCACAATGGTTGTTGAGTTGGATAGGTGATCCCTCCTAGCTCGGCTAGTAACTCAATGAGTTGGATGTGATGGCCAACTTTTCAAGGTGATTTTTCTCGCCAACTCATCACTTAACTCTCTCTAAAACCCACTCCTAACTTGACCATGTAACTCATTCATCAATTTGGTGCATAACTCACCCCTCCACTTCGGTTTGTAGCTTGACATAAGCTACCTAGAAAAATGGTGATTTGGATGAAATATCCCCTTCTCAAAAATAAAAGGTTAAAGACCCTTAGTCTATTTTGTTTCCCGAAAACTAAGGGATGAGAAAAATGGAAACTAAGTCTAATAAATTAATTTTAAAGTGCATAATGAAATTTTATTATAAGCACTTAAATTAATTATTAGTGACAAAATAAAAAAAGAAAAGAAAAAGTTACCTTATGTTTTATTTTCCCTAGAGGAAAAATGCGACCCATATGGGGATGAAATTAAACAAGGGGGAAATTAAACAAGGTAAAGTGAGTTGATTTGTTATTTTGGATGTCTAACATGAAAATACAAGTTATAAAAGAAAGTCTTCATACATAGAGAAGGGCATCTTATAACTTCTTAAAATTGGTCTAAGCTTGCATGCTTTCCATTTTTAATTCAAAGGATGAAAGCCCTTTTTTATTTTTGCATTAGAAGATGAAAACCCTCTTTTTCCAAGGTAGATCAATGAAAAATCTTCTTCCTTTTTGTTTTTCATTGAGTTTTCAAGGATCTATTTATGAATTCCAACAAAGTATTTGAAGGTCGAGTTATAGATTTGTGTTGATTACATCTAGGTTTGAAGGTGGAAGATTGTTGTTGATTTCTACCTTTGATTTCCAGCATGTTTCTATCGGAGCAACCCACTTCTAGGAGTATTCTGAACTCTCTAGGGCGCGTTTGGCTCATATCTAATTATTAGTGTCATTATCAGATTTTTAGAGGCCAAAATCAGTTGGTTTATATATATTTTGGGCTTGGGAAACTTCATCTTCATCTAGTTTTATAAGTGGTTTATCTATATATATAGAATAAAATTCTACCCCTCTTATTGCTAAGAAAATTTGTTTTTTCTCAATATTCTTGCATATATAAAATTTCTAATTTGTTTTGAATAAGATTCAAGTGGTTTTACTTTATTTTTGTGGAATAATCACTCCTAGAGCAAGTCGCATTTTCCCTATAAAATTCAGATCTGCAGTATTTTGTCAAATATATGTTCTATAAATTGTTATTTTAGATCGAATTGATGTTGTTCTATTTAGTGGCATTAGATTCCCATGTGGGGACATTACAACGGTATCATAGTGGTAATTCTCCTAACCTATGAAGGAAAAAAATCATATTTGAATGCAAATAGGAAAATCACCTATAGTTTATCAAAAAGGAATCCAAATCCAAAGAAGAGGATAATGGATGAGCATGATCAGAGATGTCCTCCTTCAGATGACCTAAGCTACATGCATGAGGTGATTACAATGAGTCAAAGAGTGTTAGAGTAGGCTATGAGATAATTTCAAAGGCAAAGCTAAAGATAAATGCACCATGAATTGAGATAATCTCAAATAGAAATGTGTGATGCATTGACAGGCTCAATCATGGACTTGGAAAAGGCTCTACATAGACATAATATATCATGTAACCAAAGTGCCACCAATAATGGTGAAGGAAGCTCATCTAGACTGGAAAATACATCCATCAAGCCTCCACCTCAAATATTTAGAGCCAAGTTTCTTTGAAGAGAGTAAAAACCAATTGAGGTAGATACTCCCAGTGATGTTGAAGACATATAGGCATGGGGTGAATAATATGCAACCCTCAGTTTTAGGGTGAGAGAGATGTTGTCTTTCAAGAACTTCGTAAGTGAAGAATAACAAGGGCATAAGAAAAAATAGAATATTTCAACAAGAGAAACCAATAAGAGACATATAAAAAAAGTTTGGATAAGGTAACTCTTCCATCTTATGATATTTCCAATAAATATTCATCTAGAGCTTGGTTACAAAAATTAGATACATATTTATCATTGAATCCATTGTATGAGGAAGAAGCCCTCAAATTTTTAACTTTTCATTTTGAGGAGTTGCACATGAATGGTGGTACAATGTATTGATCACATAAGGGCATGGTTTCATCACCACCATTGAATAATTTAGTCAATGTTTGACTGAGAGGTTTGATAGAATAAATCTGAAGATTAATTTCAGAGAGTTGGCTCAAATCAAGCAAGAAGGATCATTGGACAAGTATATTTCATAATTTCATAGACTCTTAGTGATGGTACTAGTTATCAATGAAAGAATACTTGTACTACTATTTATCGAAGGTCTAACGGAGCCACTTATAGGTATAGTCAAAGCCTTCAGGATCTCCATATCTACAAAGAGATATTAAGAAGAGTTTTGACTTGGAAATTTTAGTCCCTAAAGGAAAAAATTTACAGTTTGGACAGCATCAAATTGTACCTTATGGACAGAAAAGGACAACACCTTTGGGCACATTAGATTGGAGTTGTTGAAATCATCCCCAAGATGTCATTACGAATGTTGGATCTCCTTCCAAAATAAAAAATGGACTCCATAGTTTTTAAGCTCAACCATCGAGACCGGAGGCGTGAAACTAAAAATCATTTTTCTTGCATCACCAATTTTGGTTTATTGCCACTTGTCAGCTTCCAAAATGGCCACTTGGCGATCATGTAATGTGTCCTTGTCTTGATGTGCATGTTCCTTTAATTTGTTTGCTAACTCTTGTTCTCACATAGATGACATCTCCCATGTACGGTGTACATTTTGACCCATTCAAAATGTGTTGGAAAGCTAACTTTGAGCTCTTCTCGTGAGAAATGGGTTTTAGGAGATTTAGGTAAATGTTATTGTGTGATTGATCCTCCAAATCACACATCATCAATAATAAGTCTTTTAGTCCACCCAAATTTGATCCACTGATCCTTGGTGGCTCTATCCCATGATACGGTACTATAAGCACTTCCTATGGAGTTATTACGTTTTCTCTGCACATACATGCAACAAAGAGAAACAACACAATACATTGCATTCCTAAGTGGTGTTATAACAAGTCACGACTTATACAATTCACCTATCTCGGGGTTGAATGCAAAAAAATGTTAGATTTACAAATGTTTCCCATCATGAGTCTTCACACGTGCAATATATATATAGAGTATAAATAAAACTCTATTTAAAAACAATGCCCAATTTGGATCTTAAAACATTACACCAAAAACATCAATGTTTAATTTGAGCATAACTCACCCTAGATGCACCTTGTTGATTCTAGACCATTTCGGTCCACCTATCGATGATGGTTAACATTCACCGTTGTACTCTTCTTTCTCTAAGAAAAGACATCTTCTTAATCACCCTCAATGAGCAATTCACCTCTTGAACTTGGGTTGGTTCCTTTTATACATTTCAACAAGGAATCCCAAAACTGAAATTGAGGTGTAATCATACTAATAAAAATATAGCTATGATATAATATTGTTCATAAAACTAAAAAAATTGTACCAACCCAATCTAATAGATGCTCCTCCACGGACTTCTCCTTAGGTTTTGCACAAGAGAATTAGACTTGGGTTATCTCTTATATTGTTGGTGTATTACCAAAACTTTCATCTCGACTTCCAACTTTGTATAGGTTCGAATAAATCCTCCGCCATTCCCGGAATGAAGTTATGGATGACGGTTCCAACACTTAACAACCATGTGACTACTCATATGGCAGTGAGTGCAAAAATATCTTGTCTTGTCTCTTGGACAATGAGTTATTCTTCTCCTTTTTGGACTCTACCTTGGAGAACATAATTTAGAAATATTCCTTGGTAAATATTTCCTCTTCTAACACCTAGCTACCATGACAATGGTTAGATAATCAACTAAATGTGCATGGAAATGCATGCCAAAAACTCTTTATATCAATACCATCCTTTGTGCAATTGAAGGGAACATTGGAATACATGCATTGTCCGTTATTAGGACTAATATTATATCAATTATGTAGGGATATTAATTTACCTTCTCTTTTGGTACTTTTACATTTCTTCGAGATGGAATCCACCTCTTCTAGTTATTTTTCCCTTGGACTAGAAGGTTGCTCCTTCTTCACTTTTAACTTGTGATTTCTCTCATGAAGAGAATCTTGTTTTGGTGGCATACTTGAAGTGTAACGTACCTCATCTTTTTAAAGCATTCACTAACTTCACTCTTACCACCACTTTATATCCCAATCGTACAGTTGAGGCCTTTCCTTGATCTATATGGGATTAAAAATTCCCAGTTCTTTGATACCAAGGCCCTTTCCATCATACCACAATTTGGCTAGTAATTTTGAGCCAATACCCTAGTGTGATTTTCAAAATCACAAAAATAAGAATCAACGGATTCATGATGGGAAGAAAGGGAAACTAGTAAATAACTTACAATGTATTCACTTATATATGCTCCCGAGGTAGAGGGTTGTCTCTTTGAACCGGTAGACCCATTTTTCTCCTCTACTTGTTCACCAATATGTAATTTTGCCAAGGTCTCATCCTTAGCTTACAACTCATTTTTCAAGGCTTCATTGATACCTAAGAAAATTTCCCCATGGCTTATTAGCCTCTCTTGAGCTCCTAATTATCCTTTTGTAGACACAAAATCACACACATATTACTATTTTACTATACCGCCAAGTATGTTGTTATATGTATGGATCTTAAGTAAGAAAAGTATTCACGGTGACACACTTCCTAGTCCATCTACTTACTTTGATTGTTTCTATCATCTTTCTCTCTCACTTATGTCACTTTTGTACCCAGTTTTGGTCAGGTCATAGGGATCCCTATCTGTCGGTCTCTTCACATTTGTTATCAGTTAGCTTAGGATACCAAAGACTTATTCGACATTAGCGAACTTGTCCACCATGGGTGTTCCTATCCGCTTTGTTCGTGTTCACATTTTTGACATTTGTGGTCAGCCTTTTTGGTTTTCTTACTCCCATCCTAAGGTCCTAATCGGAATGTGGTGTCGCGAGTGTCAAAATCCAATCAACAGATCCCTATATATACACAACACACATACCATTATAATAGCGGGGAAATTATCAAGGGCTATCTTATCTACATACTATCAAAGGGACTAAATTTTTGGGCTTATTACTTTGCATACACTACATAGGAAGGGGGAAATCTAAATTATATCCCACACATTTTCATTCTATCTAGATATAGCCCACTATCTTGGCATCATCGACGCAAGGGAAACCTAAGGACATGATTTCACACACAAGCACATAGAACTACATGGAGTCTAAGATGTAGTGCAGCACTCAGTCATAAGTTCACTCTATCGGGTGACCGTCGGGGTTAGTTTGACTCCCCATTTGCATCTTTATTTTTTATGATTTGATGTAGTTTGGGGGTTTATAGGATATTATTTTTTTACAAGTTATCAGTGAATTCGGTGATCATCCAGTGACATACAAGTGACCAATAGTGAAGGATAGTGAAACCCTAGTGACACAAAGAAAAACATATTTTGACTCTTTATGTAGTCATAGGAGCCTACGTAAGGTATATCATGCTCAAGTGCCCTTGTCCAAACCAGTTTACAAGTTCCATAATTTATATTGAGCATTTCGATACTCTTCCTAACATGTTCATCATTTTTTCTAATCCATAAATACTTCAGGATAAGCAAAAACCAAATAAGTGTCATGTCTCTCTCATTTGCTTACATGGTTGCATTTTTAGAGTGCTTAACATTTGTATTATGTTGTATATCATTATAGTGACTCTGAAATTAGATTTAATATTCAAATTTTGTTAAATCATTTGGTGAACCCCTCTCTTAGAACTCCTTGCCCTAGGATCCACAAAACCCTAATGGCTAAAAATTAATCTTCCTCTCATAGGCAAGTTATGCATCATGTTAGTATCAATCATATCCTTGATGATGTTTTTGAGGCTGAACTTAATGATCTTTATCACAATGCTCAATTTGATGACAATGTTCAAAGATTGCTTCTTCTTTAACAAACACAAAGTTCCTACTATTTTTCCAACTCTAGTCTAAGCATTGTTTCACTAGACCAAAACTTTTCTGGATGCACTCCTTGTTCTTCCATAGTCACCAAGGCTACTCCACCTTCTTTTATTTCTATTACAACACATGATGATGCTCTTATAGATTATATGCTTGGTCTTGATTGTGCTATCAGTAGATAAAAATCATGTTATTTCCAATGATGAAAATGTACATGCGCATGATGATGTTTCTCATACTAGTCAAGATGAATTTAAAGTTTTTTATCATGTTTTATTTCCAATTATTGTAAATATATATCTTATGATCGGGGATAATTTTAGTGGCAAATATTCATAACATGGCAAAATTTTCATTTTAGGAAAATTTGAAAAGGTGGATATTTTGGAGCATGTCAGTGTCTTGTTCACCTAAAATTTACAGATATTTCTTTTAGGGGTCAGCACCTACATTTGAAAGCATCTCCTATAAAAACCTAGGTGATTCTCTAGGTAGTATACTACCACCAGTACCTTACTACTAGTTGAGCTATTGGCATATCAAATACTGTGAACTTACATACTCTAAGCACCAATACACAGTACAAATTTGTTTATTGTTTAGTAGTTTGTAGTCGGGTGATAGGTGTTATTTGTTGATGTGTGACTAATAATATTTGTTGACGCGTGACAAAGGTTTTTTTGTGGATGGGTGACAAGGAGATACAACTGACGTGTGACAATATTTTAGTTGTTGACGCTCGACACTCGCTTCATTAAGCAAAACCGTATTGTTGTTGATGCACAATAGATTTTTTTCGACACGCGACAACGATATTTATTGACGCTCAACAATGCAGCTTTTATGTGGACGCGCAACAAGGGTTATGTTGTTGATTCTCGACATAGCTACTTGACGCATGTCGATTTATCTTGTTGACGCATGACACATACCTTCTCTGACGAGTAACAAGGATAGTTGTTAATGCACAATAGTGTTACTGTTGACGTAAAATGCTCTTACTATTGACGGATGAATCAAAGTTATTGATGCATGATAGAGTTTCAACTTAGTCATTCAGGATAATGGAAGGTGCTAGTGCTCAGAATAATAATACCTAAAAAGTAACCAAAAATATTAGAAGTCCTTGTTCAAGTATTTTGGAAACTTTGTTATTACAAATCTTTATGAACCACCAAAGACCCATACTGGTACGCCACTTGAATGAATCGAGATTATGGACTGTGTGAAGGTAATATTGATGTGGACATGCATTCTCGAATAGTATCAACCAAATGACACCTATTGTGATACCATGCCGATCTTGAAGATATACATGTTTGGATGCCCGAGCTTATATATATTCCCTGCCGAGGTGCAACCAGAGTGCATTAAGATATCACACATACAAATACTCAACAAAATGGAACTCAAAAATCAAATGCAAATTTTGGTTCACGAAAGAGGAAAGCAGGTGATTGTGGTAATGCTCAAAATTCTACTCATAAAATTAAAACATTGAAAACGAACAAAAATATGTGGACACTTGGGAGGACATACGAGTTGGATTATGCTACCAAAATTTCATTTATCAAACCTGTATAGCCACTAATTTAGAAGAGATCCCATCTGAAAGTACATGTACAATATGTGCATGGAAATTGGGAAAGCACCAAAAATGCAACTGAAGCTGGACACTATATAAAAACACTGTGGAAAAATATATTTGACTATAATGGGAGAGGATGGCTAGAAAATCAAAACACATGTGGAAAAATGAAAAAGAATGCATGCATGTTAAATATGCAGTAGAATATGAAGCAGAGCAAAACAACATAGACATCTCGTGGAAAAGGGAGGAACGATAACATCGTAAATTGGTAAGATGAATCAATCAAATTTGCATGCAAAATTCATATAGTTCTCTACTTTATTTCACATACTTAAGAAAGGAAGACTAATTTCATATTTCCTCGATTTCAAAGTTTTTTTTCAATATAATGGAATGCATAATGTTCCTCAGTCTCATTGGTCAGACAATAGTGCATGGGAAATGGAAAAATGCCTTTCTATGATAAAGAAGGAAGATTTGAAAGAGAATGTAAAAAAGGTGAAGTTTATCTCTCTTTCAATTGATGAAGTGATAGCATTCGACAACACTACATGGGTATGTATCCATGTCTATACTTTAGAAAATCATATAAGGACACTGCATCTTCTGGGTGTTATGAAAATGGTTGAAAACTATAATGCCGAAAACCTACATAAAAAAGTTGTTTCTCATTTGAAAGATATTGTTGGAATGATTGATTAAGAAATTACTACGAAGTTGGTATACATTGGAGTAGATGGTGCATTAGTCATGCAGGGTCACCGAACAGGGTTGTGTGTTAAATTGCAAACATCATTGGCCCTTATATGCTAACAATTCATTATATGGCTCATAGAATGAATATAGCATATAAAATGGTAAGAAACTATGAAAATATTGTTAAAGTATAAGACATTATAAGAGAAATTCATGTCTATATGGCAAAGAACCCAAAGTGATTTCTTAAGTTCCGAAATTCGTAATTGGAGTTAAAGATGGAAAAAAACTTTTGAAGGATGTTGAGATGAGATGGATTTATTTATATGAACATGCATGCAGAGTTCGTGAGGAGTATCCTTAATTGGTTAATTTCATGCACAAATATCATCATGAAGTTGACATGGCAAGGTACTTGTTTTGTTTAACTTATTTGGAGACATTGATTACATTAGTTAGTATTCCGCCAATGTTGTAGGAGATCAATACATTGATGAAGCATGCATAGGGGAGATTAATCTATATTTTAGATTTTATACGAATGAGAAAAATGGTATGTCAAAATATTGATATCTTATACACATCCCAAGATAGTTTTGATATACCTATTTTTGAGAATTGGAAAGCTTTATTAGATCTTAAGAATCCCGGTAACTATTTGAGATTTAATATCCATGATCACCTATGCATCAATGTTAATGGGAGGGAAAAACCACTGCACATTTTACAAAAACGTCAAAATATTACAGGATAGGAAAGAGAAGAAGTTCCTGTGACACGTAATCTCTTTGATTCTCATACTGATTGAAACAAAAATAAAGATTAGAAAAATTTAGAATCCTTATCATTGGAAATTAGAGAACTTTTCTCCAAAGATAAAACTCTTGAAGCAATGGGTGTGATGAATCCTAGTTTTTGGAATACTGAAGGTGCTCATGTATACTTTGTAAGAAAGCATTTAAATAAATCCATAGATGCAATAATGGAACATTTCACCAAGACTTCAGAGGTCAAGGGTATGGAAACCAAAGGTATACTTGAATGTTGATTTATTAAAGTCTCAATCAACAAATTTTGCAACAACAATGAGGAACCAATATATAAAGTTAGACAAACCTTAAAGTTAGATGGCTCGAAAGGAATCTATCAAATTATTGTCTTATAAGAAGACATCGGTGAATACTTTGGATTATATGAGTTATGTCAAATAATGATTTTGGGGTCTATGGAAGACGAAAGGGTTTTCGAAGTGCTTTATCATTTATAAAATCAAAACTGAGAAATAGGTTGGATAAAAATATGGAAAGTTGCATGAGGTGTTATGTTTTTTTATTAATGACAAATAGTTTTGAAGGGACTATACCCTGATACAAAAAGGATCAACAACTAGATATACAAGAGAAAGTAGCAAAAAGGATCAAAATCCAGATATTACAATAAGCCAAACAATAGCCAAAAAAGGAACTACTAAGAAGGAGCATAATAGGAATAAAACTGCTAAAAACAATAGTTAAACAACAAACTAACAACAAAACAACATCCTTCTCAAAACCAGACTGCTCTGAAGAAGATTATTTCTTCGAAGCCTTTTCGATTCTTGATTTAACAGTCTAAAGTGAGGTAAATAACACCATAGTAGTGACATGTATAGGGTCATTAGCATCCAGTTGGGAGATGATCTAGTTCCTTTCATCTCCAAAGTGCCCCAAATGTCTGCTGAGATGCCACTAAGCATAGTGATGCTTCTACCTCGTTGTTCAAGAAAATCACATATAGCCCTAAAATTGTGATGTTGTGATCATGTCATTCCTTAGAGTTCCCAAGTCTATTGTACAAGGAATTCAATTTCTTGTAAATTTCATTTATCTGATATTCCCCAATACCAACATCCTCATTCAATTTTATTTTACCCCTTTGCTTAGTTAGTTGGTGCATGTCTTTTTGAGATTCTCCACCTCTTTTTCCAATATTTCCATCCTATGAAGAAGGTTCTCCTTCTCACAATGAGTACTATTATTTTGTCCTACAAAGGCTGCTGATGTGTAATAAATTATGGGTAATTTCAACATCCTTACTGCTCCTAAGGACTCTACCGGAAGAAGAGGGGTTTAATTTGGAGAAGGAAGGATTTTTAGTCTTGACTTTCCTTCGACTGGAGATGCTGATCGTATTGACAATAGGAATAGGGTGAATAGGAATGGGTGGGGTGACAGGGTAACAATTATGTCTGAGTATTGGGTGAGACAATGTCTTTGAAGGAGGAAGATATGACCCGATTGAGGGAAATGGCCCGAGTGTGGTTTTGAAAATCAAGAATTGACCACTCCATTGAATTTATAAGATAGCACAAGAAGTAAACAAGAAGATTCCTCCTAAAATGGTTTTAAAAATTGGATGTTTTTTTGGGATAGTGATGTACCTATCTTTGAGATAAATAAAGTGAACCATCATCTTAGCAATTTCATCAAAGGGTTCTGGGATGGAACTAACCTTTATACCCATTATTACAAATTGAAGCTCCTCCCCTATTTCAAAAAACTTTTTAGCTTCGAATTTTTATCCACCCTCTTGCTAAAAATTTGATTCCATCTAAAGTGAAGCTAGTGACCTCTGTAATAAGCTCCTCTTTCATCAACATGTTTTGTCCACCATAATTTACCTTCCGCTCTTTCTAGTCTGCAACAAAATGCACAGAGATGTTCTGGTCATGGCCTTGGATTCTCTCAATGAAATTAGTGACCCCCTAATCTGTAGGTAGTTCCACATCTCAATGTTTTCTTTCCATGCGGGATCACAGTTGGGTTCTATTTGGCATGGAGCTCCCCCCATTTTCCTACCTCTGCATGTAACCTGCTTGAAACCCATGAAGAAGTTGTTTGTGTCTTCCTTGAACCACTTTTTAACCATCCATCTACAGATCCGTCGAGCATGTAATTTTTATGATTATAAATGCATGTACTCCTCTCACATGTGCTAACTTTCATTTCCAATAAAGCACATGAAATCCCATTAGTGATTCTACGTGAGATGTAATCTATCACATTTATCTTTGGTGATAGAGTTATGTACTTCAATAGGGGTATTTTCCTCATAATACCAAGTGATGAAGTTATTACTAATTCCATAATTAGCCAAAGTGTCCGCCACACTATTACCCTCTCTATAAGTGTGGCCAATTTTAAGGTTATTGAAGGTATGACAAATATTTATAGACTCCTATATAAAATCCTTAATTGTCCAACTTGGAGGATGAATCTGATTTAAATGGTTTATTACATTCAAGGAATCTCCTTCAACAATAATGTTCAGAATGTTGCATTATTTTACAAGCCTTAAACCTTATAAAGTTGATAGAGATTCAACATAATGATTAGTTTGATGCCCCATTCTTCCTACATAAGTAGCAATTAAATAGCCTTTTTGATCCCTTATAATTCTTCCACCACCAGCTTGCACCTGGGTTGCCCTTAAAGGCTCCATCAAAATTGAGTTTATACCAAGAATTAGGAGGGGGATCTAGTGTATTGAAGACCTATCAATGGTTGGAGTTCTTTGTTTCTGAACATTTTCAATATCAATATTCCAATTTGAAAGGATAACCTCTTCATCTTTAGGATATTTCTTATTCTTGGGAGGTTTAAATCTTTCAATATTATCTTTAACTACATTACCAATCTTATTGAAGCTTGTTTTACAGATCTGCCTATTGTTTCTAAATATTATATCATTCTTGACTTTCCAAATTCTCCATATTATATGAGGTAAAGTCAGTTTCCATAATCTCCTAACTATGCAATGATTTTATGGGGGTCCCATTGTTCCCAAGTTTGTGAAAATTCCTTTGGCAATGTCCAACAGATATTGAACCTTGAAAAAGCAAAACTCCATATCTTTGAAGTAAACTCACAATGTAACAGAAGGTGTTTGATGTCCTCAGCCTCCTTTTTACATATGCAACACATGTTTGGCATGATAAAACCTCTCTTGATTAAATTATCATTCGTGAGAATTCTTCCTCTGAGAACAAGCCAAAAGAATAAATTGACTTTGGGAGTTAGTTCAGGCAACCAAATTCTACTCCATTTAAAATCACAATGAATATTTTCAAAAAAGGAATTGTATCCTATTTGATAGTGTATTCTCCATCAAATGAGTTATTCCAAACAAGCTCATCCTTGACATTAATTTGATTCCAAGGGATGATATCTAACTGCTCTTGAAGTGAGGAAATCATGGAATTTGGCTCATTCATCTCCACACATTGTTGATTCCATCTTTTTATATTTCCCTTCATTTCAATGTAGTCTTTGACTTTAGTTCCATACTTTTGAACTAAAATATATTTGATAGAGCCAAATTTATCATTTAAACTGAAACTAGTCTAGTTATCACTCCAAAACTAAATATCATTGTCATTTCCCACTTTCCATTTACACCCTTGTTTTATAAAATTCCTCATTTGGATCAATTTATTCCAGAAAGCAAAACACTAAAGTAGATGATCATCATAAAGGAAAGAATTCACTTTTTGTTGAGCTAGGTATTTGGCTTTAATTAATTCAATCCAGGTTGCTCCTCTGTTAGCATTCTCCATCCCATTTTGCAATTAAAGCCATATTCATTTTTTTGATATCCTTAATGCCTAGCCCACCTATTATTTTAGGTGTACATACTTGATCCCATGCCACCAAGTGATACCTAAATATTTCTTTCATTCCCTACCACAAAATTGTTTTTTGAATCCTTTCAATTTTGTCCATAAATGCAACAGGAATGTTGTAAAGAGACATAATGTAAATAGGTAAATTCTACAAAGTGCTTTTAATTAGGAGACATTTTCCAACACTGGAGAGAATATCCCCTTTCCATCCAGCCATTTTCTTCTAAACCTATCAAGTAAACCATTCCATAGACTGTTGTGGAAACTTTATTAGTTCCAAGAGGAAGACCCAAATAGGTTGTGGGCAGAGAACTAATTTTACAACCTAAAATATGAGTGATTCTTTTTTGCATTTCCAGTGGAGTATTAAAAAGAGGATGGAACTCTTATCAAAATTAACCACTTATCCTAAGGTAACCTCATAGAATTTCAAAATAGACTTAATAGCCTTAGCTTCAAGGATAGATTCCATTAAAAGTAAAATTGTATCATCAGCAAATTGCTGATGTGAAGAAGTTTGATTTGCAAAAGTAGGTCTGATTCCTTTTAAAATCCCATCATTAACAGCTTTGGTAATGGATCTACTAAGGCTATCATCCATTAGATTGAAAATGAGTGGGAATATAGGATCTCCTTGTCTTAATCCCCTTCGCTAGCAAAGAATCCCATCGGCTCACCGTTGACCACTACTAAGAATCTAGCCGTAGAAATGTAAGCCTGAATAATACTTCTAAATTTATTTTGAAAGCCAAATTTAGCCAGAACCTTATCAAGAAAGTGCTAAGAAACTCTGTCAAAATCCTTTTTCATGTCAAGTTTCATTACCATACTAGCTTTTTTATTTTTATCCATTGAATGAATAATTTCATGCACCATGATCACCCCATCTTGAATTATCCTCCCTTTTATAAAGCCACTTTGCTTCTTTGAAATTATATCAACAAGAATAGATTGGATTCTTGTGGCAATAACCGGCTCACCATTGACCACTACTGAGAATCTAGCCATAGAAATGCAAGCCAGAATAATCCTTCTAAAAAAATTTGAAAGCCAAATTTATCCGTAACCTTATCAAGAAAGTGCTAGGAAACTCTATCAAAAGCCTTATTCATGTCAAGTTTCATAACCATACCAACTTTTTTATTTTTATCCATTGAATGAATAATTTCATGCACCATGATCACCTCGTCTTGAATTATCCTCCCTTTTATAAAGCCACTTTGTTGCTTTGAAATTATATCAAAGAATAATAGATTGGATTCTTATGGTAATAATCTTTGTAAAGATTCTATAAATTACATTTACCAAACTTATAGGGCATGAGTCCTTAAAGTCTTTAGCATCCATTTTTTTGGAGCAAGCACAATGTGAGTGTTATTCAGCTCCTTGAGGAGGTCTCATATTCTATAGAACTCATTTACTACCTTGAGTAGATCTTCTAAACATATTTCCCAAAAATTTTGAAAGAAATTAGTAGAAAACCCATCAGGACCTGGTGCCTTATCACCTTCAAGAGCAAAAACAAATTTTTGAAGCTCCTCCAAAGTGACTGATTTGGTGAGGTTTTTGAATCTTTGTTTAGCTATACTATCTTCTGGAATGGCCTCTAAAATAAAAGAGGTTGCCTCTCCATTATCCACACTATTTTCTTTGAGAAAATTTTCATAGAATCTGAGAGCTTCAACCTTTATGTCCTTAGGGTCTTTGATAAAAATACCATTTCCTTTTGAAAATTACGTTATCCTATTACATGCTCTATGTTTCATAGTGGTCATATGAAAAATTTAGTGTTTCTATCTCCCTCTTTCAGCCAAATGGCCCTAGATTTGAGTCTCCAAAAAGTTTCTTCCCTACTACAAACCGTATGCAACTCAGATAAAAGTTTCTTTTCTGTAAATTGATCCTCCAATGTCATACCATTTGTAGTTATTTGAGATTAAATCTCCTGAATTTTTTGCTTTAAATATTTTTTCCTTTCAAAAATAATTCCAAAAACTTCTTTATTCCAATTTCTCACATCCTTTTTAACATTTTTTAATTTCTAATTAACTTTTTGAGCGGTTCCTCCATCCCATTTCCACCATTCTTTAATCTGATCTGAAATGTCTTCATGATCCATCCACATCTTTTCAAATTTGAATGAGTTATGCATGGGTTTTACCCAGTTGAAAATATTTAACACTATCGGATTATGATCAGAGCCAATTCTAGGTAAAGAGGATAAATGAAAATCCTGATGTAGAATCCAATTGGCTGATATAAGTGCTCTATCTAATCTAACCTTGGATCATGTCACTTCCAAATCTTTTGTTTTTCTAGGTGAATTGATTACCATGAAGTTCCACATCCATAAGATTAGAATCAGAGACAAAGTCAACAAATTCATCCATGCCATTGGAGTATTCAGAATTACCACCTTGCTTTTCTCTAGGATTGAGAGGGGAGTTAAAATCTCCCATAACAAGCCAATTATCATTTTTACATTGATTTCTAAAGAGCTTTAAATCTTCCCAAATCTTCCTTCTTCCATTTATAGTATTAGGTGCATAAATGTTTGAGAGGATCCATGAAAAATTATTATCAATAGCATGAAACTTAACAACAAGATGAGTATTAGTGTCAAAGATCACCATACCAGTAAGAAGTTTTTATTCCATAAAATAGCCAAACCACCTGAAGCTCCTTGAGAATCAACAACAACAAATTCTGAATTATCCCAAAAAATCTTTTACAATTCTCTAGGACACTTTTTTCATTTTAGTTTCTGTGATATCAAAATATTAGGTCTACTTGAAATTCTTAACTCTTTGAGTATTCTTTGCTTAGAGCTTCCATTCAGCCCTCTAATATTCTAGGAGATTATCTTCATCTAAATAGGATGGGGGAGGCATTTTCCAAATGGCTCAATTGAATTTGAGTTCCATCTGCAATAACTTTTTTGTTTCCTTCTTTCTAAATTCCTTCTCTCGAAGGTATGCCTTTTTTAGTTGCTTCCAAAATCTGCTATCCTTCTAGCAGATGATCTAGTTATTCTAGAAGTTGAGGCTCCCGAGCTTTCCTTTTTTATGATTGTATAAAGCATTCGAGATCTCCTCAAATCCTTTCATTCTTCTTTCTTTTATTTGACCTCTATAAACCCATTGTTCGATTCATTATCACAATCAGAAAGTATCTTTTCTAAGTATGGTGTAAATTCACCCTCCTCCTTTTCACTTTGTTCTGATCCTCTTTTA
The DNA here is from genome assembly GCA_018340775.1 of Taxus wallichiana var. yunnanensis. NCBI lineage: Eukaryota > Viridiplantae > Streptophyta > Pinopsida > Cupressales > Taxaceae > Taxus > Taxus wallichiana. The sequence continues at coordinate 191,318,381 of CM031234.1, forward strand.
ATTATGGATTTTTGTTTTTTTGCTGAAGTGAATTTGATCACCTATGGGTGTGAGAGAGGCTCATTCATAACTAAATTTTCCTCTGTGAAGAGATCTGGTTCCATGTTTTCTTTGTCATCGACAACTCTTCCTTTATGATAAATAAAGAGTTATTCTAAACCTTTTCCTCCATCGTTATTTCTTGTATTTTAGATTCGAGTTGCTCTCATTTACTTGATCCATCAATCTAGTCTAATCTTTCGACTCAAAGCATGCATCCCGCATCCTTGGAAATGAGATTGATTCTCATTGTAGCATTCTTTTCATCTACATCCATAATTAGCTACATTGGTGCTTCAACTTCTAGATCTCCTTTTGCTCTTGAAATTTCTCATATTGGTTTTTTTCACGTGGATTTTTAAGGCCCCGAGTTTCCTACATATCAATGGTTTCTTTATTGGAGTTCGAACCCCCTTTTGACCTTCTTGTATTTCAGATCTAGCTGATTTGGAGCAATTTCTTCCATTATTTTTTTGTTTTTCTCTTTTTCATGTCTATCAATACCATATGTTGGAACCCAATGTTCATTCTCTTTCCTTATTTCAAGTGCCTCTGTAGATCCAACATTAACAATGTTATTTTTCCCAACATATTAGCCTCGAGGTAACCCTTCTTCCTTGTGTTTGGCCAAAGTGGGACATTTTCTGGTGAAATGCCCTATTCTATGGCATTTTTTGCACCTCAAGTGAAAAGTTTCATATTCAATCTTTTTTTCCATGTGCCAAATTTAGACTACAAAATGATATGCTCTAGGAGTTCCTGTTCCATTTCTGATGAAATACAGAATCTTACATAAGCAAGTTTGGATCTATTTCTTGTTGGTCCATCAAGCCCAATCGGAGATCCAATAGATTTAGCTATATTCAAAAAATCTCATCATCCCAGAATTACAAGGGGGAACAGTAGTCTACACCATACAGGGATGGTGTGTATATTTTTAGTATTTGGATCAAACCTTGGATACCATCTTTTCAAGAAAATTCCCATATTTCCCATGCACCAAGGCCCTCCTAGAAGCACCGATTCCAGATCTATCTACTGGTTAAATTTATCCAGGAAAAAACCTCGAGGCATGGTTGTAATAACTAGATCTCCCTTTGGTTTCCACCTTCTCAAGGCCCATTTCCTAATAGCATCAATATTGGGTCTAGAGCCAAGAAACTTACCAACAAGTGTAAGATTCACTTTGCCCATTGCTCGATACAAACACCCATCTGGAACATGGAGGTGGGTCACTCCTTCCTTGTCCTTTGCACTTTTGAATTGTACCTTTGAAGGTGATTGAGGCCTTACATTCTTGTCTCTGGAGGTTCTTTGAGAATTTCGGTCCATGCAGCGAGATGAGGATGTCTTTCCCCGCCGCAGATCAAGCGATGACTTTTCAACCTGCTCGATTTGATGTAGTTAACGTGCCTTTCACAAACTAGTTTTGGCTAAGAAACCAGACATTCTGTAGAGATAGAACCCCGACATAACACTCATTGAACCTCATACATTCTCGACTTCCCAATTATTAGAGTTCAGGGAGTGGTTGAAGCAAGTAAATGAGGTGTTATGTTTCTCACTACTCCTTGGAAACATTTCCTTTCAACAGAAATGTGCATTAGAATTCCCTTTCTAAAAGAAGAGGTGTAAATAATACAACTACAAGTACAACTATTCCCAATAATGAGACTAGAATTGGTGCGTCGTCACACTCTATAGAAGAGAACATCGAATTTGAAGAAGCTATTGATAATGGATTGTTTCAACTTTAAATAGGTATCTCCTTGACCTTACTTTTATTGTTTTTCACCTTACATTTTAACTGTGGTTATTTATTCAATTTCATATTAACATATTCAAATATAATAGTTTGTAGTTAGACGTAACAATGAACACAATTGTAACTCTACAGATGCAAATATTGACTAAGGAGGCTTTTTAACATATTTTGTTTCAGCTCTTGTTATCATTAAAGATGTTACATGTATATATATTTACATTTATTTGAATACAATTATTTATAAAAAAATCTATTTTATATAATTACTATTTTGGATTTTTTGAATACCAATTTCCATTTTAAAAATTTGTTTGTTACATGCATTTGTCGAATACTAATTTACAAGGCCTTCAAAGTTCATATCTACATATTCTTCCACTGTTATACTCTTCTAGACTTCCACTGTCCAAACATGCATAGGTTCTCATTTGCATTTTTTTAAATCTTTCTATTTAAAAATTTGTTTGTTACATGCATTTGTTGAATACTAATTTGCAAGGCCTTTAGAGTTTAGATTTGCATATTCTTCCACTGTTATACTCTTCCAAACTTCCATTGTCCAGACATGTACAAGTTATCATTTGCATTTTCTTTAATCTTTTTGTTTCTTCCTTAATCCTCTCAATCATTATTTCATCTTTTTATTGAAACATGGGTTGACATCCATCTGAGGACGATCTCACTTCTCAGGATTGATAATGTCAAGAAACTCACCCATCTATATACTAATCCATTTTTCATGTTGAGTTTTCTTGAATTGAAGGTCGCCTAAGACGCTCGCGAAGGATAATTTCTCATTTTCCTTCCACATGCTTTGTCACAACCATCTAAAAGACAAGAGGTATCTTAAACCCTATCATACGACATTACTTGATTTTTTACAATCATGTTTAATTTATTTTTATATTTGCAAAATTCTTTGATGAAGTGTTTTAACTAAATATCAAATTACATGTAAAAATCACACATTCAATTTTACAAGTAGAGAGATGAAGTTTTTTTGTATTAAGATGTTTCCGTCATACCACATTCCAAATTTTCTTAAAACAATTATCCATTATCATCATCCATGATCGTGCTTGAAGCTAAATATACGTCCACATACAATTCATCATCATCCATATCTATTTTAATGTCATCATCCACATCTAATGTCATCATATCATTGATTCATTACAAGTAGAGAGAAGAATATTTTGAGAAGGTTTAAATGTGCAAAAACTTGATACAGAGTTCTAATTTTACAAGTAGAGAGAAGAAGAGTTTAATATATTAAGATGTCTCTATCTTTACACATTCCAAATTTTCTTAAATCAATTATCCATTATCATCATCCACATCTAATGTCATCATATCATTGATTCATTACAAGTAGAGAGAAGAATATTTTGAGAAGGTTTAAATGTGCAAAAACCTAATACAGAGTTCAAATTTTACAAGTAGAGAGAAGAAGATTTTACTTGTATTAAGATGTCTCTGTCCTAACACATTCCAAATTTTCTTAAAACAATTATCCATTATCATCATCCATGATCGTTCTTGAAGCTAAATCTACATCCACATACAATTCATCATCATCCATATCTATTTTAATGTCATCATCCACATCTAATGTCATCCTATCATTGATTCATTACAATAGAGAAGGATATTTTGAGAAGGTTTAAATGTGAAGAAACCTGATATAGAGTTTGAATTTTACAAGTAGAGAGAAGAAGATTTTACTGTATTAAGATGTCTCTATCCTAACACATTCCAATTTTTTTAAAACAATTATCCATGATCGTATTTGTGCTTGAAGCTAAATCAATGTTCACATACAATTCATCATCATCTATATCCATTCTAATGTCATCATATCATTACAAGTAGAGAGAAGAATATTTTGAGAAGGTTTAAATGTCTCTATCATACCACATTCCAAATTTTCTTAAAACAATTATCCATTATCATCATCCAGATTCCATGATCATGCTTGAAGCTAAATCTACATCCACATACAATTCATCATCATCCATATCTATTCTAATGTCATCATCCACATCTAATGCAATCATCATTACAAGTAGAGAGAATATTCTCATAAGGTTTAAATGTGAAGAAACCTGATACGAGTTTGAATTTTACAAGTAGAGTGAATTTTCTTAAAACAAATAATTAACCATTATCATAATGCCATCACATTCATATCAAACATAAACACCATATACAATCTAGAAATTCTATATATAATATATAACAAGATATAAAAAATCTAGATTGCAACATACTTAAAATCAAATACATATTCAAGTTTCATACTTCAATATATAAAGTATTTCAAATTTTCAAATTTAAAGTTTCAATTTTTCAACCCTCAATCATTAAATTTTTCCCCATAAAAATTGGCATCTTTGTGCCCCTTTCCCCAATGGATTTCCCTCATGTATTCTTTTCTTGAATAATCCCAGAACTAATCAGATCTTCCACAGCATTGTCTAGATTATTTACAATTGTTTGTTCTTCCTTTGTTGCATCTCCATGGGATACCAAACTAGTATCTACAGTTGCCTTTGCTTTGAACAAAATCTCAGGGTCAAATCCATTCTCTTTAATTATCCGCTTAAGTGTATTATTTTGTTTGTTAACTAAAACAATATTTTCTTTCATCTTCATTATTGTGATAAACTATTCTTAGCGGTTTCCAAGTGAACTTGGAACACCTTTTCTTGACTCTTCAAATTTTCATATTTCAACTGCAAAAAAACAAAGTGAGCTCAATTAAACATATTAGTAAAATAAGAAAATTTCAAATTAACAAAAAATATTGTTTCAAAGTGATAATACTTACGACCGCTCTATCTCTTTCGGCATTTGCAATTGCCACCAGATCCTTGTCCTTAGACCATTTATTGAAATATGTTTGGGATTTAGCACTAATATTTTCCAATTTGTTTAATTCTTTATCTAAAATATTGTCTTTATAATTGTTGTTATACGTGACCATCCCACCTCTTTCTTGGGTGAGTAAGGCATCCATCTTCGTAGGTTGATTTTGGACTGCAACATATAAATTTTCCCTTTGCCAATGATTTTCATAACAACTTATCATCGCATTGATTAGTATTTTTTCATTCTCTCCCATTATATGAGCTAATTGATATGAGGTACAATAAACTCTTGGACATGGGATTGAAAATCATAACCAATCAAGTTCTCCAAAGGAAATGATAGCAACTGTTCACCATTTGTATCTGAAGAAGATGATGTTGATGGAGAGGTATGGGGGATTTTGGGTTGAGCATCATCTGCTACCTCTTTTTTCCTTTGGGTGGCCTGATCCTATTTGTGATAAAATAAATCAATATTCAAATATTGAAATTGAAAGTGAAATGTAAAAAAATTTAAATAAATTGCATTGAAATAAAAATATACCTACTGACCTTGAATCATCTCACGTGTATTGAAAAATCTTGTTGGGTCATTGATATCGATGCCCAAGCAATCTTCATCTAAAGTTATATTATTTAAAACTGATATGCCAGTTGCGCTGGGCAAGCCACCGAGAGAGAGGGTCAGAATTGGAAATGAGGAGGCAATGTTTAGTGTCCCGCTAGGGGCCGAAGGAATTGGCATGTGTTTACCAATGTTCTTTTTACTTGAACCTCTGGTTGGAATTTTGAATCGTAATGGTGGAGGATGTGGTGGTGTCGTTGTTTGTACAAATGATGAAGGACTACAATGTACTACAAGTCCAAGAAAAATCAACAAAATCATTACTAAATTATATGAAAAATTGTTAAAACTATGTAAAAGCTACGAAATTATATGAAAAACTATTCAAAACTTGTACTAAAGCAATAAAATCATACCTTGTTGTTGAGGGGTAACTTGTCGTTGAACCAAAGGTGGCCATGTTGGAGTAGTAATTGGTTGTGTTTGAGTTGTGTGTGGCTAGGATGGCGGAGCAGGGTGTTGAGAATCAAAAATTACATGCGATTGAACTGAGTGAGTTGGTGAAGACTGTTGAGAAGCATGTGTATAGTGCAAAGTCCCTACAAGCTGCAATAACAATCAATTACATGTCAATTCAATATGGTAAATGGTAAATTATAAATAGAAAATGGTAATTTGTAAATAGTAAATGTTAGGGTATTATGTCTCTGTCATTTAACTAATGCAAATGCTTGGGGGTTCGGCGATGAGTGAACTTCCATTTCATATTGTGAATCTCCCAACACCTCAGTGTGTTGTTGGCCTCTTCCTCTTGATGTCACTTTTTTCACGAAAAGGACTCCAAAAATCTTCTCTACATACTGTCAAGATTTAAACAAGTACATAATGTTAGTACTGCATAAAGATTCAATCAGAAGTACATAATCAAGACAATAACCAAAGTCTAATGTCAAAATATAAACTATATACCTGTTGTTCTTGAAATGGAATTGAAAAATTCTTCATTATCTCGTCCTTACAAGTAGGAGTTGGTTTGTCTTTTAAATTAAAAATATCCTCGTAATAAAGGCCAAAGAGATAGTTTGTGTAGTGAATAATTGGTTTTTCAAAACTCGTGCATTTGTAATGTTAGATTTTATCTTATTAGATAAAAAGGTGCACCAATCAAATTTTAACTTTTCGATCATTGCAAGAATGTATACAATAGCCCAATTTGGAATATCTATTTGCCGACCCCCGCAAAAAAAAATTATGGCTTGAAAGAAAGAAATCATGGCAAAGAAAGTGGTGTGTAATTCCTTGCGTATCCACACCTCGTCTTGATTTATTGACGTGAGATGCAAAAATCCATTGGAATTAATATCAATTTGAATTATATCAAAATAAAAAACTTTCAAATGAAAATTGAAAATAGATTACACGTACAATCAACATGGAAACCGAAAGTAGATTCGAGGTACTTCTTATCATTTTCAATGAGGGTTGCTTTGGTTGTTACTATGGGAAAAATTTTAAATAGAAGGCTTGTCAACCGATGGATATCAGCTAGATTGACACTGAATTTGAATGTACGACCATCATCCACAGTAATAATAAAATTATTGTCTTCTATATTGTACAAGGACATAAGGTAGTTTAGAACGTCATGATCAATCTTAAACTGGGGCATGTTAACAAGCCCATCAAAATCACATGCTTCTAAAAATCCTTGTATTTTGTATTCATTTGCAAAATTGTATAAATGTGGGGGCACAACAAGTTCCTGTATTGTATCTTGCCCTTGGGTAGGGCTTGGTGGTGACCAATGCCTAGTTTACTTGATTTTCCATTGGATCTTGGTCTTGAGCTTGGGTTGCACTTGTAGTAGCCATTGTATTTGAGCTTGATTGGAGAATATTGTGTTTGGTTGTTGGTTGGATCGACTGTTGGTGTTGAGATGTATAATTCCTATAGCAAAGTAAGTGCTAGGAGAATGGAGAAAATTTGGGAGTGGGAAGTGTAAATGTGAAAATGAGGGGTGATGGGGTATTTATAGGACAAAATTAGGGTTTCTCAAGCCTTGGGCACATGACAACAAAATTTGTTGATGCATGACAAAAACACTTGTTATTGCGTGTCAAAAAAATTTGTTATCACGTGAGAACAAATGGTATTGTCATGTGTCACCAAAATTTGTTGATGCACGACAACAAGTGTTGTTGTCGCATGTCAAAAAAAAATTTGTCACGCGATAACAATACTTGTTGTTGCTCCAACAAATTTTTGGACGCATCGACAAGTAACTCTTGTTGTCATGCGTTAACAATCATACAACACTCATTGTTGGTTGACAACTATGCGTCAACAGTGAACAATACCTATGTTTTTCATCTACATAAAAAAATTTCCTCAGGGCCCTCACTCTCACTCAAATAATATCAGGAAAAAAATTTGTTCTCAAAAATTGGAAAATTCACCTTCCGCAAAATTGGTTCCGAGTATATTTTTGGGGATTTTTCACCTTCATTTTACTAGAGGCTTCTTAAAATGAACCCCCGCTTATGATAGTTCTTCTCCTACTTGTATATATGTTGATGACTTGCTTGATGAAATACTTGCATGTGAAACTTTGTTTGATATTGATGCTAATTATACTTTTGATCATGAACATTTTAGTGAGGATGTTACTTCTCTTGATCTTCATTGGATGTGAATTTTCCACTTCACTTTATTCTAATTTTGAGGTTGTTTCCAATGTCATTCATGGTGATTCTACCACTTCTACTAATTCATCTCTTATGGTTTCTTCTTATTCTAATGTTATCATTTCTATTGATATTCCATGTTCTTCTCCTCCTCTTTCCTCTTCTTCTTCTCTAGATGATATTCATGTTGCCTCTTATATTCCTACTAGTATATCTCCTCTTATTTCTTCTACATCTACATCTAATATTCCCATAGCATCTTCATCTTCCGCTTCTTCTTCTCACATTCCCATGATCACTCATAATGGCAAGCTTTAACCTCTCAATGTGCCTCTCACATCTTCTACAATTCCTTCACATGATATTTTATCACTCATGCATGTTGTTGGCCATTTGAAATCTCAAGTTAAATCTCTTACTCTTGAAATAAAAGCCTACTATGATTCTATTGATAATAACTCTCTTCATGGAAATCTTATTCCAAAGAAAATTCACAATTTAACTTTTCCTAAGGATTTTATCATGCCTACATTTTCATGTTTCAATGGCACTGGAAATCCATATTTGCATCTTAAGAATTATTGTTTAGCTATGGATTCTTCTTGAAAGGATCGATTGTTACTAAAAAAATTTGTTGATGATGCTCTTTAATGGTACACTCATTTTCCTGTTGGATATTTGTCATCTTGTGTTTTTGCATGAGCAAAATTCACCCAAAAATAGGACAATTGTACCCTAGTTTAAAAAAATCCATGGCATACCTTTCTAAGCACCCCCCGGATCAACTTAGCCCTTAGTTTCAAGACCAATATTGTCATTCAGTGGTCCATTTGTGAATGTAATCAGTTCTCCTAGGTGATATAGGAAAAATCAAAATCATTCATGTGCCTTTGGAGCAATACTTCTCAAGGTGGGTTTTCAAGCAAGTTTAGAAAGGGTTTTCATCAACCTTTCTAATCCAAGTACACCATCACTGGAGTAGTGCCAAAGACTAATGTTCATCATGGAGGTATATCCAAAAGCCAAAAATATCAAAGAAAATATTTTGGAATATTCTGGGAAGTTTTGGAGGTTTAGGAGCCAATTCACCGAAAGTGGGTTTTGAGGCCGAAGGAGCTTACACCGTAAAAGAGTACTTGAGATTCAAGAGGTGATTCTGGGAGATCCAGAATTATTTGTGAGCCAAAAAACATATCATTGGAAAGAATTTTCAACCCTCTATGTTAAGAAGAGAATACTTAACAAAAGGCACACAAGAGGTATGCGCAAGAAAATAGGGCATGTTCAAAGGCACGAACGGATAGGGGAAACATGCACACGGAGGATAAGTTCATATTTCAAGACTTAGCCATTTTTGCACATGAGGATCTATTTTTATAGATGGATTGCAAAGCACATAAACGAGGCAGAGACTTACGTGCCACGCATTGGTTATTTTTGGAGGATCGGATACAAAGCACTTTGCATGGATGCAGAGCTAAGAATAGGTTTATCACTGTCAGTTAACTAAAGGAAGTCTATTGTTAGCACACTTGCATGTGGGGCTATGACTATAAAAAGCACGTAGCTAATAATAGCATGCGACCTATTTTAGGATTGGATAAATGGTGAAGGGAAAGTCCCCACCCTTATAAATATGTAGTGAACTATGTAGTAGAGATATATAGATATATATATATAAGAATGAGTAGAGAGACAGATATATGTATGTATGTGTGCAAGATTGGACTACTGTATCAGATATGTGCGCATATGGGCATAGAATGCCATTACTGTAAGAAGCTTCTATGTAATTTTCATATTTAATATAATGGAGGATATTGGCTGAATCTAAGTGTTAGTTCTGTGTGTATTTGGATCTAGTATGTTCTTGATTTCATCATGGTTAATACTTAGTTCTATTATCCCTTATATATAGATCCGACATGCTTTGTAGAATGATGTGTTAATAAGGGAACTACATGTATTAATTCTTCATCATGTTGACATCCTATAACATGAACCCTAAAGAGGGACTGTACTTTTGCGCGCTTCGAGTGAGCACTCAATCTAGGCTAAGTGATGTGCCAAAGTGCACCTAGGGTCTTATTGGTGAATTCTAGGCTGCATCATTTGGTTTTGTTTCTAGGACCTCTTTTTTAGTTGTTTTCAGGATGGTTCGTGATGAAGACATATCGATTGACCTTAGCAAGTCTTGAAGAGTGGATACGTGATCTAGAAGAAGAATATGGATGGCGGTTCAGCACTAAATCTGTAGTGCCCACTTCCCTTTGGCACCTTTTATTATTGATCATGATACTATAGACTATATGATGGACATCCTTATAGTTTGGATTTAGTATGGTGTTAGATGTCAGATCCTAGATTATTGTTGGATCTGATTCATATATGATGCATGATGATTGTTGGAGACATTTTATATAGATGTTGACATGTTGTCGGACATGGTTATATTGTAGATGTTGTTCGACATGTGATATTTGATATTTGGAGTAAACCTAGAAAATGGAAATTATTTGATGATGATATAGTTGTTGATTAAAAATGCAAATGATGTAGTTGTTACTTCGATGTTGTTGTGATTCATTTATATAGTTGGTTTTGTGATTTTATTTATATTCATTTTGAATGTTCTGATATGGCCACGAGGCCAAAGGAGGTATTTGTGTTTTGCAGGTTAAATATCACAACAAACATCGGGGATCGAGACCAACCACAATAGAATTCTAGGTGAATTCAACAAGGTCACCATGGAAACATGTCTTGTGTGTGTGTGTTGTATTTTGTTAGGGATTCCCATGGGGGAATCATCTTTACATGTGACCATGGGTTTGTGTATTTTATTAATGTGTTTCTTTTATTATTGTTGTATGTATTTTATTAGTAATGTGTCCCTTTCTTTATTTAATTAAAATTGTAATAGATTAATGTGAGGAAACATATGGTTAAAATTTAAATAAATCAAATTGGGATATGGGAAAGTAATCATAAGAGTTGTTGGCTGTTTGTATTTAATTATGTAAGGGATGTGTAAGTTGTGTAAGAGCTTGTGTAAGTCAGATTTTGGAGTAAGAAATACTCCACCTCCATGGAAATTCGAATTTGTCCTTGGGGGTTGTTTTTGGAGGCTTGTGGGACAAGTAAAACTTGTCCCATGCCTCTAAATTTAATTCACCAACCATACTAATGGTTGGAGATGTGATTTTTGACTTGTATAATGCATTTTATTATTCATGTTGCTTGTTTTGGATTGCACTTTCTTGCATGTTATTTATTTTTCTATCCCTTGAGGTGTGGGCTTTTGGAGTGTGCAAGTAACTTGTCATTTTTCACCCACCTCTTTATTGTGCTTGGGAGAATGGAGTTTGTCTTTTGTGTTTGAATTTGAGGATGTGTGATGTGGCATCCTACATGGATCCACATCATCCTCTTCTCTCCATCTTCTATTTAATTCAAACTCTTTTCTTGTTTTGGGTTGTTGAATCATTTTGCAACTTCCTTGGGGGCACATTTTCTTGTTGGAGCTCTTGTTTTTGGAAGAAGTTTGGAGAAAGTTTTGCATGCTTAGGAGATTGTTGTTTTGGACTGTGTTCTTGGCTTTGAGAGTTTGTTGTGGGAAACAAAAGCTACCATGGAAAGGTAGGCATTTATTCCTTCTTTATATGTTGTTATTTTCTTGTTGTGTTGTGTGAATGGTGCATGCTTTGATTTATTTGTTGGCTGGTTGGGTAGACTACCATAGGGATGGTGTAGGAGAAGGTTATGGGAATCCATGTGGGACGGGCATAAGGAATGTCATTGGCATCAGAATTTTTGGAGGGAGTTTGGGTTTGGGATCCACCATGGAAAAGAAATAGCTTGCATTTCTTACTTTGTGGGGGCATAAGGAAATTTGTGGGGGGCATAAGGAGGGATTTATGAGGGGCATAAGAATAGGTGTGTGATGAATTATTTTGGTGGTTTGTTATTGGTGGATGCCCAATTCCCAATTGGGAGGCATAAGTAGCTTCCCAATAGACCTTGCTCCTTTGGCTTGCATGATCAAGCCTGAGTTCTATTTTGAAATGTTTTTTAAATGTAGTTGGGAATTGTTGTTTTTGTGTTGAATTGTGTTTTTTTAAAAGGAAATGTGTATGTGAAATAATGTTGTGTTATGGAAGCCAATTGTTGCCATGGTTGAATTACACCTTTGATTGTATTTTGGTTGGGGCTCGGGGGCCAATGATGAAGGAAGGCTTCTCCTTTCATTGGATGTCTTGGTTGGGTGGAGAGCATTGCCTTTCCCCCTCTTTTGTTGTGATCAATTGGAGTAAAGAGAAAATGTGCATGTTGTTGTCCTGGAGAAAGGAAAATGCAGTTTGACAGTCCCTTGTGAAAACACATTCATTTGTAATCCTTTCCCACATGATGTGGATGAAATTGTAATAGTTATGTTATGGAGAAATGATGTTGTAATTGATTATGAGAATGTATATTTGAATTGAGAAAGACATTTGCATTCTACTCTGTACATTGGAAAGAGATAAATTGAATGTTGTTATTGTTTTCCAACGTTGAAATATGTAAAGTATATGATTGGAATTAATAAATAATTGAAAGACCTTCTCTTATATGCATTGTTGAATTAAATGCAATGTTTCATTGTATGGCAAAAAGAGATAGTTAGATCTCTGTTTGGAAGGAAGAAATGCACGTGGAAACAATGTTGTATTTTGTATTTTTGGAGTTGTGTAAAAATGAAAGTTAGTATTTGCTTTTGATTCAGAATGGTTTGTTGTAAACAACTGAATGCATTAGATTAGTTTAGAAATGAAATTCCAAACTTGAATGATAAAATTTGTTATACAAATTTAAAAGAAATTGATCTCTTGTAAATATTCAAAACTGACAATCAAACTTAATAAAAATGCACAGTTCGAGACCTACACATTTAAATCAATTTGGAAACCTTAAAATTTAACATGATACATTAGCATGGAACTCAGATTGACAAAGAAAACTTAAGGAAACAATTTAACCATTGCAAATTTGAACACAATCCCTTCCTCACCGTTTTCTGTCATTTGTTGGACAAAATTCAAATTTAAATCAATTGAACAAATTTAACTTCCTAAACCTTTCAAAATCCTTCCTAGAGTAATCCTCCATGTTTTTTTGACATGTTGAGTGAAGGAGGAGACCTAATTTAATCAAAATTGAAAGTTGGAAATTACCAGTTGGCTTTTTAAAAGCCTACATATCCTTTTTACAAATTTACCCCTCAAACTTTATCAAAATGTAAATTTTATGTTTCTTGTGCAAAGAGGGCATCAAGAGCTTTCCAAAAAGTCCTTGTTTTCCCAAACTGAGCTTTCTAGAAAAATTTATGGCACTTTGAAGTTTTTGAGCCTTGGCGGGAAAATTTGGGAAAAATTTCCCTGGTGGCCCGCAACCCAAAAATTTCCCGTCGATTTGCCTTAGAAAAAAATTTGGCTCGGGAAAAATTTCATCTTTTCCTCCACCATCCCGTAGCAATCGTGAGAATGCGACATGTCCTCACGGGGTAGCGGCGAGGCGCGGCATCTTTTTACCTTTTGGCCTTTTTGAAAATTTTGGAAAAATTTCCTTTTATCCCCGCCGGCCCACGGCCAATCGCAAACTACCATGTGGTAAATTTGGGTGCTTGTGGAGGGGCGTGAACCCTTTTTATTTTTAATTTGTTTTTGCCTTTGGAAATTTTTGAAAAATTTCCCCGCAGCCCCACACCCCCGCCCTCGCCTTGGGATTTTCTCTCCGTGGATGCGCAGACCCGCACGCGCCTTCCACCCTTCTTTCCCCTTTTGGAAAAATTCACCAAATCACCCCACCACTCCATGCCCTCTTTCTCACTTCTCCTCATGGAAAATAGTAGAGTAACATGTGTCCATGGGTAGACCCACGGGCACGCGGACACCATTTGGTTTCCTCCCCTTGGGTGAAATGCCCCAAATTCTTCTCACTCGCCTTTCCCCTTTTTCCCGACGATGTCTCAGAGGCCGCCACGTGTAAATGGAAAATTTCTCCCGCGTAAGGAAAAAATTGCTTAAGCCGCCCGTGACCGGCTAAAGATATTTTCCTCTCCTCTTGACACGTGTCCCCTTGGGGAAAATTTGACCCCTAAGGTCCGCTTGTTCATAACTAGAGTTTTTGAAGGAGTTAGGAGGACTTCTTTATATCACCGAGAAAGGTGAGAAAATTTCCTATCTAATGGGAATGATTTAGGGAAATTTTGGAAGCTTTAGGTATGAGAAAAATCAAGTTAAACTATGAGTCTATTAGAGAGTTGGGTATGGGGGTAAATTACTCCCTGAACCTAACTGAAACTTCTAACCCTAAAAGTTGGGCCTTGTGACCTGATTAATATAAAGGAAAAGTTTGTTCTAATGGATTCGAATTGTTCCAAAATCTATTAGTGGTAGTTGTTTCCTTGCAACCTGGTTGTAGACATGCTCAATCAAGTTCTAGGAGTGGGTAAGTGAGACCTTACTCTGTTGATTTTAAATATGTATTATTCATTTCCTCACTGTAATTTAACCCTGATCTTATCTTGATCTTGTGGAATTAAATACCTTGGGTATTTAATTGTTTTAGTCCCTTAACCCTAAAATAATTAGGGAACATTTAGCTAAAATTTTAGTGTAGTCAGTAATTAAATTAATCCCTAGGGAGATTTGAGCTAGGTGTGGACTTATTACACTTGTTGCTTTATAATGTGAAAGTACTAATTATTATAATGGGAAAAGTTATCAGTTGAATTTAATTGTCTTTGAGAATTTGGTCGTTAAATCCTAATCAAAAATAAAATTATTCCATAATTTTCTAACTAAACCTAGGTTGTTCATGGGTCTCAAGTGGGTTGTTTTAACCGGGCACTACACTCAAATTTTAATGCATGCGTATGGGTGGAACAAAACTTGTATGATAGTTTATATGAGAGATTCTTTGCTATCTTTCTAGTAGAATTATATGAGTGGCTGATTGCATATGCGTCGAGTGGAATTGGAGGTATCGTGCACTTATTTGGACATAGGAAGAATTTCAATCCCTTTATGATGTTGAACTGATTTGGACTCGAGTTGTGGATATGTGGTTCTATGGTGTTTTGAACAGTTATATTTTAGAGTACTCAATTTCATCTTATTCATGTCTAGAAGTAGCTGAATTCCAGTATTTACGATATCCAAGGGGAACTTACCTACAAGGCATTCCACTTGCGATCAAGATTCTGATGGTAACTTTGAATTTGGAGAGTAAACCGATAGCTAACTAAACCACACCACGCGTGGGGCTAGGAGAAGGTTTGGTGAAAGATGGAAGACCTAGTGGCAGAAAAGAAAAGAGAGGAAAGGTGGATTAAGTATAATGAGGTGAGCGAGAGGGATATCGAGAAGCAGCGGGAGGTTGTAGAACAAATGGTGTTGTGGAGAAAGATAGTTCGAGAAGTAGTTGAAGTTCATGCCGAAGACGTGGAACCCGAGCCTCAAGAACTCCCCCATTTGTTAAAACGTGATAGGGAACCCTCCTTAGCCTCACATAGAAGTGCTCCGAAGAGACGACTTGGGCCACGGATGTGCATCCAATCCACCTAGCAACCTTGCCCTTGCGCTTGGTTTTCCAAAGATGTAGTATAACAAGCAGTCAACAAACTAATTCAAGTAGTGGAAGAGTAGGAGCAAGTCTTATGAGGGGCACATAATGGCAAAGCACAAACGAATTCATTATTAAATGGGAGTATTTTTTTGGTGTATCATAAGCACGAATACAAGCGCACCAATTTTGGACTAACTTCTGGGAGTGGTAATGCTTCACGAGACCAGTCAGTTACAATTTAGTTCTACTATTGGGACACAGGGAAGTACATCTTATGGTCCAACCCCAACCATATAGGTGTAGAATTAGGAGGTGTAGGTGGTTCTAGTTCCAGTGGATCTCGGTGGTTTTGGAGGTAGAGGAAACACATGAGGTTCTCGGATCGGTAGGGAAAGGCCCACAAGAACCCCCTGAATATTTACATGGAGATGTCTCTTTATCTGTTGGAGTATACAGGCATAGAAGATGCTGCTAAACATGTACACATGTGTGAAATATTATGGCGTGTAAAAGGGATCACAGCTTTAGAGTGCAAGGTAAGCCAATTTGCTACCACATTACAGGGACGTGCACATAGTTGGTATAGGAATTTTGACCATGATCAAACTTGCGTGGATTATGCATTAAAAGATGTTTTCTTAAAAGAGTTCTATATCCCATAATTTGAGTAGAAGAGTATAAGTGCGCTCAAGGATATCAAACAAGGCATTAATGAGAGTGTACATGAGTATGATGCTCGATTTAAAACACTTCTATCAAAGCTCTCTTATGATATTCACATAATCCAACATACACAATGGTTCGTTGGAGGATTGATTACACCATTTAGAAGGGTGTTGTCACATAAGACATACACTGATCCATGCAAGGCATTGGAGGTAGCTCTACATGCTAAGGAAATTAGGAGTATTGACACTAGCATTAGCCCATTCTTAGAGGCACAAATTGCAGCTATGGAAAAGCGGTTAGAGAAACTATCGCAATTTTGGCCCATGAAACGCGCTCAGGGATTTGGTGTACAGATTGTGAAGTGGAAGGTCACACCAAGGATAGTTTCCCCACATATCCATATGTTCATTATTGTTAGATTGTGAGATCTATCATTTGAATCATAATGCTAGCCACTTGTCCTTTGTTACAACGTGCGATAAAGAAGAATGTATCCTGCTATCATAAAAAATTTGATCCACCACTCATGACATGAAATCTCATTGCTAGCATTGATTGGTTAGATCCATGATCCTATAGATATTGGTATATGACAGATAGGAGTTTCATATAACTCTAAGGGAAAGAACGTGCATCAAGACCAGGATCATAATTATCTACGCTATGAGTAGAATGAAGGGCATTTTTAAGGTGATCGTGGCGGAGGACGAGGATATCAAGGTGGATCCGGAGGACAAGGCCATGGTGGAGGAAGAGGTGAGTTTCCTCGCAAAACGTGTTATACATGTGGGTCTCCTTACCACTATAGGTGTGAATGTCCCCAGAATATTACATGTTTGTTATGCGGAAATAATCATAGCTATGAGGAGTGCCCAAACTTGTATGAGCATATTAGTAAGCAAAGATAAGCAAGAGAACAAAAGTGCGGGGATGGTTAAAATCTAGCACGCAGTGGAAAATCAATTGATGCCGAAGTTATCACCAAAACTTGAGGCTTTAACCATGAAAACTACCACACAAGCTAAAGCGGCACCCGTTAAAGAGGCATTATAGTAGAAGCCTACAATCGTTAAGGGGCGAGGTTCTGCATGCAAGGTACCCAAATCCTACTCATCGAAAGGAGGTATATCAAGAGACCATGGAGGTCCTTAGAAATATTCAAGGTGAAATACAATGTATGCCAAAGAGCAATCACGAGAAGATAGAACAGAAGAAGGAAGCGAGGAAGGTCCCATCTACGATGGATGACATAAAATAAGTATGCAAAATACTGCACCAAGAGAATATTATTCCATTAGTAGGGGATTCATTGAATGGGAAAACTCTACACGAAAGTACTAAGAATGAATGACAGATCCTACATGCAAAATATTCCCCTCGATAGCATTAACTATGACAAGGAGATTACTTTGAATGCTATTATGGATGGATGGCTCTTAAGCAATATCTTGATTGATACATGTACGGAAGTAAATGTTCTTACATTAGATGCATGGATGCAAATGGGGAGACCTCCATTACAGCCATCATCTAATGTGTTGTTTATGGCAAATATGACTAAGGCCACTCCCATAAAAGTTTTGAATGATGCATCTATAACAATACAAGGGGCCAAATTCACTAGAGATTTTGAGGTGTTAGTGCTCACGAAAGTAGATAACTTTCCAGCTTTACTTGGGTGCCCTTGGTATTATGCAAATAATTTTGATTTAAGGTTCAACAAAGGATACATTAGTTTTTAAAACAAGGAGGAACGAGTTGTAATCCCAATTAATGATGGAAAATCTACACCGTATGTTGAGCCTTTGAGTGAACAGACCTAAACAAATTTATGTGCATGTTATTCAAGACCCGAGGTCCAAAAGCCATCAAAGGAGGGAATCCTTCAATGGGAAGACTCTCGATCTATTAGTGATACTATGAGTATTGCTTATGACAATTGGGCTTGTGATACTTAATAACTAGTAAGGCATGAGGTAAGAAGTGCGATTGCATGGAAAAATGGACTTCACTCAGTTCGACGAATAGGTAGCTCAATACCTTGGTATACTAGGGTGGAATATCTTCCAGTATTCTTGCAAGCCATGAAAGCATAGTGGACAAACCAAGTTCAGAGAAGGAACATGTTAGCATATACCTGCAGCGGGACAAAGACGCCCGGTGGGTGGTTCACAGAGATAATCTTATGGAATGGAATGAAATCAAGATCACACTATCTACTCGGTTCTTTAGGAGCAATGCACCTACGCAGATCTACACTTATCATGGTAATCAACATGTTCAGCATCACATCCAGTAGTGTGAGAGACTCTAGACAGAGGGATAGGAAGCATTACCACCTTCACTCTGGGTGCATAAAGTATATTCCACCCTACAAGGATGCGCACGCACTTGGTATATATATGTAGAGCTACATAAAGAAACTAGAAATTGGTAAAATTTGATTACAGGAATGATCTAGACCTTTGACTACTTCTCTTCCAAACCTCCAGTAGAAGAGGCATTAAAATTTGTCAAGTGCTTAACTATGGGGGATAGTGCAACGGCAAAAGAGCTCATTTAGGAATTATTTGGTGAAACAGTTTGGGAGCGCATTTTGAAGAAGAAGAAGACATGGACTCCATACTACTAGAATGCACTTTCCTTGAGAAAGAAAAAGGAAATATGGTCTACATAGTGGATGATGAGGAAGTTGAAAATCTGGATGTTGATCATTCACAAGGAATGTGTGAGGTCTTGGACAGTGTAGATAAGGATACGT
Organism: Taxus wallichiana var. yunnanensis; assembly: GCA_018340775.1. NCBI lineage: Eukaryota > Viridiplantae > Streptophyta > Pinopsida > Cupressales > Taxaceae > Taxus > Taxus wallichiana. The sequence goes on from CM031234.1 coordinate 191,337,342, forward strand.
GTGCATATCATGAACCAATGAAGACAAATAAATTAAATATAGGGTCAAAAGTTGAGCCTAAGGAGGCCATAATTGGAGACTATTGGTCAGACTCGGAAGTGGCCAAAATTATCGAGTTATTACGGGATTATCAAGACTTATTCCCTTGGGGGTATCATGAACTTAAGGGCATGCATGAATCAATAGGGGAGATGAAGATAAAGCTTAAAGAAGGTGTGCGCCTAGTTAGAAAGAAACCTTATAGAATGAACCCTAACTTGCGCAAAAGGTTAAAGAAGAGATTGATAAAATGTTGAAGTCATGATTAATTTGACCCCTAGATGAGTTAGAATGGGTTAGTCCAATAAAGATTAGTATCAAAAAGGATGGACGGATTAGAATCTATGTGGATTACAGGGGAGTTGAATGATGCATGTGTAATGACTCCATTTCTATGCCATTTACTAAGGAAATACTAGAAGGCATGGCGGGGCACAAAATATATTTGTTTACAAATGGGTTTTCTCGGTTTCATCAAAGTTAGGATTTCCCAGGAGGATCGGAAAAGACAACTTTTACTACTGAATGGGGTAGTTTTACCTATACTGTGATGCCCTTTGGACTGAAGAACACACCTGTTATATTCTCACAAATAGTGGTTCAGGAATTCAAAGTGTTTATTCACAACTTCTTGCAAGTTTATTTAGATGATTGGATAGTACATGGGCTTGTTAAGGATCATTGTGGCAATCTGTGCTTAGTGTTTGAATGATGCAGACAGTTGAGTATCTCTTTAAACATCAAGAAGTGCATATTTGCTACACCATTTGGAATATTGTTAGGTCACATAATCTGCAAGGAGGGTTTTCTAGTTGATCCAACTAAGGTTGTAGTCATTCTAGGCCTAGAAGCACCTACCAGTCAAAGTGAGGTGCACAGATTCTTGGGTCACACAGGGTATTATAGAAAATTCATAAAGGGATATGCCAAAGTTTTCGCACCTTTATAGGAGTTACTAAAAGGAAAAGGTACATTTTATTGGGGAGAACCGTAGCAGTATGCATTTGAGATATTGAAAGAAAAACTTACTACCACGCCTATTCTACATTTTCCTTCATGGGCTCAACCATTTCATGTATATGTGGACACCTCTAGCATGGCCGTTGGCGCAGTGTTAGCCCAACCTGGAGAGGGTATTATGGATCATCCTATCTATTTTCCTAGTAGAAATCTGACTCCTGCACAACAAAATTACACAACTACAAAACGTGAAGCTTTGTCAATGATTTATGCCCTACACAAGTTTAGACAATATTTGCTAGCTACACCATTTTTATTCTATACAAATCACATGGCCTTGAATTATTTGGTAAACAAGCCCATTTTACAGGGGTGCATATGTATATGGGTACTATTATTTCAAGAATTTGATTTCACGGTTGTGGTAAAACCAGGGAAAAGTAATTCTAGACTAGACCATCTATCAAGAATACAGTCAGGAGAAGAAGCACAGGAAATTAAGGATACCATGCCAAATGCACAGTTATATAGGTTACAATGAGCTCTATATGAACTAGAGGACATTGTTGTCTTTCTATGAATAGGGATGGCACCAGAAGGAATGAAATCCTTGGAGACGAAACAACTTGCTATACGTGTAGCCTCTTATATGTTAATCGGTGGTGACCTTGTATAAGTTAGGCGAGAGATGAAGTGTTATGCCATTGTGTATTGGAGCATGAGCACACCGATATTATGGAGGAGGATCATGGTGGTATTACAAGTGGCCACTATGCGGTGATGCTACTCTGTGGAAGATCCTACTCATTGGATTATCATGAGAGACCCCGTATAAATATTGTAAGGCGTGTGATCATTGTCGATTGTCAGGAAAACCAACGAAAAGAGATGAGATGCCTTTAAGACCTATTTCAAGTGCGAACCATTTGAGAAATGGATTTTCAACTTTGTAGGACCTATTTCACCAGCCACACATAGGACTAGATCATGCTACATCATTACTTGCATAGATTATCTCACAAGGTGGGTAGAAGCAACACCTACAAAGGATTGTACAACAACTAGGTTTCATGGGAAAATTTTCTTCTACTTTGCAGGACGTAGAGTAAGGATTTTAGCAGCGTTGATCTCTACAAAGGATGGGGTTGAAGGCTACGGGTGAAGACCTCAAATGGGACTTAACAAACAAGGCCGCATTTCGGAGACTAGGAGGGAGTTGGGGTACACCAAGGGTCACGCACACAAGATGGACATAGACAAGCTAAAAAATACCCGGTTGTGTAGGCGGCCGCGCACCTTGTGACAAAATTAAATGACCAAGAGAGGTAGTCACAAGTTAATACCATATGGCTACACGTTGTTAGAAGGATGTCTCAAGGAGTGGTCTACAACATTTCAGTTTACATTGCGAAATTATCATCAAAGAAGTGCATTCAAAAGGAAAGATCAGTTTTGGGGTTGTTCTATTGTCTCTGGTATTTATGGAGATCGGGGTACCCAGTGGACCAAAGGAGAAGATCTAGGAGTATCCCATGGAGAACAAGTCACCTGCAGAATGATTCAGCAAGTACTTATGTGAAGGATCAATGACCAAACCAGTCAAGCAAAGGGCTGAGAAGTGATATGATAGGCTCTGCATAGAATTTGAAGAGGAATGGCACATCCCCAAAGAATTGCCTTTGGTGGTGGGTAAGGCAATACAGTTTGTATTTTACCAAAGCATTTTTGCATCACATGATTTACAATGAAGGATGGGTCTTGGAGCCCGTGGTGCAAACTGCTATATGCCTTCACAACAAGGTATTTTTAAGCATCAGTTCATAGGTTCTCATACATGCACCACCTAACATTAAATGCAGACAAGGTAGACTGCAACTACCACACACTGAGAAATAAGTATGGATCTCTAAGATGTAATGCATATATTGAAAGGCTTATCTCAGATGTGTTGAGAATAAAGCCAATAAGTTTGGTTGTTGGAGACATTGGAGCAACACTTTTGTACCTCTAACTAAATCCCAAGTTGGAAAATAACAAGTATGTGGAAGATGAGTTCGCGCTCCCAGGGCTGCCGAAGGGTAAGCATACCATGGAGAAAATTCCAATGCCTAAGCCCATAGAGATAATCGAAGTAGAGGATGAGAAGGATGAGCGTGAGGATAGTGGTAGTTTAGAGCACATGAGGAGGCATCCATCGATATAAAGAGAATCGAGTGCTTGACTATGCCAACTCATGGGTAGGAAGAAGAAGAGGATCTAGAAGCAGTTCAAGGAGAGTGTCACTTTTAAAGAGTATTTAGGAAAAAATGGACTTAAGGTGCTACTTGCACACTTAGTACGTAGGTCACCTTGATTATCTCCATAGAAGGAGATGAATGAGAAAAGAAGAAGGAAGTTGAAGTTGGGAGAAGAGGCGAAGGAATCCAAGGAAATTGTGTCAGGGTCTCCTACACCACCTGAATATGAGGAGGAACCACAGAGTAAGGAGGATCCACAAGAACAATCAAAGGATGAAGGAATGAAGGATGGAGAGGAAGGAAAAAAGCGAGACAAGTAGAAGCCATGCATGAGACTACTCGGGGTATGTTAGAACAAACTCCAAATCTTAAAGCCCTAGTTCCTAAGGGGCCTAGAACAAAGGCAATGAGTGGAGAACACATTGCACCAATCATGGGCTACGCTAAGGACACAAGTAAAATTGTCTATGCCCATTTCCAGAGCACTATGACACAAAAGGAGTTATATGTCTGGGAGTTGATGGATGAAGATATGGCAACATTGTGCACAAGGAAGTAACTGTCATGGTCGATGCACGCATATGGATGAACCAGAATTTGATGTGTGTGAGGAGTCATGCATGTCGAGGAGGTTGAAAAATACTCCCCAATCTAGACACAACAATAAATCATATTGTTATGTCTGATGAGCAAGTAAGTAATGCATTGGTGAAGGTCTCCATAGAGGTGGCTCGCAGGAACATATATAAGGCCGCAACAATCGGGCACCTTGAGGGGAAATTAAAACAAAGAATGTAGAAATAACGTGCCTGATCCAGGAAAAGGATTTGGAATAGAAGAAGAACCATGCCTTTATCAGCATGGCAAGGACTATTGGGGACCATATACTTGAAAGTGCACCCACGTGTGGAGTCAAAGGTACTAGAAAAAATTACATCAGCAATGCACTATGTCAAGACTTTGGTGGATTTGGTACTTGAAGATGAAACCATGTGAATGCCAACACCAAAGAATCCTGAGTAAGAGGAAGAAAGGGCAAGGGCTGCAGTGAAGAGAAAGATTTCATCTTACGAAGGATTGTTGCAAGCATTGCGGGAAGAACTAAAGAAGGTAGACTAAGCCTTGAACATTTGTACAGATCTAGAGGTGCTCATCAAAATAAAAACCCTGGAGGAGGACAATGAGGTCCAGAAAGTGATGAAGGATGACACATTGGGTCACACAGAAAGACTAGCACTTGGTTAAATAAAAGCATGAGACCCTTGCGCAGACAAGAACCACCACAAAAGGACAGCTAGATGAGCTTGGGAAACTCATTGTGTAGAAGATGGATTTGCGAGAAGGAAGGATGAATGTAATGTCCAACATTGTTTTGGTCTTGTAGAATGATAAAGGAGAGATTGTGCAAGATGAACTGGATTCCATTATTGTGGACATTCTAGAAAAAGTAGAGGAAGCACTCATTCAGTAGTAGACCTTGGAGGCCCAAATAAAGGAGGAATATCCTGAATTAATTTTTCAAATTGAAGCGGATGAAGCTGTAGAGTAACATTATTCTTTTGTTCATATAGATTTGTTCTTATTCTTTCCATTTAGATTCTTTAATTCATTTTTGAGACAACCATTGTCATGGCGGAAATACAATTAGTGTGGGGTAATGTTGAGCAGAGAATACTTAACAAAAGGCACATAAGAGGTCCACGTGAGAAAATAGGGCATGTTCAAAGGCACGAATAGATAGGGGAAACACGCGTGCAGAGGATAAGTTCATATTTTGGGACTTAGCATTTTTGCACATGAGGATCTAGTTTTAGATATGGTGTGCGAGCACATAAACGAGGCGAAACTTACACGCCACGCATTGGCTATTTTTGGAGGATCAACCACAAAGCACTTTTCATGGATGCAAGATAAGAATAGGTTTATCACTATCAGTTAACTAAAGGAAGTCTATTGTTAGCACACTTGCATGTGGGGCTATGACTGTAAAAAGTGCGTAGCTAATAATAGCATGCGACCTATTTTAGGATTGGATAAACAGTGAAGGGCAAGTTCCCACCCTTATACATATGTAGTGAACTGTGTAGTAGAGATATATAGATGTATATATAAAAGAATGAGTAGATAGACATATATATGTATGTGTGTGTGTAATCTTTGGACTAATGTATCGTATATGTGCATGTATGGGTATAGAATGCCATTACTATAAGAAGCTTCTGTGTAATTTTCATATTTAATATAATGGAGGATATTGGTTGAATCTAAGTGTTAGTTCTGTGTGTATTTGGATCTAGTATGTTATTGATTTCATCATGGTTAATACTTAATTCTATTCTCCCTTAGATATAGATTTGGCATGCTCTGTAGAATGATGTATTAATAATGGAACTGAATGTATTAAGTCTTCATCATGCTAACATCTTGTAACAACAACCCTAAAGAGGGACATGGTACCTTTACACACTTTGGATGAACGCTCAGTCTAGGTTGAGTTATGTGCCGGCCGCACCTAGGGTCTTACTGGTGAATTCTTGGTTGCATCACTCTACATGGTGGAAAAAACATAGCAATCTCAAACACCATGCACTTTTAAATCCATCTCATTATTTCCATGGACAATGGACGATCTCGAGAAAAATTGAGATTTTGGAGGTGTTAAAAGTATACTAAATCTAGGGTACACCTCCCATTATTCTCAAAAGGTATTTTCCATTCAGAATCATATAAATAAGTGTCCAAACATTCATCCGAGAACTCAAGATATGGTCTTCCTAAGTCACCCTCCAAGGTATGTTATTCAATACTTAGTGAAATTTGTTAAGGGACATGTGGAAACACCAAGTTGAGGTGAATTTTTATGTCCTCATTTTCCCTCACCAAAGGGATAATAGGTGCAAAAACAAATTCCCTCCCCCCTTTTAGAACTATGGTCACCCATATGACCATAGTGGCTCACTTCCAACTCCTTTGAGCAATTTGACTGCTCCTCCACCTATTGATCTCAAACTCTTCAACTTTGGAATTATCCACAAAATCACAAATTAAACATTGTTGTTCTAATTTCTATTAGAAAATGACAGAGATAGCTAGTGAATGAATTTTTCTTATGCTTAGAATCCACAATTGCAGGAAAGGAAAGAATATAAACTCATAAACACCAACAAGTTTTATCCTGAAACCTCCAAAGGAGGAAAAACTAGTCGGGAAGGGAAATTTCTCTTTCTTCCCACTTTTATTGGCCAATTCAAAACAATAAGTATAGAAATTACAATAAGTATGAAAGAGAAGTAGATAATATCTCACACTTCCTCCCAATTACTTGTTTGCTCTGTCTCAACACTCCTTTCTTCTAAAAACACAATTACAGCACAAAGAAATTCTTGCTCACTTGCTTTCATGCTTTGATGATTTTATTCTCTTCTACAAACATGTATTTATAGCCTTTCTCATGTCCTCCCATGCACTGGAGAATGGGAAAGGTCATAGAGGAGAAGAGACACTAATAACCTTCCAAATTTTGAGGTTGTTCTCTTCATATTTAATTTTCTATCCGAAAGAGGCAGGACCACCACCCAATGTAGATCGATGGTCCCAGGACTACCACCCCGTCTGGCGGCACTTCATGAATCGCTCGCTCTGCACAAAGTAGCAGTCTTGTTACTAAAAATATAGAACCTTTGTATATTTATTCTCCTTCTTCATGTTGACTAATTTGATGAAATAGAGTCATTTTGGATCCCTATGGATCACACCTCCCCTACTTATGAGGCTTTTGGTCCCAAAAAAACTTAGTGGGGAGTAAATGAGGAAATAATTCCCTCACTTGCTCCTTCAAGTACCACTGGGCCTACCTCGGTGTCTTTCCTTTCATTCGAAACCCATCAAGACTCCTTTGGACCTCTCTAGTCTCTCTCCCGACTTTTTTGCAGCACTACATCCTCCTCCAATTTGCCTCATGAGTGCAAGATGCAATCCTTAATGGAAGGTATCAACTTTAGTCCTTCATCTTCATCTAGCATAGATGGCTCATATAGGTGTAATTTCTCACAATTTACTATAGAGTACATCCTCATAAATGACGGTAAATCAAGTTGAAAGGCATTTTCTCCAACCTACTCCAATATGGTGAAGGGCCCATATCATAGTGGCTTGAGCTTCCGTGCTTGACCTTGTAATCTCTCCTTGCTCAAGTAAATCCAAACTCTATCTCCAACATGAAGCTTATGTTCCCTCATATGTTGATTGTGCCTAGATTTGTACTTGGCTTGAGATTTCTCTAGCTATTCTTTGACTTTGAGATGGATTTGTCAGATCCTCTTAATGAATTTGTTTTCTCTAGTCACCTTTGTGTCTTGTGCCTCCTCTTCATTTTGTTGCCCAACTGTTATGTCCAGTGGATTTGTAGGTAGATATCCCAAGCATGCTTCAAATGGTGACTTCATAGTGGATGTGTGTACTACTCGGTTATAGGAATGTTGAATGTAGGCTAAGGACTCATCCCAAGTCCTTGGGTTGTTGTTATACCCTCTAATTAACTATACCAAATTCATGTTAACTACCTATGTCTGTCCATCTGTCTATGGATGGAAAGTTATGCTCCTCTCTAACCTGGTATCCATTTTGTCCCACAAAGTAGTCCAAACTTCCCAAGAACTTGGAATCCCTGTCAGAAACAATAGACTTTGGCAAACCAAAATGCACCCATACATTAGCAAAGAAAATATCTGTTGCCTCATGTGCTTTTACTATCTTTTTGCATGCCATAAGAATACACATCTTATTGAATCTATCAACAACATAGAGATAGTCATGGCCATGTTTAGACATAGGTAATCCTCCTACAAAATCCATAGAGATGTCCTCCCATGGATGAGTAGTACTTGGTAAAGGCATATAAAAACCCTCCTTCCTAGTCTTAGGCTTGCTAGTACAACAAAGTTTACATCCACGTATAAATTTTGATACTTCTTCTTACATATTGGGCCAATACATGTACCTTTGCAAGTGGGCTAGGGTCTTACCAACACCGAAATGTCCCGCTACTTTTGAGGTATGTGCTTCCCTCATCAATAGAAGTCTTTCTTCTTTAGGCACACAAAGTTTCCCCCATTGGTAGAGCAGCCCATCCTTGAGATAACAATCTTCAATCCATGTCCTTTTAGTCCCTTGGGACTGTAACTGCTGAAATGTCACCCCAAAGTCTCTATCCTGGCATATGCCTCTCTCGTAAGCTTCCTTCATGAAGGGCTCGATCTAAGAGATAGTGGCCAAATAGGAAAAATTCTCCTATGTGGGCAGCCTAGACAACATGTCTACCACCAAATTTGTACTACCCTTCTTGTATTTGATCACCAGATGGAACTACTAAAGGAACCCCATCCATTTGTAGTGCCTTGCCTCTGCAAATTTAGACTGTGCTTGCAAATCTTTGGAGAGGTTTGTGGTAAGTGCGCACAATAGTTTCTTTACCCAACAAATAATGCTTCCATTTTTAAATTTCTTGAACTAGTGCATACATTTCCTTATCATATACTGAATATCCTTTAACTACTAAAGTGAAAGTTTTAGAATGATAGCATACGAGTTTACCTCCTTGAAGAAACATTGCGCCCATAGCGTAATCACTAGCATTTGTCTATACTTCAAAAGGCTACTACAAACTAGGAAGAGAAATTACTGGAGCATGACTAATCTTGCATTTCAATAACTCAAAGGATTTATCTTGTTCCTTACCCCAGTCAAAACCCTTACTCTTTGTGGCCACTTTGTGTGTAGAGGTGTTGCAATCATGGAGAATCCCATAATGAACTTCCACATGTATTGTACTACTCCCACAAAAATCCTAGTCTTTGTGGCTCTTATTGGTGTTGGCCAATTAGTGATGGCTTCCACCTTCTTTGGATCCACTCGTAGCTCTCCTCCTCCAACCACATTCCCAAGATAAACAAGTGACTGTTTAGCAAATTCACATTTCTTCATATTGCATAGCATTTGTTTCTCCTTGAGAACTTGCAATACTTGTTGCAAATGTGTTAGATGTTCCTCCCATGTGGCACTAAAAATCAGAATATCATCTAGATATACAATGACACATGAATCTATGAATTCCCACAATACATCATTCATCAGTCTCATAAATGTAGCGGGTTTGTTACATTAACCGAAGGAAAGTACTAACCAATCCTCCTCCTTCATTCTAACTTGGTGATAACCTGACTTGATATCCAACTTCATGAAAAATTTGGCATGCTGAATCTAGTCCAAGAGATCATCTATGCGGGAAGTGGATGTTTGTTCTTTATGGTGATCTTGTTCAAAGTGCATGGTAGTTGATACACATTCTCCAAGAACCATCCTTCTTTGGCACCATCATAATATATGAACCACATGGTGAGGTGCTCGTACATATCACCCCTTGGTCTAGTAGTTCTGGAGTAGTTTCTTTACTTTAGTACTCTCGTGCAAGGATTTCCTTTACAACTTGATGTTCGGTGAGGGGACTCGGAAATAGCTGAATCTCATGCTCTAATTCTGTTTTAGTAGTAACCCACCGGGAGCTGAAAAACTTCTTGAAATGACTGAATAATACTATCCAAATCATGCCTTCCCTGGTTAGAAATCTCTAAAAATTCTACCCTGTCTTGTTTATCCTTTAACAAAAGCAAACACAATTGATTATGATTTTCCTGAATAAGTCATTTTTCTTGGTTAACACTCACCATAGTAACCTATGTCTTATGTTGGTGTGCCCGGATGTTGTAGTTGATCCCATCCTTGACCCATCTATACTAGTTTTCCCTTCTCATAAATATAGCATCCCTAATATACAAGGACTCTCGAATACAACATCAAAAGCATCAAGTGGAATAACATCAGCTTCCAAAACATCAATATATTGGGAATTTATCCCAAACTTGACCTTACATCTTCTTGTTACCTGAATTTCAACACCCTTCTTCACCCAACCTAAAGGATAAGGGTGTGGATGCTTGTAAGTCTCAAGACCAAGATTCTTTACAACTGCTTCAGAAATCAAGTTAGATTGAGAACCAGTATCAACCAAAGCATTTACCTTAGTTCTCTTGATTTGGATTTTGATTTAGAATAGTCTACTCATCTCCTCTTCCTGGTTGTCAATGTTGGTGGCCGTGCATCTAAGCCTTTCGTATACATCAGAGTCATCTTCGATTTCCACCTCCCCTTCTATTTTTACCGCTATCATGGACATCTTTGAGTCCTTGGTTCAGTTCTTTGGGTGTAACTTCAGATGCAACTTCCAACATGTACTGTCAGTATGACAATTGATATCACAATTCTTGCAAAAATTCTTTGGATCTTTACAAGTATTTAAAGTAATGTAAGCTTTGTTTATCTTTTCCTTTCCACTTACCCTTGTTACTTGTTTGCCCATACTATTTTTTCTACTGATTTGTCAACGAATTTTCCCTTAGCTCTGCTTCTCCTTACTTCTTTTCATAATCTATGTAGTATGCCTACACACACACGCCTCGTTGAGATCTTTGGGCTTTGTGGAGATGACCTTTCTTCGAAGGTGGGTGTGAATTCCTCCCAAGTACTTAGTCAGAATATCCTCATCCTCCAAGTCCATGTTTAGAAACATGGCCTACCTCTGAAACTCCGTAGTATAGTCCTACACACTTTGACCACTTGCCTTGTCTAAAATACTACCATTTAATCATTTGGTCAGTCTTGTGGCCAATAGGATAGAAGTTAGCTCTAAGTAATTATTTAAATTCTTTCCAAGATTTCACAATAGGACACTTCTTCTTTTCACAAGTGGTTAGATGGGTTTCCCACCAAACCAGAGTATGTCCCTCCATTTTGAGACATGCAAAGGTGATCCTCTATGCCTCAGTGACATTATGGATGCTAAAGTAGACTTCTAATTGTTTTAACCATTTATCAAGCAACTTTGCATCTACTTGTCCTTCAAAGCTTTTAATCTCAACTTTCATCTCAACTTTAAAAGGAGTATGATCAGATTTTACCTTTTCTCTTGCATTTGAAGTCTCTTCTTCATGCTCTTCCCCATAATCTTCCTCATGGTGGCTCTTCCCTATGCCAAAATTTTCAGCTAAGCCTCGAACCACTGAGTCCATGGAGTCTTGCTTGACAAAAGTTGTCTTCTACAAATCTGCAAGTTCTTCTTGCCTTCTAAACATCCTATCCATCATGGTCTCTAGCATCTCGATTCTACGGACCAAGTTCTCTTCCTCCATTTGTCCCCAAATTCTCTATTTCCACTTCTTTGTAGAAATTTCTGGATCGCAAGGTAAAGCCTCTTCACCTTTAGATCTTGTCATTTTCATACAAATCCAAGAACGAATACCATAGTCCTAGATACTTGTTACATCTGATACCAAAATGATCTGTAATCTCTTCAACTTTGAAATTATCCACAAAATCACAAATTAAATGTTGTTGTTCTACTTTATACTAGACAATGATAGAGATAGCTAGTGAATGAATTTTGCTTATGCTTAGAATCCACAATTGTAGGAAAGGAAAGAATAGAAACTCATAAACACCAACAAGTTTTATCCTGGAAACCTCCAGAGGAAGAAAAACCAGTCAGGAAGGGTGATTGCTCTTTCTTCCCACTTTTATTGGCCAATTCAAAACAATAAGTACACAAATTACAATAAGTATGAAAGAGAAGTAGATAATATCTCACACTTCCTCCCAATTACTTGTTTGCTCTGTCACAACACTCCTTTCTTCTAAAAACACAATTACAACATTCATGCTTCAATGATTTTATTCTCTTCTACAAACATGTATTTATAGCCTTTCTCATGTCCTCCCATGCACCGGGGAATGGGAAAGGTCATAGAGGAGAAGAGACACGAATAACCTTCAAAATTTTGAGGTTGTTCTCTTCATATTTTATTTTCTATCTGAAAGAGCCAAGACCGCTACCCAATGTAGACCGGTGGTCCCAGGACCGCTGCCCTATCTGGGTGGTGGTTTTATGAATCGCCATTCTGCACAAAGCAAAGCAATCCTGTTACTTAAAAAGAAAAAACCTACGTATATTTATTCTCCTAATTCGTGTTGACTAATTTGATGAAGTAGAGTCATTTTGGATCCCTATGGATCACCTACCCCGTCATGCATGCCACTTGTCAAAACCAAAGGGAAATTGTGGACAAGAAAATGCGCCCCACCCTTGGTTTCCTCCCAGACTCTCATGCGACCATTTTTCGGCCCCGGGTGTTTATTTTAGCTCTGTCCTTCACTTTGCTCACCGAATGAGCATATGTCACTTATCATGTAAAGGTTAAGGAAATTTTTGTGCACCTATTTTCCCAAACCAAAGGGAAAATGGGGGTAAAAAAATTTCCCCACCCCCTCTCTTCATTTTCAAAAGCTATAAAATACGGGAGTTAACCATTTTTAAAACATTTCTCCTCCGGATGCCGAAACTCGCCAAAATTTCTACCAAATATTTCATCCACCATTTTCATCCTCTGTTGGATCCATTCATGCTCCAACAAAAAAGGAAGAAAAAACAACAAAGAAATCCAATTTTTCAAATACGAAGAACAAGATTTTTTCCCTAAAAAACTTATAAACCCGTGAGCAAGATTTCTTCATATCTCACAAACCGATGGATGAATCAACCTATCGTTTTTGCAAACTTAAATTTTTCCAAGCACCTTGAATCTCCAAGAGGAATTTCTTGCACACATGGTATGTATTTTTTAATGAAGAAACCCCATGTTTCCTGCCACAAAAAAAAAAATTAAAATATCTTAATCAAATAACCAAGTAGATTTGAAATTTCGAGGCGCACTAAGGAGAAAAACCCATATCAAAAATGGTGGTTTTGTCACGAACTGAGGTCTAGAACTCTACTTTTTAAAAATAGTAAGCCTCCTACACAAGCACTTGTTATTTTTCGTAAGTCATCATAAAGGGTATTTTCAAAGAAATCAGTGTGCGACAAGAACACCCGAGAAGGTCAAAGTGAATGATCTGAGTTGAAAAGTGGTAAATTTATCACTTACTAAAAATAGTAACCTCCCTTTTCTAGATATAGAAAGTTCTCTAAGAACGATGAATTTCAATTTCATAGGGGTGAAACCAGGAAATTCCCTCTCGTCATAGTATGTCAAAGTGGGTTACAAAGAATGCCACTTAAATGGATCTCGATAACCTCAAATCACGCATGATGGTGAACCCAAGAGGAAAAATTGAATACAAGGTATTCTTGAGCGAAGTGTATGTTGTGGGTGGATATTAGGTTTTTATACAAAGCATTAAGTTGGTCTTGGCCTACTCGTACCACTATGAACCAGAAACAAGGACCGTTCGAAAAGATGATGGCATAGCCATGGCAATGATTGCCCCTAAGTCTATTTCCATTTCTATGGAAATTCCCACTTGGAGTGACAAGAATCTCAAAAGAAAGAGCAGTGAATGAGTGGAACAACATAGATTCATATCTACAATGCCTTACACTTTGTGCTCATGGTTGAATTCAAGGAAAAAAACTTCCCAAATTCCCAAATCTCTCTCAAAGTGTGAGTTCCACGAGGGATTTTCTGATGTGATCACCCTTCTTAGTAGGATGATGGGAGAAGCAAACACAAGGTATTTCCAAGAATGGATGACACTCTTCATCTTGAAAATCATCAAATGGAATCGGAAGATATATCTTTGGGGCCAAATCATAAGCTAGAATATGCATCGAAATTGCTCCAAGTGCCTATGTCAAAGAAGTTCTTCATGACTTATTACTTGGTGTATCTCCTCGCCATCTCATAACCATTCAAGGGTTAATCCTTTCTTAGAAAATCTCTTCAAATTTTTCTGCATTTGAGAAGTTTCCTCAATTGGTGTTGAAAGAAATTCATCAACACTTTCCTCGGGTAAATGATGTCTTCAAAATGTTCGTTATCAAGGCTTTGGATGGTGACCGCATTTGGTGGTGCAAATTAACTTGCAGCAATTAGTATGTTGTTTATCAATCCACAGTCATTTAATTATTAGACCTAGAGATGTAAACTTTCAATATTACCAATGTTGTATGCATAGTTACAGATGTTGGGAGGTATAAGGGAAAATTGTTGTCACTACAATTAAGAAATACAATGTTGAAATGAAGTATTTTATGATTGAAATGAATATTATTGATATCATCAAATCATGTAAAAGACAGATCATGAATAAAGAATAAGATACTAAAAATCTAATCTAATCATGCGAAGGAACTAAAACATAAAACAAAAACATAGGATTAGCAGACCATAAGTGGACCCCTGGTTTGGGTGTTAATCCCTCCTAAGACCCGTGTGTCTAAAACAATTTAACAGAACTCAGATTTTATTTAATAGTATGAAGATTACAAATGGAACGTACGGAAAATCTCTACTCATAGATCGATCCCTTTTCTACGTCCTTAGCATTCTTTTTATATTCTTCCCTTCAGAAGAGATGTGAAGAGATTGCCCCATTCTTAACGATTCTGAATTGACTAAGTGCAAGATCATGACCTATAATCTAGAGATTCTCATGTATGCAACATAATTATTGGAAGGTGTCCTTATATAATGATATAACTGAACTAACTGATCAGTTTAAACAACCAATTATTAAATTAAATCAACTAGTTCCTTATTGGAGTTACAGAGCATAATTTGGCATTGAATCTTCTTTGTGTTCTCATAAATGCTCCTTTAAAGAACACATGTAAACTCAGGTGAAGTGTCCATGTTGCTCAAGCTTTCTAGAATTACAGTCTTGTATATGTGTGTGGCCTCCTTGGTTACAGGGTGCTTTACCATGGATGAGTCCCGATGCTATAGACATGTCCCTTTACATTGTGAATGAGTTTCTTTGGCTACATGTTAGTGGATACACATAACAACTCTTTGGCAATCAAGGATGACATTTATTCAAAGCACTATTTAATCATCATATTGCATTCAGAAGAATAAATGCATCCATAATCCACAAAATAAAGTAAACTTAGTAATAATTATATTAACTAATATAAGTGTCATAAGTTCAATATTTAGCGATATGCTTAGCAAGATGTGGGAAACACAAGTTCAGGGGGTACATATGGATAAAAAAATACAACAAATGAGGCATTTTAAATAGTAAATAAAAGGGCTCATCACACCCCCAAATTGAGCTTCTTGAATGTCCTCATTCAAGAATTCTTGTGTTTTTCCTCACTTTTCTTGGGGTCAGCCTAAATAATGTTGCACAATCTCTTGAAGTCCATTGGTGTTGAGGTACCTTCTAGTTCACTGAATAAATAACCTGCATTCTTTATGTACCTTTCCATTACCCTGTCCTGCAAGTCCTCATCCAGCTCTATGTTTCTAGACTAGTGGGGGATAGGATAGTGGAAAATTGGTGGATAATAAGCAATGGGAAACCAATATTTTCCACATCCTTGAAGACTTCAATATATGCATTTATCCTTCTAAAATTTTGGATGATATTAGGATATGAATGCATTTCCTTTCTCTCGCATCTCTGGTGACATTTCTTCCCATATTTCCCTACATGCCTATATTATTTCCACATTATTAAACTTAATGTAATTTCTTGCTTCATCATGGGCTTCTTGTCTCATCCGATGAACCCACCGCTTAATTTTTTGAACTACCATAAACTTTCCATATTCCTCAATCATGGCGTTGGTGTTTCCAGATTCTTCCCTTATCATCAAAGGTTGTACTTTACATAACTGTCTATAATTAACCATTTGTTTTTCTATATAGCTCATTGTTAAAATATGAACACAGTTCCCTAATTTTCACATCCCCAATGTAGAGTATAGGGATCCAGTCTTTGTCATACTCTAAAGCATAATTATATATATCCTAAAGAAAGGCCTGGCTCCACTAATATCAAATGGGATATCATTGTTGATACAGGTATATTTCAACTGCAACATTTGTTCTTTCAAGAAGACAACATAAATGTTAGACGGTGGTCTACATTTGAATATTTCATTTGTCACCTGAATTGTATCTTCTTGTTTCTTCTTCAGCCTTGTAATTTCATTGTCCTTGGCCCTGAGTTATCTATCTTTTTCTCCATATCCTACTTGATGTTGGAAGAGTAACTCTTCCTTCTCCTGTTCCATCTACCCTACAGCCTAACAAAATAATCTTCAAATTATTGCACCCAGTAATCTAGTAAAGTGGTTTAAGTGCCTATGCTTCTATAAGCTACTTTTCACAGGGGGCGCGGGGCTTGAGACTTATTTGATCACAACCTATGGCTACAGGGTTGAGTGGTGGCAATGGTGGATGCACAGGCTCCAATACTTCATGAACTTCATCTTGGGTAGTTGTAGGATTGTCCACTTGTATTATCTCAATAGGTTCATGAATAGGTTTTGGCTCAAGGTTTTGGACAATATTCTCAATTATGTCCTCAATATCTTGTGGCAAATCATCCACAGTATCCATTACATCAGTTTGTGGTTTAGGGATTGATTTTTTGAGTGCTTTCTTGGTCTATTTTGAAATTTCAAAGTCACATTTGCTACATTTTCAATTTCCTATGTCGATACTTCTCATTCCCGTTGCATGTGGCTTTCCCAGCATGAACGGCCTCTGTTTGAACTCCAATTGGTTCATTAGGGCACTCATGAGTAGGTTGCTCACCTAACTCTTCCTCCTTTTTCTTCCACTTCCTTAGTTGCATCTTCCATGACTACATATTCATATGCATTTACATGATCTCCCTACTCAACATCCATTGGAATATGTTCCTCATTCTTTTCTAGCCCTTCTTCATCACTGTCAAGAAAAGATTTTAATGTTTCTACTAGGCCTTGAGGTTTTTGTCTTTTTAGTAATGAGCCTATGGGATCTCCTAGCAGGTTCAAAGACTTTACTTGAGGCTTTTCATTTTCCTTTAGAGGAGGAGGACTCTGGTGTTGATATATTTAGAAAAAAATTAGTAACTTGAGACCTGTTAGGGAGAGATGGGCCTAGGGCCTTGTTCTGGAGATGGAGGTTTTTTATGAACATGTGTTTCTGCAGGTATGGAATTTTATGAAGGAATAGGGGTTTCTGTAGGAATGGAGGTTGAAGCTAAGGTTTTAGGTGGAGGCGTAGAAGAACTAGCTAAACTTCTCCTCTTTTTCTTCCCCTTCCCCAATAAATCATTAATGTATTTTTCTCTAGAAAACTCCCTCCAGTTTACTTGTAGGATGTTCCATCACCAATGCATGTTTTATAACTAAGGTGACAAGACAATGGTGAGACAATGCAAACCTACCCCTTTGAGATTCCTTACTCATTTTCTTTAGGCTTTCATGTAGGAAGTTAGGTACATTGACATGTTTTCCATTTTTCAAATGATTAAGCAATTTAAAATGCACAATGTTTAACCGTGAGTACCTACCCTCACAGGTGAAGTACTTTATAACATAGTTGGCAACATCATCCCAAGAAGGATTTTAAAGAAGTGTGTAAGGTACCTTGTCTATCACTGATGAAGTTTTCATTTGGGTCTCCAAATTTTGCGTGAGGATCTTCTGGATTTACCTTGGCAAGATACAACTCTCCTTCGTCTGGGAGTCCGGTTACTTCACCAAATTTTGTCATCTACCTTGATTGTCAAACCCTTCATTGTGGCCTTTCCATCCTTGAAGGTGGTGGAAAACTCTATTACCATTGACTCATTAAATCCTTGAAATTTATTGATATACTCCATCTAACCATTGTCATGGAAATATTGTAGAATTTGTGGTTGATTACAAAGTTGTGAATGATCTGTAGGCTCATTCCTAATTAGGTCACCACCCATTTTTGAATTCTACAACTTCTTCTAGCTTTGAGAGGTAAGAAATTTGTGCTTTGTTTGAATTGATTTGGAAAAAATTTGAATGAGTGTAAAGATCTCGAGTACTTGGTATTTTTAAAGTTTTTAGTTGACTTACACGCAGCTCGAAAGGGCATGTATTAATTGGATTTGAAGGATGCACCCATGTGAGGTGACGAAGTGGGGTGATGTGGGAGACAACTCACATTATGGAAGGTGGTGGTAAATTATGGAAAATAAATTTATTGAGGACATGGCACAAATATTAATTAATTATAATTATTCTATCACTACTCTAATAAAGTGGATCAAGTGCACTTATCTCAAGAAGTACGTTTGATGATTGTGACATGTGCCTTGTTGGAATTCGTGCCTTTGGTTGCATGCAGAGTCATCATGACACTGCAAGTTGAGATGTTAAGTTCTTTGGCAAGCGCTGCATAAAGTGAATGTGAGAGGTCCCTTAGTAGAATCAGTTGATTCCCAGAGAGGGAAGACTGAATATTTCTAGTGCCAATATTTTTCATAGGTGCTTGTAGGCACAATTTGATCCTTATTTCTCTTCATACAATCATGAGTTCTGCCAACAAGAAATCAAAATAAATATTTGTTGCATGTTGCTACAAGTGGAAGTATTAGTCTTTACATCATCTCCTTGACAGAGATTATGCACTCTTTAGAACATATACACCAAAACATGCAAAACAAAAGTTCTAAAAACAAAACATGTTAGTTTAGTGGTGATGATCACTAAGAAGGATAATCATGCCACTTTTATTCTTCCTTAGATTATCCAACAAGTTGAATATACCAAGGCTAATTGAAAATCTCATTCCTCAAAGCAACTTCATAGATAAACCAAAGAGGTTCAAATTTTGATCTTAACTCTATTATTCTCATCTCCATCCTATTTTGACCTCCTCTAGAATTGTTACATGAAAGTATTCCTATCAGCTGGATTTTTGTATAACTTCAATCTATGCCCATCAACAGTAGTTTGAATCTCACAGGATCTATGGTGGTGAGTTTTATAGCCCCATTGGGAAAGATTTTCTCAATCTCATATGGGCCTAACCACCTTGTTCTAAGCTTTCCCATGTGGTCCTTATACTTGGATTCAAATAAGAGAGCCCAATCACCTTCTTGGAATTGTCTTGTTTTGATGAACTTGTCATGTCATTTGATCCTTTGCTTTTATACCACCTTTGTATTATGAACAACTTTCCTCCTCATTTCATCCAACTCATTGAGTTGGAGAATCCTTTGTCTCTAGATTCAAACAAATCTATGCCTAATTCAAGTGTAGTCCTTAGTGTCTTATGCTAAAATTCAATAAGGAGAACATCAGGTCTTCTTGTACAAAATATTTATTGGTGAAAATCTTGTTGTTGTCTTCTAAGTTGTGTTGAATGCCCAAATTGCTTCTAGGATTCTTTCTACCAATCCCTTCTATGGAGTGCAATGGTTTTGGTCAAGATGGCTTCTATTTCCTGTTTGTTACCTCAACTTGGCCATTGGATTGGGGGTGATAAGGTGTAGATTTCTTGTGCCTAATTTCATATTCCTTAGCTAAATCAAAGATGACTTTAGTAGTGAAGTGTGTACCTTGATCTAATAATTTCTCTTGGCACACCATATCTTGTGAAGATGTGGTCATATAAGAATTTAGCAATTTTCTCACTCTTCTGATTTGGTAATAATTTCACTTTGGTCCATTTAGTGAGGTAATTTGTGCACACCAAAATATATTCTTTCTACTGATACTTAGGATCTATGGGACCAATAAATTTAAATCCCCATTTATCAAATGATTATAATACCATTTGAGGTTGCATTGGCATCTCATCTGTTTTGAGAGGTTTCCCCATTCTTTGGCATTTATCACACCTTCTGGCATATAATGTTGCATCCTTATATAGTGTAGGCTAATAATATCTTGTTGTCAACACTTTTGTGTTATTCTTTTTGAAAAAAATTCCTCCACATGGTTCACTATGGCAAGCTTTGAGGACATCATATATTTCCTCATCATCTATGCATCTCCTCATAACATTATCCTACCTTGTGTGGAATAGGAAACCAGTTATCCAAGAAAAATTCACACTTTTCTCAACAATATATTTCTTTTCAGAGTATAGATAGTGTGGAGGTGTCTTACCTGAGACCAAATAATTAGCTATATCAGCATACCAGGGTGTTTTAGTTGAGATGGAAAACAAGTGTTCATCTGGGAAAGAGTCATCCACTACTTTATCTTCAGTATTATTCTCCATTCTTGAGAGAAAGTCAGCAACAACATTGTCTTTACCAGGCTTATCCACAATGGTAACATCAAACTCTTATAGGAGCAATAACCATATGATTATTTTGTTGCTTACAACTAGTTTGTTGATCATATATTTAATGGTAGCATGGTCAGTGTGGATAAATATTGGATAACATGTGATGTAGTGTCTAAAATTGTTAATGGCATATACAACCGCCAAAACTCTTTCTCAGTGATTGTATAGTTGAGCTCATCATGTTATAGGTTCTTATTGACATAATAGATTGCATAATTAAGAATCCCATCCTTGTCCTAGAATAGATCCAATTGTGTGGTCTGAGGCATCAGTGTGTATGTGAAATGGAAAAATCCAATCTAGTCCTCTTAACACAAGTGCAAAAGTTAACATTTGTTTCAAGGTCTAGAATGCAGCTTCACATTTCTTAGTCCACACAAAGACAACATCTTTTCCCAATAAAACAAACAATGGTGTTACAATTATACTTGAAATATTGAATGAATCTTTGGTAATACCCAACATGACCTAAGAAACTCCTCACATATTTTTGCTTTTTAGGTGTTGGCAGATTTATAATCACATATATTTTTGATGGATCTACCTGAATTCTAGCAAATGATAGATAGTGTCCCAACACTATCCCTTTAAACATCATCATGTAGAATTTTTGTTGCTTAAGGATAGGTTATGCTCCTTTCATCTCTTGAGAACTTTGTCTAAGTTATTCATTGCTTCATCAAAGGTACTTCCATGGACTGTAAAATCATCCATATATACCTCCATGCAATCATTGGTTAGATCTGAGAAGATGCTAAGAACTTCTCTCTGAAATGTGGTAGGTGCATTGCATAAACCAAAGGGAAGAACAGAGTATGTAAACTTTCCCCATGGGCATGTGAATGTGGTCTTGTCCTGGTCCTCTGGTGCAATTTGAATTTGGTTATAGCCATTATAGCCATCTAGAAAAGAAAAATATTTTTTTCTAGTAAGAGTGTCGAGTACCTGATCAATGAAAGGAAGTGGAAAATGATCCTTCTTTGTTGTTGCATTTAGCTCCCTATAGTCCATGAAAATCCTCCATTTTCCATTCTTTTTAGGTACAATAACAAGGGTGATACCCATTGACTATCTAAAATTGGATATATGAATCCAACATCTAATAATTTCTTTAATTCTTCTTTCACTATATCCCTCATTGTTGGGTTCATTCTCCTTTGTGGTTGTCTTATTGGCTTGTAACTATCTTTGATGTATATCTTATGAGTACGAGTTTAGGATGGATTCCATGCATATCTCCATAGTCCCATACAAATGTTGTCATGTGTTTCTTGAGAAGAGAAATTAACAAATGCTCTTGTTGCATGCTCAACATTTTTTTCACATTGAGTGGCTTTCCTAATGCAATCTCCACTTGCTTGGAAATATTAGTCATGGAGCATATGTTGCTACTTATAGAATTCAATATACAATCATGTGGAAGAATTTGGTGTAGGATGTAATTCTTACCTAGAACATTCATAGTACTTTGTTG
This sequence comes from Taxus wallichiana var. yunnanensis, assembly GCA_018340775.1. Taxonomy (NCBI): domain Eukaryota; kingdom Viridiplantae; phylum Streptophyta; class Pinopsida; order Cupressales; family Taxaceae; genus Taxus; species Taxus wallichiana. Next base: position 191,359,217 of record CM031234.1, read on the forward strand.
CGGTAAGATTTGATTCTTAGGACAACTTATGCATTGTAATTTTTCATCTTCTTCTTCATTCTTACCATAATTATTTTGTAGAACATTAGAAAGAACAACATCCTCCTCATGTCCCTCTATTATGCATGACTTCTCCAGCATCATGAGTTGTTAAATTGAGCTCTAGTCTTCTTCTAGTTCTTCCACCCAAATGGTTTGGTATTATTCATTGAATAGTTGTGTAGTTAGTAAGATTTTAGTGCCACTTCCATTAGATATGATCATATTACTAGATCTAGCATCCTATGAATGCATCAATAGTTGCTAACCATGGTCTTCCTAGGATGATAGGATATCCTCCTAAACTTTCTTTTGGTTGAAGAACAATAAAATCAGCAGGGTATTCCCAAGATTCTACCACTACTACTACATCCTCCAAGACTCCTTCAAGATTAACTGTTGATATTTTTGCAAGTCTGCAAGATTATGGATGTTGGTCTTAGTCCCTCTAATTTCAAATCATCCATGATTTATTTTTTCATTACATTTATTGTTTCCCTAAATCAATCGAGTGTTTTTAATCACTATGCCATTGATTGTGACATTTACTAAAGGGCTTCTTGGATCTATGTATTTAGGAAGAATTGAGTTCCCAAGCATAATATCAACTAATTGTCCAATGACCTGCATAGTAGATGGATCTCTCCTCTTCCTTTCTGGTTTCTTTATGCATAGGTCCTTTACCAGTTTATTGTAGATAGGCACATCCTTAATATCTTGAATCAATAGAATCTTGACAAATATATCTTTTAACTGGTTGACAAAATTAGAATCATATTTTGATATGAGGTCAATTTTCTTTTCTTGTACTCTTTTAGGAAATGTTGGCTCATTGCCCTATATTTTAACTTTGCTGCAAATTTGTGCAAGTTGTTGTAGGTCATCATGCAACAATTGTGGTTCCTCTACAATTTTAGTAATGGTTGGTCCAGCTGGTGGAGGAAGTGCTCTTCCTAAGTGAAGATGGATATTGTTGATATCAACATAATAGGTAGGGTATTGAGTTGGTTCAGTGGAATAGGTTGGTTGAGTAGCTTTATTGTTAGGATTAGGCATTGGTTTAGCGGGTAGTTGTGTAGCTTTTGGTTGGGAGCCTACTTCGGTGTTTGACATCAAAGCTTGTTGTTGTTGATAAGGAGGTTGTGGATAAGCTTGTTGGTAATTAGGAGGTGGGTTATTCCATTGTTGTCCTCCTCTCTAAGGTTGTTGCCATGATTGAGGAGGTTGTTGCCATTGTTGTTGTGGTTGGCCTTAGAATTGAGGTTGCCACTATTTTTTATATTGTTTTGGATAGGAGGTCTAATCTTGAGGGTTAGCCCAAGGTGGGGGATGCATATATGAATTATTAGACCAATTTTGAAATGAATGCATAAGGTCTTATGTCATACCTCCTTGCCTTGGTGGTCATGGTTTTCTTTGAGAAACATAGAAAACTTGCCCATCCTTTATTTCCAACATCTTGAAATTAGGTGAAGCCTCCCTTTCTTGAGAAATGTTGGCCAATTCTCTACATCTACAATCAGATTTCCTTCTTCTACATGTATGAAAATACTCTGTGAGTGTTGCCTCTACATATTCCTTTTTCTTTTTAGCATGTAGAGTATTTAATTGATTGGTCATGTCATTAACAATCTCTTGGTTAATATTCTTAAACATGTTGACAATATCTGACTTATATATATCCCCAATTGTTTTGGTAGTTGATCCACCTCTTGATCTTGCATTTCTTACTCTCTTCATAGTATCTCTTGAGTACTTTTTGTAGGCATTGCAAATGTTTGCAAAAGTATCTTTTGAAACATGTCCTCATCACTGAGTCCCTTTAAAAAGAGTAATTTGAGGGAGTCAGGTGGTATGTCGATGGTGTGTTTTGACTTCTAAACATAGAACATGAACCTTTCCACATAGTAATCCAATGGTTCATCCTCTTTTTGTGCCATTCTGTAGATTTCATCACCTTCTTTGTTTCTTGGTCTACAATAATCGTGGTATTTCTCAAGGAAATTTTCCTTCATTTGTGCCCACGTCGTTACAACATTTCTAGCCAATCCGATGAACTATCTCAAGGCTGAATCCTTGAGTGTAGTAGGGAATAGCTTCAATTTGTGTGCATCAGTAGTATAATCATAACTTCTGCATAGAACATCAAACTCAAATAGAAAGGTGTCTGGGTCTTCTACCATGGATCCATGAAATTTGGGCAAGGTGAGGGAGAAATATTCTTCATACTAGCAGCTACATTGTTTTCAGTGATGGGGAACTCAAAGGTGGTTGCCCCATTTCGAGCATTCTGATTTACTTCTTCTCATCTCTAGCTGCTCTGGGGTAGCTACAGCCTTTACTTAGAGGATAGTCTTTGAAAAACAAATCGAGTATAGAGGTTTCTTCTTTAGAATCTTCATAATCTTTAGAGGTAAATGAAGAGATTTTTGTTACTTATGGATTAGGTAAAAATCTACCAAGGGCATCCCTTGGACAGTGCATGCATCAACTACTCAAATTATTCAATGGAAATTAGTAGGGGTTTAGTTTGAGGTGAATTCCTAAAACCTAGACTTCTTCTAAGAAATGAAAAACCCTCTTCAACAAACTCATAACTTGACAGTATCCCCCGCAATGGCACCAAAAATGGTAGTGAAAATTAACTTGCAAAAAATAGTATGTTGTTTATTAATCCACGATCATTTAATTATCAGACCTAAGGACGTAAAATTTCAATATTTCCAGTGTTGTATGCACAATTACAGATGTTGGGAGGTATAAGGGAAAATTGTTGTCACTACTGATTAAAAATACAATGTTAGAAATGAACTAGTTTATAATGAAATGAATACTATGGCTATCATCAAAGCATGTAAAATAAAGATCATGAGTAAAAAATAAGTTGTTACAAATATAATCTAATCATGCGAAGGAACTAAAAACAAACAAAAGGAGAGGGTTAACAGACCACAAGTGGGCCTTGCCTTGGGTGTTAATCCCTCCTAAGGCTGTGTCTAAAAAAATTTAACGAACTCATATTTTATTCAATAGCATGAAGATTACAAATGGAACATAAAATAAAATCTCTACTTATGGATCGATCCTTTTCTACAACCTTAGCATTCTTTTTATATTCTTCCCTTCAAGAGACATGAAGAGATTGCCTCATTATATGATTACAAATTGATTTGAGTGCAAGATCATAACATGTAATCCGAGATATTCTCATGCATACAATAGAACTATTGAAAATTGTCCTTATCTGATGATATAAGTGAACTAACTGATCAATTTAAACAACCAATTATTAAATTAAATCAACTAGTTCCTTATTGGAGTTGCAGAGCATAATCGGCATTGAATCTTCTTTGTGTTCTCATAACTACTCATTTAGCAACAAGTGAAAACTCGAGTGAAGTGTCCATGTTTCTCAAGCTTTCAAGAATTACGGTCTTGTATATGTGTGTGGCCTCTATTAGCTGCAAGTGCTTTGTTGCTTTGTGAGTCCCTTTACATTGTGAATGAGTTTATTTGGTTGCATGTTAGTGGATACACATAAAAAATCTTTGGCAATCAAGTCTGACATTCATTCAAAGCACTATTTAATCATCACATTGTATTTAGAAGAATAAATGCATCCATAATCCACAAAATAAAGTAAACTTAGTAGTAATTATATTAACTAATATAAGTGCCATAAGTTCAAGATATAGCAGATATGTTCAGCAGTATATGGGAAAAAAGTTTAGGGGGTACATATGGATAAACAAAATACAATAGATGAGGCATTATAAACAGTACATAAAAGGGTGCATCAACATTCAAGGATGTTTCCATGAGAGACCTCTTCGATAAAGAGATATGGCTCATTTTTCATTCATTTCCCCACTTTTTCCTATATCCGAGTCTCTAGGTTTGATCACAATCCACTAAGGTTACCCTAGTAACTTAGTGATCGGATAATACTATTTGATTTTTGGAGGCACTATTACAACTCGGGAATTAGAAGAAGAAGACCATCTCTTTCCCCATCTCACTGGGGGTCTTCACGTGCAAGAATACCAATGATGCATTGCACTTGGAGGTAAATTTCACTCGTCTAAGTTTTAAGTCATACATCCCAGGACAAATTCCAACATCCAATTTGATCCTAACACATTCCATTACCCAGAGTTACATCATGTCTCATAGGTAGAAGACTATTTGGCCAATTATGTGGATGATTTCAATGTCTGAGAATGAGTATATATGAGAATGCAAATTAGTGAAATGAATAAATACAAGTTCCAGTGGTATGAAGAAGGTGTCCAAGATGATGGTACGGAGTTATATGACCCAGATAACAAGGCAATAAAGGCTTCTCCTTTTCCGCCGATGAATTGGGCGTGTCTAATTCGGGTGATATTCTGAAAGGACAGAGGTGGTGATCCGAAGAACAAAAGAGTGGTTTCAAAAGAAGAAGGCTACGACCTTACATTAAGAATTTTTCCCACATCCTAATAGACCTCATTTCATTCATCACAAATATTTGTGGAGGTCACTTCTAGGTGGAGCCATTCAAAAGGAAGCTCAAAGTAGAAGATCGTAGAGTTGGGATTCCCCTACTACGAGAGGCCACACAAGAAGATCCAAATAACAGAAGAACCCATAGTAGAGACACACACCGAAAAGTAGAACATGTCTAAATTCCAATTCTGAACCGCCATAGGAGACTCCACCCCGTTGTCACTCATGTTCCCCCTTCGAAGGAAACAACCCTTCCACCCGAGCAAGAGATGAAAAGTATGATAGTTGCAGAGCCAGAAGAAAGTGGGATGTTCCCTTGGATAAGGAAAATGATTTCAAAATAAACTCATACCATCTAACAATTCACAATCCTTGACCTGTTAGTGATGGTGTCTTTAGTCGAGTAAATAAGAGGAAGTTTACTCATGCGGACTCACACTTTCTCAACGGTGAGGCAGGTGAACAGATGTTGAAGCGGTCTAACCCAAAGTGATCAAGACAGTGGAAGAAATGACACTTTGGATAATTATGAAATGAGTACCATTCCATTGGGCTCGGCCACTCATGAAGGAGACGAGCATATTTTTAGTAATCTATCACTAGCCTCATTACAAGAAATTGAGAATATAAGAAGAAGGTTGAAAATTTGGAAGAACAAGTATAAACGCTCTCCTCATACATGTAGTATCTATTAGATCCGAGTGCTTCATCAATCTAGATTGAGGAAGTAGCTCCAATAAAAACATAGATATGAAATCCATCGAGAAAGACTCAAAATTTCACTATACACGGGGACGAGAAAATAGTAAGTGGACAGTACAATCTTGGAGAAAGGAAAAACATTGATCCCAGAGGTAATCTCACTTTTCAAATACATGTGTGCAAATCACTAGAGAAAAGATCGGATGCTTAGAGAGGAACTGAAAAAGAGAAATAACATTGGGATGTGATTCACTGTTGGTGGTAGAGATGGGGATACTCATTCCAAAGTATTGATAAGTAAGAAGATATTTAGTGCCCCATTTGAGTACTTGTCACGTGTATGGGCAAGGAATCTCATCACCATGTATGAAATGATTAATTAGGCTATCGAAAAGTTGGACTTGAGTGAGGAGTGGGCCTACAAGATGCAAGATCATGTCAATGAAAGAATTCAAAACTTGGAGTTCCTGTGCTTTAGAATAAAATACCACTGCAGATGAGTTGTTGAGTCCATTTGAAGAACATGTTAAGAAAGCATTTGGAGACCTCTTGTCTTTCTAATGAAGACACCTTGGAGTCACTACCAAGGATTTGAGCCATAATTGCATTCATTACGGAGAAACATCACTCATGGTTTGAAAAATGCAAAGCTCTTTTCTCTTTCTCTCTCTTCATGTTTTAATTCTTTGTTGGGGTTGCACTTTTTCATAATGCCTTATTTTTGTAATTAAAAAGTGACTTTAGGATTATAATGTAATAAGTCACCTTTGTTTTATAAAAGGGGACTTAATATTTTCTAAGAATGTAAAAAGTATTAAGTTGTGAAAAGGCATATGAAAATTCATTGGGGGTAGGCAAAGAGTCACTTCTCTTTCTATAAATTGTAAAGGCACCCATTTACTAAAGGGTTGTCAATTTTGTGAGTTCATGAGAGAGCATTCCTTATGAAGAAGCAAAGAGATTAAATTTATTCTACTTATCATTTCTACATTCTTCCCACTCTTGTCATGCACTATGCAAATTTTGCTCAAGCATCGGTAAAAGGAGTTTCTAGCCTTTTTTATTGGGGGATTTATTGATACTTTATGCTCATAAATCTTAATCTGGTCTTGTTTTCGTTTGCTTAATTATTTCTTCTAAATTTACGTGTGTTGGAATTTTCTGATTAATGGTTGTAGGACTCGATTTCCTACCTACAACATTAATCCATCTCCCTTTTCTCACTCCATTTCCCGCTCTCTAAGAAAAGTCCTCTCTAGTAAGCAATCGCTAGCTTTTCCGTAGGGTCGTGAAAGTGCTCTGTTGGATCCTCATCTGCAAGGCCACCACAGAAACCACATTTCACATGCGCATGTAAACATGGAGTTGCATCATTCAAGTAGAGGGACTTAGATTCCCGAGCATTGGCGAGAAGTCTATAAATTTTTCCACCCAACAAATTTTCTCAACAACATTTTTGGCACCCATTGTAAGGGTAGATTCGGTAGCATCCACACCTAAAATATGATCACAATAAAATACAAAAAATGCAAATATCTAAAAAATAAAAAAATGGAAGTTAAAGAGTCACATGAGGGCCTATGTCTCATAACCATGGGTATTAGGGTAACCCTTTTGTTGAAAGACTAGAGTTACTTTTTCACATTTAAGAGGATATTACTTCATATTTGAGAGAGGCTATCTGGCATAATAGGAAAAGCTTCACATAGTACTTTATTTCTACAAGAGTGTTGGATCTTGAAGAAGAACGTGTTCTTGAATTGGAAAGAGCAAGACAAATTCAAGCACCACAAAGAAGATTTTAGATTTTCAAGTTGGTGGATAGAAGATACACACAAATCATAGAGCAAGGAGGAAACATTTATCCCAACTTTGAAGAACTTTAGTGAAGGCAATAACTTCTCATAAATCCAAGGTCTCCCCTTCATCCAACAACTTGTCTCATCGAGAAGTGCAAGCGTTGTTTTCCCATTAGATGTCAAGTTTCTATATATAAACGAGAACATTGAAGACTTCACCGATGTAGAGACTAAAGAAGAAGCACTAATGAGGATTGAAGTTGAAGCTGAGATATTGGCTAAAATTGAAGAAATAGAAAGAGCTCAAGAAAGAGTAGACATAAGAGTTGTAGCCTTAGCCGAGAGACAGGAGGAAGGTTTGAAGAAGAAGGCGAGGAAGAAATAGCAGATGAAGATAGACCCAGACAAATTATACCATGGGGCAGGAATATTAGTCCACTTACACTTCCAAAACCTCTTCATGAGCTACCATAAGGATTGAGGAAAAGCTTCCAAAATTTAGAGGATATGGTTCCCAACTCCTAAGAAGCATGTAGTAGCTTTTGTCACCACATGTGGAGTTTTGGGTGTTGAACATGAAGGCGTGTCCATCAAATTGTTCATGGAGTCATTGCAAGAAAAGGTGGATGAATGGTTTTATATGTTATCCACAAGGTCTATCACTTGTTGGGAGGATATAAGAACCAGATTTGAGCATAGATTTAAAACTACAGAAGACTGATTTCAAGATCTCTTGGTCCAAATGGTACAGATGAATAAGGAATCTACTGAATCTATGAGAGACTTCATAGCCAAATACAATCAGATAATCAGAAGGATCCTTGAATATGTCATGCCTTCTGAAAATAATCTGAAAAGATTCTTTATTAGTGCCCTATAACCAAAAGTTGGGTTCTTCCTCAGAAGATCTCAACCCATAGATTTAAAAGAAGCACTAGATTATGCTATTGAAATAGAAGATGATATGATTTTTTCTGGAAAAGTAAAGAATCCTAATGGAAAATAGAAGAGTCAAATTTTAGGCTCAACTATTACCGATCTCATGATCCATAAAATGCAAAATTACATGATTGCTATGAAGAAGAAACCCTTCCATATCACTATAAGGAATGTACCGAAAAAGAATAATCCTCCAAATAGGAAAGAATAACTCCACCTCCTTTTTAGCTCACTCTTGAAGCACCATCGCTCAATGCTACATGTGATGTTAAAGAACCAAAGAGGAAGTAGAGGTAGAAGAACCAGGAAGAAGGTGATGGTGGAGACTATCTTGAATTTTAAGAGGTCAATGGTGATACTCAAAATGGCCTCATTGAGTATGTCTCAACAAGTGAAGATGAAGATGATGAAGAAGCACCAAGTTTCTCTTGTGTTGTGTTCACTCGTGCCCATCAAACAAAGGAGTTCATCTTTGATGGTAAAAAAAAGAAGGAGGATCCTCTTATTGAAATCCCATGAAACAAAATTGTTAGATGGGGATCTCCACTCCCACCATCAATGGAATCATCCAAGGAGAAACCAAACCCGCTAGCAAGTAAGAAGTCATTTACCATAGTAAGTCTTATGGCACCTCTCCTAGTTCAAAATTGGTTTCTAAAACTATCCCTTCACCTAATCCTAGCCCCGAACAAATCTACTAAAGCTTAGTCAAAACCAATCACCCTCTCTCCTTCTAAAAATGCTACCGCACTCTACCAAAGAGACTCAAGCTCTAAATGTAGCATCATCCTCACCATGTAAAACATCTACCATTCCTAGAACATCATCCTCACCATGTAAAACCTCTACCATTCCTAGAACATCATCCTCACTCTCCTCACCTCCATTTGATTATGTTGAACATGCTCATAGAATCAAAGTTCAAATTACAAAAATGGAATATTCACAAATGCACCCACTCAATTCAAGAGAGGTTGTTAACATTGTTAGAAGTGGTACCCAAAAGTCTAATGTTACCAATGCCAACTCCAAAGGCCTACTCCCTACACCATCTACACCCCCTCGTAGAATATGTTGGCACTCAACGCATCTAAGACCAACAAAGTAGAACCTTTCTACCTGTCTCTTCTTGTCAAAGGCTATCAACTTAACAACTGTATCATAAACTCTGGAGCCTTTGAAAACTTATATCTATCAAAGTAGCCAATGCCTTAGGACTTACCTTGACTTGTGTAAATGGATCTTGCTATTCAATGGAATCTAAAGAAGTGTCATTGGTGGGTAGAATAAAATATGCTCAAGTGGCCTTGGCTGATTTCCCAGAGAAGAAAGTATTGCTCACAATCTTGGTAGCTGACATTCCAACTTCTTTTGGCATGTTCTTAAGAAGAAGCTTCTACAGATATTTGGGTGGTGAAATTAAAATGGATTGGTCCTCTGCGACCATACCAATGAAGGGAGAGATGAAGAAATTGTTTTGTCGTGTGTAAGATGAAATACACGGTGCAAAATTCAGATGATCCAAGAGCGAACATATTATTCCAAGATAGTGGGATGGGAAACTACTTTCTCACATCGAGAGAGATGAAAATATGCCCTTCCTCATGGAAGAAGAAGAAGATCAACTTTGGACTATGGAGTTTGATGGAAGCCACTCAAGCCAGGGTCTAGAGCCGACAATTGTCTTGACTTCTCCTTCAAGTGAATTATTTCCATTTTTCATATAAAATGCAATTCAAAAATACAAATAACACTACAGAATATAAGGCTCTACTCCTCGGGATGGATGTTGTTGAGTCTATGGGAATCAAGAATCTTAAGTGTCTTAAATATGCAGAGGTGATTGTGAAACAAGTAAGAAACCAATATCAAGTGAAAATCCAAGACTTTGACACTATGGAAATAGAGTATGGGATTGCATTGAATCCTTTAATGCCTTCTCCATCAAATATGTCCCCCGAGAGCAAAATGAAGGATCTGACTCTTTTTCTGTTTCAACATCCTTGGTAACTCCACACCCATCTTTTAAGCAAAGACAAAGTGACAATGGAAATGGTTTTCAGGCCAAGTTTACCCAAGAATGTAAATCATTGGCAGGTCTTTAATGATGATAATCAACTCCTCACCTTCCTGGAATAGAAAGATAATTTTAGCATCCTCTTCTATGAAGGAAGTGAGAACCCACATAGGGAATCAGTAGTTGAAGAAAAAAAAAGGAATCGAAGGAGTATATTCAGAAGGGGTGATCAAGCTAAAGGGAATAAGATTCTCAGAGGCCTAGTGTCATTTGAAGATATGTTTGATAAACACGATTATTTCATCAAAGATAGAGTAAAAGAATCATCAAGGTGTGTCACTGAGTTCGAAAAGGAAAATATTGGATCTCTAGAAAAGCCCAAAATGGTAAACATTGGTAAATGTTTCTCACCCAAGGAGAAAAGGAGATTCATTTCACTCTTGAAGAGGTATTCAGATGTCTTGGCTTATTCATATGATGAGCTCAAATATTTCCAACCTAAAGAAATGCATCACTCCATCCCCTTGAAGCCAGAAGCAAAGCCTTTCAGGTAGAAGCAGAGGCCTTATAATATGAAAATTGTCGATACAATCAAGGAGGAGGTGTAGAAAATGTTAATGCAAGAATCATTTTCCCTATCCACCATTCTACGTGGGTAAAAATTGTTGTTCTAGTATGAAAAGAACAAATAGATAATAAACTATGTAGACTTTCAAACCTGAACCAAGCCTCCCTGAAGGACAATTATCCTCTCCCGATCATGGACCACATCTTGCAAGTTTCACAAGGTCCAAGATGCTCTTGATGTTCGATGGTTTCTCGGGGTATAATAAAATAGAAGTTGCAGAAGAGGATAGAACCAAAATAGCCTTCACCATGCCCTAGGGCATTTTTCCTACAACAGAATGCCTTTTGGCCTAATCAATGGGGAGAAACTTTCCAATGAGTAATGGATTTTGCATTCAAATATTTGAAGCATTGCATTGTGATATATTTAGATGACCTCACAATCTTCTCAAGAAGAGAGGAGACCATCTTCACCATTTGGAGCAAGTACTCATGAGGTGTAGAAAACATGGCATATATCTCAAACCCAAAGAAGTGCATCTTCAGGTCACAAGGTAAACTCCTTGGACACATAGTGAACAAGGATGGAGAAAAAATTGATCCTGAAAGAATAAAGGCTATTCTAAGAGTTTTCATTACCTATAAGTAAAAAGGATTACATTCCTTCTTTGGTAAGGTCAATTTCCTACGGCTTCATTCTGGAATTTGCCAAATTGACCAAACACATAACAGTTATGATGAAGCCACAAGCCAACTTTAAATGGAGAAAAGAAGGAAAGATGACATTTGATGCAATAAAGGAAGCAATATAAAAGGCCCCAACTCTAGTGTGACCCAATTTTGATAAGGATTTCATCCTATATTGCTTTTGCTTCAAACATACAATATCATTATCTTAGTGAAAAAAATGAGGAAGGTATTGAAGCCCCTATCGCCTTCATGAGCTCACCACTAAAGAACCACGAATTGAAATACAATCAATTAGAGAAGCATGCCTATGTAGTGGTCAAGGTAGTAAATAACTTCTGATTCTATATCCTCAATTCCCACACCATAGTCATGGTACCAGGATTTGCCATCAAATCCATTCTCACTCAGCAAGACCCAAGATCAAAAAGAGGCAACTGGGTAGCAAGAATCCAGGAGTATGATTTGAGATCAAGCCTTCTAATTGGTTGTGAGGGGAAATGGTTTGTGTAGGCTGATGGATGAAGATGAGGCTCTCAAAGCTCATCATGGTGAAAAAGAATGCTCTTGTTCTAAATGTTTCAAAGACTTCCTCAGTTCCTCTTTGCATGAGCATGACAGATGAATGGTACACTAATATTGCTTACTTCTTGACCTATGGTGATTTCCTCCCATCTAGATTACAAACAACAAAGGACTCTCAAGTTAAAGGAAACCAAGTTTGTCATTTGGAATCATGCACTCTATAAGAGGGGATTTGATGGTTGTTTTCTCAAGTGTGTGGATAAAGCATAACAAGAGCAGTTTTTGAAATCATACCATGATCAAACCTACGATGGAACACTTCTCAACAATGGTTATAGCTCATAAAATCCCTCTATGGTAGATACTATTAGTTAACCAACCCTATTCACAGATGCCCGGGAATGGGTATCCAAGTGTGAAGCATGTCAGCAGTTCATTGGGAGACCACAACTTGTTGTGCTCCCTCTCAAGTTGGTGATGATTGAAGAACCATTTCAGTAGTGGGGTCTAGACTTCATTAGATTCTTGAATCCTCACTTGAGCATGAGGTCACTCCTATGTTCTCACAAAATGAATTATTTCACGAAATGGGTGGAGGTCATTTCAAAAATCAAGCTAACACTAAAACAGTTTGTAATTTCATCAAGGAGAATATCATTGTCCATTTTGGTATACCTCATAAGATCATGGTGGATAATGCCACATACTTATCTTCAAGGGAATTAACTAAGTTTTGTTATGGGTACGGAATCTCACTGTCGCATGCATCTGATTATTACCACAAGGGAATGGTCAAACAAAGTCAAGTAACAAAAATGATATGACCATCGTTCATAAGTTGGTGGAAGAAAATAAAAGGACTAACACAAGAAGCTATATGATGCATTGTGGGTGGACATGATAACACCAAAGAAGGTGATCATAGGCATGTCTCCTTTCCAATTGCTTTATGGGATAGAGGCAGAGATCCCAGTGACAGTGGAGATGACGACATTGAAGCTGCTTCAAGCAGTCAATGATAGGAAATACCATGATGCCATCGACAAAAGGATTCTATTCCTCGAGAAACTTGAAGAAGACATATGCAAAGTAATGGATATAATCAAGGCTCATCATTTAAAAGTGAAGAAATTGTTTAATAAGAAGGTGAAGGCTCGTGAGTTCAAATTCAGAGATCTTTTCCTACTCTGCGATAAGCGAAGGGAGTCGAAGGGTAGCCATGGAAATTTTGACTCATTTTGGCTCGATCCATTCCAAATACGTGAACCATGTGGAGAAATTTCTTTCTATCTATCATATCTAGATGGAACACCATTGGAATTTCCCCAATGGGAAATATCTCAAATTATACAAGCAATGAAAGTGGGTTGTCCCCCACATATTGTACCATAGGTGATTTTTAGGTATGTGTTTCCCTTTCTTATTGTGTGTGTTCTTTCCTTTCATGAGTGTCGTGTGTTTTTCTTTTTTTTTGTGTGTGTGTGTACTCCTTCTAGCTATCTGTTTGAGTAACTCTATGTAGCCCAATGGATAATAGGCAATTGGTTAAATCTAAAAAATTGATATTTTGGGATTTCTCATCATGTACTCATTGCACTTGATCCATAACGTGTCCCAAGCTAGATTAAGTTGTCGTGTGTTTTTGCATGGGTAAAATTCACCCAAAATAGGACAACCATACCCTAGTGTTAAAAAAATTCATGTCATACCTTTCTAGGCACCCCTAAATCAACCTACCCCAGTTTCAAGTCCAATCTTGTCCTTTAGTGGTCCATTTATGAATGTCATCAATTTCCCTAGGTGATTTAGGAAAAATCAAAATCATTCAAGTGCCTTTGGAGCAATATTTCTCAAGGCGGGTTTTCAAGCAAGCTTAGAAAGGGCTTTCATTAGCCTTTCTAAGCCAAGTGCACCATCACTAGAGCGAAGTAAAGACTCATATTCATCATGGAGGTGTATCTAAGATCTAAAACATCAAGAACATATTTTGGAAGATTCTAGGAAGTTTTGGAGGTTTAGGAGCTAATTCACTAAAAGTGGGTTTTTGAGGCCGAAGGAACTTACACCAAAAAAGTACCTAAGCTTCAAGAGGTGATTTTGGGAGCTCTAGAATGATTTGTGATCCAAAAAGATATCATTAGAAATAATTTTCAACCCTCTACATGGTGGAAAAAATATCAATCTTCAAACACCATGCATTTTTCAAGCCAACTCATTCTTTCCATGCACAATGGATGATCCCGAGAAAAAATTAGTTTTTTGGACATGTTACAAGAATAATAAATCCATGGGACCCTCCCATTATTCTCAAAATGTATTTTCCATGCAAAATCATATAAATAAGCATCCAAAAATCATCCAGGAGCTCAAGATATGGTCTTCCCAAGTCACCCTCAAGGTATGTTATTCGATACTTAGTGAAATTTGCTAAGGGACACGTGGCAACACCTGGGTTGAGGCGAATTTTTATGTCCTCATTTTTCCTCACCAAAGGAACAATAGGTGAAAAAATTTCACCCTCCCCCTTTAGCACTATGGTCACCCATATGACCCCAATGGCTCACTTCCAACTCCTTTGACCAATTTGACCTCCTCCACCTACCCCCACATGCATGCCACTTGTCAAGTTGGGGCTTAGGTGAATTTTCTTGCACCTATTTCCCCAAAACCAAAGGGACAATGGGGATAAAATTCTCCCCACCCCTTGGTTTCCTCTTGGATTCTCATGCGACCATTTTCCGTCCCCCAAGGTGCTTGTTTTAGCTCTCTCCTTCACTTTGCTCACCGAATAACATGTGTCACTTGTCATGTAAAGGTAAAGGAACATTTTTTGCACCTATTGTCCCAAACCAAAGGGACAATGGGGTAAAAAATTCACCCCACCCCCTCTCTTCATTTTCAAAAACTATAAAAGGTGGGAGTTAGCCATTTTTCATCCATACGCCCACATTTCTCCTCCGGTTGCCGAAACTCTGCCAAAATTTCTACCAAATATTTCATCCACCATTTTCATCCTCCATTGAAACCATTCATGCCCCAAAAAAAAAGGGAAGCAAAAAAAACAAATAAATCTAAATTTTTGAAGACGAAGAACAAGATTTTTTCCTGAAAAAACTTTGAAACCCGCAAGCAAGATTTTTTCATATCTCACAAATTGGTGGACTAATTGATGTGTCGTTTTTTTTTTTAAATTCAATTTTTCTAGGCACCTTGAATCTCTCGAGAGGAATTTATCGCATGCATGGTATGGTTTTTTAATGAAGAAACCTTGGTTTCTGTGGAAAAATTTTTAAAATTTAAAATATCTCAATCTAGTAACCGAGTAGACTTGAAATTTTAGAGGTGCACTAAGGAGAAAAAACCCATATCAAAAATGGTGGTTTTATCATGAACCAAGGTCTAGAACCCTACCTTTCCAAAAATAGTAAGCCTCCTACACATGAACTTGTTATTTTTGGTAAGTCATCATAAAGGGCATTTTTATGAAAGCAGTGTGCACCAAGAACACCAGAAGGTCAAAGTGAGTGATCGAGCCGAAAAAGTGGTAATTTATCACTTACTAAAAATAGTAACCCCATGTTCCAGATATAGAAAGTGCTTCAGAACCATGAAGTTCAAGTTCACAGGGGTGAAACTATTAAATTCCCTCTCGTTAGAGTATGTCGAAGTGGGTGACAATGATGTCACTTACATGGATCTCGATAACCTCAAATCACACATGCTCACAGACCCGAGAGGACAAATTGAAGACAAGGTATTCCTGAGTGGAACTATATGTTGCGGGTGGACATCTAGGTTCTATACAAAGAATTGAGTTGGTCTTGGCTTGCTTTCTCACACCATTATGAACCAAAACAAGGACCATTCGGGAAGATGATGGCACAACCATGGCAGTGATTTCCCCTAAGGCTATTTCCTTTCTATGCAAATTCCCACATGGAGTAACATGGTGTCATCTTGAAAGAAAGTAACATGAATGAGTGGAACAACACATATTCATATCTGCAAGGCCTTACACTGGGCTCATGGTTGAAGTCAAGGAGAAAACCTTCCCTGAATGCCCAAATATCTCTCAAGATGTGAGTTCCACAAGGGATTTTCTGATGCGATCACCCTTCTTAAGTAGGGTGATGGGAGAAGAAAACATGAGGGATTTCCAAGAATGGATGACACTCTTCATCCTAATGATCATCGAAGGGAATAAGAAGATAGACTGGGGCCATCATAAGTGATAATCTGCATCATCAATTTCTCCAAGTACCTATGTCAAAGAAGTTCTTCATGACTTCTTACTTGGTGTATCTCCTCACCATCTCATGGCCATTCAAGGGGTTAACCCTTTCTCATAATATCTCTTCAAAATTCCCTACATTCGAGAATTTCCTCAGTTGGTGTTGAAATAAAGTCATTGGCACTTTGTTCGGGTGAATGATGTCTTCACAATGTTCACTATCAAGACTCTGATGGTAATTTACATTTAAGGATGTCACCACAAAAGACCTCTTTGATAAAGAGATATGGCTTGTTCTTCATTCAATTCCCCACTTTTTCCTATATCCAGTATCTAGCTTTGATCATGCTCCATTAAGGTTACCCTAGTACCTTAGTGATCGATGGCATTATTCGAGCTTTGCAGGAAAGCTAGTACATGTGAAAAGTAGACTCGGAATCGAAAGAAGAAGACCATCTCTTTCCCCATCTCACTTGGGGTCTTCACCTGCAAGAATATCAATGATGCATCACACTTGGAGGTGTATTTCACTCATCTAAGTTTGCATTCATACATCCCAAGGACCAATTTTGACATCCGAGTTGATCCTAATACATTCCATCACCCGAAGTTGCATCATGTACCACACATAAAAACTATTGGGCCAATTGTGTGGATGATTTCAATTTCGAGAATGAGACTATATGAGAATGAAAATTGGGGAGATGAAGAAATACAAGTTCCAATGGTATGAAGAAGGTGTCCAAGATGATGGTATGGAGCTATATGACCAAAATTACAAGGCAAGTAAAGGCTTCTCCTTTTGTCCGTGAAGTGAATTAGAGCATGCATGAATTAGGTGATATTGCTTTGAAAGGAAAGAGGTGATCAAAGAAAAAAGAGTGGTTTCAAAAGAAGAAGGTTTTCACCCTTACGTCAAGAAGTTTCCCCACATCCCAGAGACATGCCTCATATCATTCATCATAAAAAGTTGTGGAGGTCACTTCCAATTCGGGCCATTTAGAAGGAAGCTCAAAGTGAAAGATCACAGAGTTGGGAGTCCCCTACTACGAGAGGCCACACAAGAAGATCCAAGTAATAGAAGAACCCGTAGAAGAGGCACAAGCTGAAGAAGTAGAACCGGTCCAGATTCTAGATCCATAACCACCACAGAGAGGTTCCCCCTGTTTTTCACTCCTCCCCCTTTGCAAGAAACAACACTTCCACCCAGAGCAAGAGATGGTAAGTATGACAATTGCAGAGCTAGAATAAGGTGAGATGTTCCCTTTGATGAGGGAAATGATTTCAAAAGAAACTCGTATCCATCCAATTGGTCACAATCCCTTACCTATCAGTGATAACATCATTGGCCAGAGGAAAGAAGAGGAAATTTTCTCATGTGGCCTCATGCTTTTTCAGTGGTGAGACAGTGAACAATATGTTGAAGTGATTTGACCCAAAGTGATCAAGCTAGTGGAAGAAATGACATCGATTGATTATGAAATGAGTACCATTCCATTGGGCCCAACCACTCATGAAGGATACGATCATATGTTTCAGCAATCTTCCACTCACCTCATTGTGAAAATTAAGAATATAAGAAGAAGATTGAAATATTTGGAAGAAAGCAGATGACAGATGTTCTCCTCATACATGCAACATCTAGTGGATCTAAGTGTTTCATCAATCCCATTGAGGAAGTAGCCCCAATAAATAACATTGATATGAAAATTATCAAATAGACTCAAGATTTCACCATAGGTAAAAAGTAGGGTATGATCTTGAAAGGAAATAAAATATCCCAGTGGAATCCTCACTTTTCAAATACATGTGAAAAGCTCACATGCTCGGAGGGAACTGAAAAGAGAAGGAACATTGATTGACCTAATTCACCGATTAGTGGTAGAGATAGGGGATACTCATTCCATAGTATTGATAAGCAAGAATATTTTTAATGCCCCATCCAAGGACTTGCCACATGTATGGGCAAGGACTCTCACCACTAGGTATGAAATGATTAATTGAGTTATCAATGAGTTGGACTCAAATGAGGAGTGGGCCTACAAGATGCAAGATCACATCAAAAAGAATTTAAAACTTGGAGTGCCTGTGATGGAATAAAATACCATTGCAGATGAGTTGTTGAGTCCATTTGAAAGAACATGTTAAGAAAGTAGCTGAGACCCATTTTCTTTCAATGAAGACACCTTGAAGTCTATGTATGGGGATTCAAGCCACCATTGCATTCATTGCAGAGAAACATCAATCATGGTTTGAAAAATGCAAATATATCAATGATGCTACTGATGGTTGGAAAAAATATTTGAGTTACATGTGCATCCCTTACGCAGAAAATGTGGCATCTATAATGAAGCGATTCAGCAAAAGAGTTCAAAGGAGTTGAGATTTCCCAATCGGAGCTAGTCGGAGAGATAGTTAGGTAGTGAGGTAGGATCGATAGGAGTGTCTTCTTCATCGCATAATTTTATCCCTCTTCTTTCTCTCTCTTCTCTTCCTCCCCCTCTCTTTCTCTCTCTTCATGTTCTAATTCTTCGTTGGGGTTGTACTTTTTCATAATGCCTTATTTTTGTAATTAAAAGTGACTTTAGGATTATAATGTAATAAGTCACCTTTGTTTTATAAAAAGGGACTTAATATTTCCTAGAATGTGAAAAGTCTTAAGTTGTGCAAAGGCATATGAAAATTCATTGGGGGGTAGGTGAAGAGTCACTTCTCTTTCTATAAATTGTAAAGGCACCCATTTACCAAAGGGTTGTCAATTTTGTGAGTTCATGAGAGAGTATTCCTTGTGAAGAAGCAAAGAGATAGCATTTCTTCTACTTCTCATTTCTACATTCTTCCCACTCTTTCCATGTACAATTTTGCTCAAGCATCAATAAAAGGAGTTTTAGCCTTTTTTGATTGGGGGATTTATTGATACTTTGTGCTCATAAATATTAATTGGTCTTGTTGTCGTTTGCTTAATTATTTCTTCTAAATTTATGTGTGTTGGAATTTTCTGATTAATGGTTGTAGGACTTTGATTTCCTACCTACAACATTAATCCCTCTCCCTTTTCTCACTCCCTTTCCCGCTCTCTAAGCAAAGTCCTCTCTAGCAAGAAATTACTAGCTTTTGCCACAAGGTCAATGGAGTGCCCCTATTGGATCCCCGCCACAAGGCCACCACAGAAACCACATTTCACATGCGCATATAAACATGGAGCTACACCATTCAAGTAGAGGGACTTAGATTCCTAGAGCGTTGGCAAGAAGTCCAAAATTTTTTCCACCCAACAAATTTTCTCTCCAACAATCTATTAGTACATATTGTAAAATGGAAGATGTTTTTCTTAGACACTTCATGCTTAACAATGGTCCTAGAGTTACACATGATCACTTACCTAGCTTGCATCAAGGAAAGAAATAACCTATTCTAGATTACATTTTACACTTCAATTATTGCATGCATTAGTTAGTATTTCAGCCTATTGATCTAGAAAAGCAATTTATCTTTTTTCATGGCTTGATTCCTGCATTGAAAGAAAAATTACAATATGATACATGTGAATCATTTACGCTTTTATGCTATAAGGTCATTGATCTAGAACAAGATTTAATTGCTACACATGTTATAGATCCCCCTTCTACTCCTATTTTTGCATCATCTCCTATTTCTTATCCTCTTCCATCATTAAGTGCCCTCCAAGGTCTCCATCTCCTCCACCTCGCAAGCATGTTCCATCTCCTCCACCGCATAAGCGTCCTCCATCTCTGCCACCGTGTCACTCTCCACCTAAGTCTTTCCCATCCCCTACTCTGGGAGCCATTGCATTTCTTGCATGTTGTTAAGCCTCATGATGTCTTGCATTCTCTACTTGATAAGTGCTTAATTTACTTACCTTCTAATCAACATCCTCCTCCTCATCACTTGCATCGCCAACGTGATCTCCCTTATTACAATTTCCACCGCGCATCAATGACCATCATGCAATGAGTGTCACATCCTTCATGATAAATTACAATAATTATAAGACAAGGGTTTCATTGCCTTTGGCTCTCACTCTTGTGAGTGATCTCTTTCTCTAATTCTGCATAAGCGTACTTCCACTTTGCTTCACTTGTCTCCTTCGCCCACTTCTAAGGTCATCATTTGTCCATCTCCTAAGATCATCATTCATCCACATCCTCCACCTCGCTCATCCATCGCAACATCATCTCATCCACCTCACAATGCTACTACTTCACATTAGCTTCCTAAGTCATCAACATCCGTGCTTCCTACCACTACATCTCCCATCATTGGCATTTCATTTGACATTTAGTTTGGCTCTTACACTCATGCTACTACCACTTCACATGCTTCCACTACTCCTCGCAAGCCTCTTCATCTTTGGTAGGTGATTTTTCTCACCTCACTACCCGATGACGCACTCATGTTCTTACGGTTCTTACATGACTATTGAGGGATTTGTTACAATAAGAACCCCACTCCATCTTTGCGTTATACACTTCATTGATCTATCTATCTAGCGTACACTATCAAACCATTTCCTGATGACACACTCTTGTTCTATGGTTCATTCTTGATTTCCGAGGGGTATTATATAAATGAACCTCATTTTCCTACACATACACTAGGGGAATCACTCTTCTTCCCGTCTCTTCATCATACTTACACGTGATTACATACATTTTTACTATCATTTCAATCACATTGTTATCTCACATTATTCATACATACATCCATTACTATTTATCACATACTATCCATCTTCATTCATACATACAATCCAATTTTCAAGCATTACTATCTATGTCCTATCAACACCATCATCCATTTATCAATATCATCATTTACACAATGCAAATCATACGAACAACAATCATCACATCACATATCAAAGAACATCAACACAACACAATAATGTCAATCATCCATCATATATATATATATATATATATATATATATATATCATACATCGTTACAAAATACAATCGTTGGGGGGAAACCCCCATGCATCATTATATCCATATATGTCATACATCATCATCACTATCACTATATACAATCACGGGAGCTCTAGAACTAGATGCTTCACCGCTCAATCTACACTACTAGTTGCGGCCCCTATATCTCTCCACATGTCTACGTAATATAGCTACCTTGACTAACTACTCCACGAATTGGCCCTGCAACTCCACATACTTCGTGAACACATCTCGCACTAAGGCTCCTCCTCCTACAACCTCCTTATCTCGCTAAGTCTCCACCGCGTCTCGTCACACTCACTCAATAATATGGTACATGTAGATGCCATTATCGCCACTAGCTCAAACAAATGGGCATGCTCACCCGCATAAAATCTACTCGCTCCAAACATCCCACATCCACTAGCACATCTAGAGGTAAATTTTGCGTCGATGTGTGGATCGATGAATAAGCGATTAAGGACCAATAAGCATCACCTGGAATCATCCAAACGTCACATTAGTTACTACGCATACGATGAACACAATACAACAACTAAATAACAATCAACAACTAACAACAAATAATACTTACGCTCCACTAGCGTCATTTGTGATACCATTGCCATTAGAGGTAGGTGTCTGCCCTCTCCTCCCCCATTGGTGGTGCACTGCCGCATTTATGAAAATCGAAGCAATAACACGCATTGATGTGATGCTTATCGGATGATATAGGCTTGAGTGCATCTGCATCGTCCACCTATATTGGCTCTATGGCCGCATCTACCTCATCTAGGCCATGAGGGACTAGTTGTGCTTCTATGGGGCTTGGCCTTGCTCCCGGATACCTCGACGCTCTAGTTGGGCGCACCCATACATACAACTCTGGGGCACATCCTAAGCCATACCAAATTTTCACAAAGACTTGCTCTACACCGAAACAACTTGGCTACCCACAGGAATTGATCCTTCGACCACATAATACATCGAATACATCGTAGCTTTAATTCATCCTCTAGCCATTCACCACAGTCTTGATATGGCCTCCATATGATGGCCCCTAGGACCATGCGATCAAACATAGATCTATATATAGTGGCGTCCAACATCCTACTCTGAGTACCTACCCATCTCACAAAAATATATCAAGTCTCACCCAATCAGTATGTGGCCCACCACGTGGCCTTAATACAACAATATGTTTATAGGCCTATACATGTAGTAAGATGGTGGCTCATAGTCCACCACCACGGTCCTCTTGTGTAAACATGTATAGGTCTCTTTACAAATGTATCAATACACATTGTGCCCACCTAAACCTCATCTCGTGCTCCTCTATACATTGACAAATGTTATGCATCTTATATAAGATGCCCACGCCACCACCCTCCACTGTCATTGATGAAGTAATAATAATTGAAATGAACTTGCACAATCACAGAAAAACTAATCTTAATATGGCATATAGTGATCACGGGTCTCTGTCTATACCGCCGTGTCCTTGTAAAGTACCATCTAGCTGCCCTCATCTACCTTTGAGCATCCACTATAGCCATCACTTGTACTCTCTTGCCCACAACTAGTAGATGAAATATGCGATATACATCCTCTGGGTCACTTTATCAGCTCCCAGATGTGCAACCAAAAAGTACAAGTATTTGCACACCACCTCTCATAAGATGCACGGTAGTCATAGGCATATTGTGGGGTACCTCCCCAATCTTGTTATGTGTCATAGGCCGACATGGTTTAGTATATCCCACTCAGCGTCAGATAAGCCCAAATTCAACAATGTACTCAAATGACAACCTTCATGGAACTCCCTCAAATGTATATCCCTCTCATACAACACAAATACTAATAAAAACACGACATTAACACCTCATATATATGCAAAAACAACCACTCATACTATAAAAAGTCATCAAACTCTACATATTTTACAATAGGTCATCAAAAACTGACCTCTGAGATCACCAACACCCATGAGAAGGATCGTGTACCTAGGAGTAGGTCACTAGTGCACAGGCTGGGCACTCACGCTCAAGGATGTCAACACCCTAACCACTCTTTCCTAAGTCGAAATGCCCGAAATTCAAATTTCACAAAAAAAATTGACAAAATCAAACCGATTTCAACATTTTTTTGAAAATATTTGTACTTACCAACTCATATGTCGTTTATGACACCACAACCACCACCACCATCTCAAACCTAGTCAACCTCATTTCCCTAATCTACGACATCCTCACAAGCTCAGAGTTCAAATTCTCACTCAATCAAGGTTAAAATGAATTTACTATTCAATTTTTACCATTACTATATATAACACTTTTCTCAATTTCTAATTCACTATAGTTATCATTCGCGCTCATTCTTCCAACTAATACACGACACACATTTTTACTCATATCTTGAGCTTCACTACTCCATTTTCCTCCCCGTTTGCGCCATTCAGTTCAAAAATTATCCTAACATCATACTATACACATTCCAAAATGCTATATTCCAATCTGACACATTTTCAACTTGACATACACAAAATTTTTGCGACATCTACTATACTACATTTTACTCACTATTACTTTGTTTCACATCTACTTTCGGCTCAACGCTCATTATTTATACCACTCCCCTTTCTCCGAAAGGGGGAAATACAATTAGGATCACCCTATGATACCTCTCAGGCTACTATATGATCACTTAACACTCTTAATACATCGTTATCAAAAATTTTCTCATACAACATTTGACATTTTCTATTACTTTCTATCTATTCCCCCTAATGACCTAATATGGGGGAAAAGTGGAAAATATCACCATGAGTAATCTATCACATACATTCAATTTCAAAACAATCATTCAATATTTGAATCAAGTCAATCGATCGGTATAACATCACTTCATTATCTCTCCTAGATGACCTAACTTGGGAGTTGCATCACCACTTTCCCAGATGACCTAACATGGGAATTGTTTTTACATCACTTCTAGATGACCTAACATGGAAGCCATCTAGCACTATAAAAATCACGACTCCACCCGTGGGATTGGGGGAAATAAGAGGTCATTGTCTCTCTTATCTACCTCCTACATGGGTTATTTAACACAAAACTAAACATGGATCGAAATGGAACAAAATTTGGTCTTCATTCGCCTCTGATAGTTGGACATTTTGAGTATGTAGTCATAGATAGAGGGAAAAACTAGACCTCTCTCCCTAAAAATCTTCCTCTGGTGGCAGGACACCCAAATCCTTCAGTTTTTCAAGCATACAAAATCAGGTTGGGCCCGATCACTCCTACCCTTCGAATCACCATTAACAACAAATTCAAAATCTCCAAATTAATTGAATCAAATTGTTAATTTCTCCAAGTGATCCTTACAATGGTTCACCATCTCTATTTACACCACATGGATCGACACACTTATCCATGGTTCACCACACTATATATGTTCTCATATTCTACACATACTTCTGCAATAAGTTTGCTCCCGGACTTCTCACAAGTATGTTCCTTACCTCCTTTAAACTGCTTAAATTTCATTCAATTAGTATAAAAAGGGGGGGAATGTAGACACAAAATCACACACGTATTATTATTTTACTTTATAGCCAAGTATGTTGTTATATGTATGGATCTTAAGTAAGAAAAGTATTCATTGGTGACACACTTCCTAGTCCATCTACTTGCTT
This sequence comes from Taxus wallichiana var. yunnanensis, assembly GCA_018340775.1. NCBI lineage: Eukaryota > Viridiplantae > Streptophyta > Pinopsida > Cupressales > Taxaceae > Taxus > Taxus wallichiana. The sequence goes on from CM031234.1 coordinate 191,383,858, forward strand.
TGATTGTTTCTATTGTCTTTATCTCTCACTTTTTTCACTTTTGTATCCAGATTACCGGTCGAGTCACATGGATCCTTTTCATTAGTCTCTTCACATTTGTCATTAGTTAGCTCAGGGACACGGTGCCCGGTCTGGACACTAGCGCCCGAGCCGCTCCATGTCCACCATGAGTGCTCCTATCCTCTTGGTTCTTGTTCACGTTTTTGAGATTTGTGGTTGGCCTTTATGATTTTCTTACTCTCATCCCGAGGTCCTAGTTGACATGTCGTGTCACTAGTGTCAAAATTCAAGGAAGAGATCCTTATATATGAATAACATACATATCATTATAATAACGGGCAATTATTAAGGGCTATCTTATCTGCATACTATCAAAGGGACTATATTTTTGGCTTATTACTCTCCATACACTGCATAAGAAGGGGAAGTTCTGAATTATATCCCACACATTTGCATTCTATATAGCTATAGCCTGCGCTATCTTGGTATCATCGGTGTGAGGGCAACCTAAGGACACGATTTCACACATAAGCACATAAAACTACATGGAGTCTGAGATGTAGTGCAATGCTCGATCATAAGTTCATTATGTCGGTGGCCGTCGGAGTCAATCGACTCCCCATTTGCATATTTCTTTTTAGGATTTGATGTAGTTTAGGGTTTTGCGGAGTTACCAGTGAATTCGACTATCATCTAGCGACACAAATAAATTTAGATTCCAACTCTTTACGCAATCACATGCACCTATAAAAGGTCTCTGGCACCTAGGTGCCCTTTCCCTTGCCTGGGCACCCTTGTCCAGGAGCCACTCTGCAAGTTCCATAATTTATATTGAGTATTTTCGACTCTCTTGCCCAACTTGTTCATCAATTATCCCTGTCCAAATATACTTGAGATTAAAAAGACTAGATAAGCTCCTATCTATATCATTTGTTTACATAGTTACATCTTTAGAGTGCTTAACATTTGTATTATGTTGTATGTCATTATAGTGACTATGAAATTAGATTTAATATTTAGATTTTGTTAAAACACCTCTTATACGGATTGTCATATTTTTTGCAATTCAACGTTCTCCTCCTGAATCTGATGTTGCATAGCTTCGAGCTCATTAAACCTTTTCTTCCTCGAGCTTCCCCCATTGTTTACCTATTGTAACCTATCTCGCAAACTAAACCAATGCAAAATCTCAAGCCGAGTGTTAGTAGAATAATGAGCTCGATACCGTAAACTTGATTTGATAATAGGGTTATAAAAATTAAATCAATTTCCCATTCCATCGGATACTTAAAAATGTCTCGATTTATCATTTTACGATTAAATTTACCTTATTATGTTGTAAAATAACCAATGATTAAGAATATACCACAAAATGTAACACCAAATTTGATAACAAAGTTTGTACCAAAATGGACTACATCTTTGGGCTCACTCAAAAGACGAATAAATATATAACTAATTTTGAAAATACAACATTCTTACATTAGTTAATTTCTCATGATTAAAAACGTTGATCAACTGGGCTAGGACTCGACACTATTTCTCTTGACATCAACTTGGTTACACAATATGGGACCTTGGCTCGACCAAGTAATGATGATGTCTTGTCTCTCTCGATGATGATCTGATGTCTCCGTAACAACAATATGGCCCATAAGACAAGAATCGTGATGAACTACAAACTCTACAAAACTCGGCCTCCTTCGCAATGATGATGTTGTCGAAATAATGAGCTCTATGACTCTTGATAATGACGTTGACACAAAATCAACTCTTTAGCTTGTCGACAAACTCTTTTAACGATTGTTACCACTAATGGGTTCTTTGGCGTCCTTGACGAACTTGTTGATTACAAAGGTGACGGGCACAATGACATACATCGTTATAAGACCATTAAGCTCTTTTGGTTGAGACAATAATGTTGTTATAATAGAAATCGGGCTCTTGATCTCTTTCGAGGACACGATTAGGCTTGTGAAGGTCTTAAAAAATAATAATAAGACTTTAATCCTTTACAAATGCAATAAGACCAATTTAAGTCTTTTACAAACAATTACCAAGCTTTTAAGAAGCTTAAAAATGCCACAAAATGGCTTGAAGAAAAGTTGATGCCCTTAGGAGTGGGCTTGAGGGCCTTTTATACCATTTATGGGCCCGAAATATAGGTTATAACCAATATCACTTTAGCTTAAAATAGCCAAACGGTCCATGGTGGAACGGTTAGGTCTATTGTTTGGGCACACAAGATATGGGGTTGGAGTCCCCTTAGGATAACTCATATTTGTTTGTCAGCTCGCCCCGCCCATGTTATCGAGCTCCATGTAGATTGAGGGTCATTTTGGGTTTGTAAATGTTGGGACATTTATCGTACATTTGCTGCATAGAAGCTACTTTGGACTTATTAAGCCCGTGGCGGTTAGATAGCCATGTGGCTTGGCCCAAACAATCACATCTATTTTGTTGATTATGTCAACTCACCTCTTAGCCTGATGCTTATCTCTGCACTTTTCTCGAGCTTGGCCTTGATCTTTGTAGCGGTTGTTGATCTAGATAAGTGAGCCCTCTAGCTCGACTCATAACTCAATGAGTTGGATTTGATGGCCACTGCAGGTGATTTGGTTCGGTGAGCTACCTCGAAAAATGGTGAGTTAGAGTGCCCATCCCAATCCATTTTTCTTGCGTCGATTTTTGTTTATCACCAATTTTTCGGTTTTGCGAACGACCACTGCGGCGATCTCGTAACATGTCCTTGCGTTTCTTGTGTCTTTACCTTTAATTTTTTTCTTTGACCCTTGTTCTCATGCGACGATATCTCCCATGAGCGGTGCTTGTTTTGACCCATTTAAAATGCGTTGGAAATTTGATTTCGATTTATTCCATAAGCAATGGATTCTAGGAGATTCGAGGAACTTTTATTGTGTGAATGATCCCTCGGATCAATTATAGAGACTACTGATACAACCTATAGAGCAAACCCCCACTACCTTTACAACAATTCAAGACAGGGATAGAAAAGAGACCCACGAACCCAAAATCACAGTTATTCTACCCACCTAGTTACATTGCCTAAGTCCTAACAAAAGTAACACAAAAACCCATAGACAAACCGACCAAGCCTAGATTTAGTTGAAGCTATTATCCAATTTATAGAAAATGACAATGTACAAATCAAACAAATCCAACTCAAATGCCTTTGAAAGTTCCAAAGTCTACATCATATGGCTATAGAAAGAGGGCTTCATTGCATCAATTCAAGTATTCAATTGGCTTAGCTAATTGAGTAAAAGGGCATGACATGCAATTTGCTTGGAAAAACTTGGTTTTGAGAATGTAAATCAACACTACAATGAATATTTATTAGTTAATGCGGTTCATGCCAAACTCAAATTTAGAGAGAAAAATAACTGATGAGTGTTCTATTTTACTTTGTAACATATTCATCTCACATTTGGTGTTTCAGTATGTTTGTAGGTCCTATTTTAAAATTAGGATATTTGGAAAAAGTGGGTAAGAGAAAAACATTGTTGCTTCTATTCCTGTTGAGACCCATTATGATTTACACAAGACATGCCTTTCTACTTCTAGTGCTAGTGATTCTCTACAATGTTTTAATCCCACCACGATGACATTTGGGGGATAGGGACAACAAACAATGAACATTTCGTCAAACAATACCATTTTTCAAAAAGCGGAGCACACTTACAAGGTCACCGATTGGAAAATAAACACCTTTGATGAAGGTGTGTCTGGATTCGTGTTCAAAAGAAAGTTGGAATATAACAAAATGCGTTAAAAATGAACTTTTGTTGTCGCGTGAACAAAACCACGAGGCCCTTGTTGTTCGATGTCAAAATCTTACAAGTTTAGAGTTTTTGCAGCGAAAACGTGCGTGGGTGCTTTGTATCCAACTAGTTGGAGGGTTGGGCGGCTTCAGGCACACGCTCCTACTGCTTTTTCGGCTCTATCAAACAATGTTTCTCTGTTTCCACAATGCAAATAATTTCCAAAATGCGGGAGAGAGATTTTCAAAACCAATTTTCAAAATATATGTTGACATGTTAGAACACCATCACATGGTATGTGGGGTCAGACAAATAATGAGAACGATTGTAACTATTGACATGAAGTCTACGGAATCACATAAAATTATCTGTTCCAACATTCAAAAATAGAAATACCAATCATTAATATATATGGGGCATACAAATAATATCATGGAATTGTGTGTTGGGGTATCTTTGCATGCCGTTTTTGTATAGAAAATACATGAAAACAAACCCCTTTTTCAAAACGGAATATATCCATATACCTATATAGGAAGCTCCCACGGGATCTCCAGTGTCAAAATACAAAAGCCCTCGTCTTCCTCGTGCCTTTCGTCATTACTTCATGTTGAATTATAACCAACGGCATCTTCTTGTCGTGCGATAAAATTGTTATCCAACCACCAAAATTAAATTTTCGTACGCTCTGGTCGGAGGCAGAAGAAAACTGGTTACATAATATATTTGCTTGCTGTGGTTCATTCGCCCGTGGAGAAGGCAAAGGTTTATTTTGATTGCGAAAATGGGTGAAGTTGACGAACTAGCGCACGAGAGAAACAAGGCGCAATTTGACGTGGGTGCCCTGAAAATTGTCTGGGCAGGATCTCAACATACTTTTCAGGTTTCAGATCGTATGGCAAAACTCGTTGCCAGTGATCCTGTAAGGAATTATCTTCTTCCCCAAACTACGACATTTATTTAAGGTTTTGATCCCGATTTGAGGTTTGTCTAATGCTTTTAAATGTGGCTTAATTTGCTAGACATGTACATTCAGGGCTCCATAGGGGAAGAATCAGTGTTTTGTCGATGTCTCAACATTTTACTGTCAACCTTATATACATAAATTGGAAGAAAAACTGGACATATTCACATAATATAGGAAAATGAAAATATAGGTTTGAAGGGAAGCTGGAAAATGGAATATTGGATATTAAAAAAGGCAGGTGAATAGGTTGTTTTTCTCAGGTCAATTAAAAGGTTGTTTTTCTCAGGTCAATTAAAAAGGTTGTTTTTAAGGTCATGTTCATGTCACACACCATTGTGGTGTACGAGACCCTCTGTACAAGCCCACAAGAGGATTTCTTTTCTATTTTTTTCAGGTATACTTTTGCACCTCTAGGTTTTGACCATCTTTGAGAGATTCGGAGTTTGACTTGGCAAAAACTCTGTAAAAAATCTGCAAATTAAAGAACTGGTAATTCTAACTAGTATTTAGAATTTGAGTACATAAATTTGATTCTTATGCGTATCAAAGCAAAATAACTAAAGTACTGTACTCAATAAAACTATTAATTATATATGTTATTGTTGATATACATATGCGTACTATATAGTATTCATCACAATTCAAATAAATAACATTATTAGATATAAAACAAAGGAGCTTCGGCTTGTTAGTCACTATTAATGTTGAAAATTGAGTCAACAGCACACAATTCATGGGATTTTTACATCCATGGAATAAAAAACGTAAGCATAATTATAATCATAAAGTAAGGATAAACACGGTCTTAAACTAAGCATGATAGAACTGCTAGCATGTGGATCAACACTGATTTCCCCAATGCCACTGCGTTGCTTCTTTTAGCCCCAACATGATTTAGTATCAAGAGTAGCTGCCTATCTATTTGCCTCTGCTCTATCATTTTCCTCACTGAAGGTCATTGCCTCTGACTCGGCCCTCTTGATCTGATTGATCAATCCAATCCACATGCTTCTCTGTAAAGAGAGGTTACTCACTCTCGGCGATCCAGTCAGACTGTGGATCAATCTCAACCAACTCTATTGCATCAATTTCGGTCCCCATAATTTGTTTATGATGGAGACAAAGGTTGTAGTGTAAAAAAACTAAATCATTCAACCTTTGTGAGGACTATCTATCATTAGAGTGAATATGCTCAAACATGATCCACTTTTGCTCACACACAAAAGCACTGCATGGCTGACACAAAATTTGAATGCCAAGCTTTTGAAGATTTGGCACATTAACCATAAAGTTAAATACAGAAAACTATAATTAGTTTAATTTTAAGTATATAAAATAGAGAATTCAAATGACATCAAAAGTTACTCTTTAGGCTAGATTAATCTTTTCAAAAAATGTTGCTAGGTATTGATGTCTTCCTAAGAGATATGGTGGTGTCCATAGAAAAGAGGTCCCCTTTGGCAGCCTTATAGACTTTGATCTTGGTATGGATTACTCATCTCAAATCTTGACTCGGCAGCATCCTCTCCATACATATGTAGAGGCCTTCCATGACCTCCCCATCATCCCTAAAGTTCTTATCAAAATGAAATTTTGGGTTCAAGTAATACCCTGCCATATGCATATGCAGTTGAAAGTGCCACCTTTGGTCTATGATGTGCCATATAGGAAGTTTATCACTTTCTACATCCTTGTAGCACTTTCTAATAGCCTCCTTGACCTAATGCATGCCCTTGTATACATTGCCCATTGGGCGTTTTCTCCATCAGCCACACAGAGAAACTTCACCAAGGCTTTAGTAACCTATCAAATTTGATTCTCAAATTTACAACCTAGAAAATGTGAGAATCAGAATTAATTAACTAGAAAACAAAGTAAAAAAGGAAAACTAAAAATATTCAACACTTGCCTTTACAATCTCCTTTGCCTTCATCCAAAAATTAGTCTCATAAAAGATCCACTTGGGAATATCCTTGGCAATCCTCATCTTTGCATAATCTGAACACATCCACTCCTGACTAACAAACATTCTTCCGAGGGCAGCCTTTCAATTGAGTAAGGACTGTACAGTTATACATGCAGTGGAAAATCGAGTGTCTCTTGGCCTTACAATCTCTTTTTCATCTATGAATCGCCTCCTCAAGTTAATGACCCAAACAACGTTGTAAATATATTTGCATATGTTTTTACCTCTCTCCAGAACAGAGTTCACTCATTCCAGCTTCCCAATATCCTTTGGCGTAAGATCGAGGCAATGGGTTATACAAGGAGTCCAAAAATGTTAGGATATAGTACCTAGGTTAATTCAACATTAGGTTATATTTTAATAATGTAATAAGTTAAAGTAATTTATTTTTATTACTTTAACTTAAGTTGCTAGTTGTCATTAGTTGTTTACTTAGTGATATTGTTTTATCCCTATGTTTGTGGGAAGTTTCTGGATTGTGTGTTCCCGGATATTTCCCGACAGTAGCTTCTAGCGGCAGTTAGGGGCAATATGCTATTTCTGCATATTGCTTAGAATAGGTTTATTCAATCCATTTTTCATGGATTGGATAGAAGTTATACAATGCCTATATACATTGCAGCTCTCTCCATTGTTTGTAATCTTCTTTTTACCAGATTAATAAAATTGCACAAGTACCGTCCTATTTCTGCAATTACATTTGCTATCAGAGCTACATTCTGATCTTGGTAGTGTAGGAAGTTTTAAGGAGATTTATGAGGATTTGTAGAAATTATGAGCTAGGAGGAGCCATAACAGCCCCCAGTCCTTTCACAGCCCCTGCTCCTATTCCACACCCCTGTTGAAATCTGAGTTGCAACAGCAGATTGCTTCTTAGAAGCACATAACAAGAATTTAGTGTTTTAATCAGATTCTGTGAAAAGAGGAGCCACCTAGGCAGCCTCCTGCACCAGATAAATCTGTGCTAAATTCTGAGTGAATTTGAAAATAAAATAAAATTTGTCCCTCGGTTAGGGTTTTTGTCACTAAATTTAGCGAAGCTGCTTTGTTACATCTAAATTTGTCTGACTGTTATATTTGGCAGATTGGTTCAAAGTTTGGAGTCATTAAACTTTTTTATTTTTATTATTAAAAATATAGCGTATGAAGTTCTTTAAATTGAAGTTTATTCACTTTTATACACTGAGCGCTCTACTAGGCTGACTGGTTAAGCAGGCGTTTCTCCATTCCAAAGGTCTGAGTTTCAAATCCCATTTGGGCGCTTGGATTTAGTTTTGAAAAAAACAGTCTTAAGCGCTTAGGCGCTAAAGTGGATATACCATTTTGTTGAAACATTTGAAAAGGCTTTCAAAGCCATTAAAAAAGCCTTTGCACTTTTTAATAGCGGCATGCTATAAATAGCATAACCTGCCAAATTTAAAGTCCTCCATTTGACTTTATACCCCTCCAAATTACTATAGAGGAAAAACTCCTAAAAAGGAGTTAAAACAAAAAAATTCAAAAAACTTTCTTCCGAAAGTGGAAATTTCTTACATTGTAAATAGAAAAGGAGGCCAAAGTGCCCAAAAATAATTTTTTTGCCTCAAATTCAATTTTTGGGCAAAGGAGCAACCTTCATTCAAAACACCATAAGTTTCTTTCCGTCCAACGAAAAATTGTCAAACTTTTTTTGAAAAATTCTACATTCCGATACGGAACCGATGGAGCTAGTTTAGGGAGATTTTGGTGGATAGACTTTTTGTAATTTTTTTCAAAGGTTGAAATAAGGTGTAAAAGGAGGTATTTTTCCAAAGCAAAATCACAAATTTGTAAAATTGGCCATTAGTGCCAAATTTGTTGATTATTGTAAATCGGCTGATAGTGCCACAAATTGTAAACGACTGAAAAAGTGAGCCCAAAATCAATAAAATAATATTTTTTTGGGGGTGTGTACTACTTTAAGGGGGCAAAGTGTTCAATTTTTCTTCTTCTTATTTATCAGTTTTCACAATGGCCGCAAATACGGCACCCAAGTTCTTTTTTTGCACGATTCACAACTTCTACGTTTTGATAATTATTCAACGTGGAAAACTAAAATTCGCGCAAAACTTGAATTCGAAGATATATGGCCCGTTGTTTCTAGTTCACTAACACGATCCGAAAACGATGTTGCACAACAACGTTCATTTGATTGCGCAAATCAAAAAACAAGGTTAATAATTTTGTTTGGTGTTTGAGATGAGGTTCAACCTCATATTCGTGAGGCCATGACAATAAAAGAAGCTTGGGACAAACTAAAAACTGTATATGATTCGAAAAACAAGAACACAATACTTTCATCTCTAGAGTCAATCATTGAACTTGAAAATGCAACTAAGTTGAAATGTTTTTGAGAAGAGTTGCAACTTTGCGAGCATCGCTTCAAGCTCTGGAAGTAATGTTGACGACACATCACTTGTTCTAATAGTGTTGAGAGCCCTGCCTCCTTCATATAGAATTTTTGTGACCACGTTAAATATAACTGGTCAAACAACCACTTTTGAACAACTGGTGAATATGCTACAACAAGAGGAAGCTATTCACTCAACTAGTGAAAATGAAGAGCAGGCACTTGCTTCTAATCAAAAAGGCAAGAAATAGGCTAAGTCTAGTAAATAGCCTCCGAAGCAAGGTAACACTCAACAAGGCCAAAAGGCACAACAAAAATGTCCTATTTGTGGTCGAAAAGGACATGAGTTAAAGGATTGTTGGTACAACACGTTCCAAAAAGGATTGTCAAGTGGAAAGAAGAGTGACAACCAACAATCAAAACAAGGCCAACAATAGAATAAATAGGGACAAAATAAGGGAAAGTGGAAGAAGAAGCCAACTCAACAAGGAAATGTAGCGAACAAGAAGATCAATTTGATGATGATGACTTCTTGTATACTGCACAATCAAATGAAGTGCCCAATTTGACAAATTTGGTATGTCGACTCGGGTGTAACCCGACACATGACAGGAAGGAAAGATTGGTTCTTCATAATGACTAACACACCCACGAAAACCATGTGTCTTTGGGTGATGATACATCATATAGTGTTGAAGGCATTGGTTCAATTTCACTTCCACTTGGTAAACACAGTTGCAAAATTACAAATGTTCTATATGTCCTGGTTTAACAAAAAATCTGTCATCATCCATGAAGTCAATTATTAGATCACAATCTTAAAATTGAATTTGATAGTAAAGGCGGTAAAAAGATGTGCCTAATTCGAGATAAGTCACGAAGCTCAAAAATTGTTGCAAAAGCTTTGAATGTGGGTAGAATGTTTCAGTTGGATTTTGTTCAACGGGATGATCAAGCCCTTGTGGCCAAGGATACAACATCGACACAACTATGGCACAAAAGACTTGGTCATGTTAGTTTTGGCTATCTCGACACACTTCATCGCTACGACATGGTAAGGGGTTTACCACCTCTTAAAAAGGGTACAGATAAATGTCAACATTGTTTGGCAGGAAAACAACATCGAGCACCTTTCAAACATAGTACATTTCGGGCTAAGGCAAAACTTGATTTGGTGCATACCGATCTGTGTGGACCAATGAGACCTAGCCACTTTGGGTTTCAATACTTCATGCTCTTTGTTGATGATTTCTCAAAAAAATGTGGATATATTGTCTTCGCACAAAAGACCAAGCTTTTGAAACTTTTAAGAAGTTCAAAGCCCTTGTTAAAATTGAGACTGGTAGGAACATTAAAACACTCCGCTCAGATCGAGGGGGAGAATACACTAACGAGTTGATGATTTTTGGAAACACATGACATTTGCCGTCAAATGGCACCTCCTCTCACACCGCATGACAAAATGCTGTTGTTGAAAGACAAAATCATACTATCATGGACATGGTGCGATGTATGATTGACAATGCAGGTTTATCAAAAACATTTTGGGCTGAAGCAGCTAAAACGACAATCTATCTACTAAACAAAGTTCCCACTGTAGCTCTTGATGGAGTAACACCACAGAAGCATGGTCAGGGCATAAGCCATCGATTGCACACCTTAGAGTTTTGGATGTAAAGCTAGTATGCACATTCCTAAGAAACAAAGAACTAAGCTTGATATGAAATCAAAAAAACTTATCTTCTTAGGATACAATGATGAAGCACTTGGCTATAGACTTATGGATCCAAAAACTAGAAAGGTTTACACTAGTAGGGATGTTGAGTTCTTTGAGAATAAAGAAGTAGATGCTCCTTCCATACACTCACATGATGAAAAAATCAGTCCTATAGTGAAAACAAAGAATGGTGAACACCTTGATGATGACAGTGATGATGGTGAAAATCAACCACCCACGAGGCACTAAACGTATGCCTAAGTGGTATACAAGTATGATACGAGATGTAAAATTGGATAGTGTCCCTGACACATCTACCATTGGAACGAGGACTCACAATATGGCTCGAAATGAGGTCAATTTGGCTTTAATGAGTAAAGTTGTTGAATCTACTAAATTGTCTACGATTTGAAGCCCTACTGGTCTAAATCTTGGAAAGATGCTATGGATGCGAATATAAGTCTCTTATGAAAAATAACACATGACAACTTACAGATCTTCCACAGGGAAAAATCCGATTGGATGCAGATGGATCTTCAAAACGAAGTATAAGCAGATGGTAGGATTGATAAACACAAGGCTAGATTAGTTGCTAATGGATATGCTAAAAAAAAGGAATTGACTATGAGGAGACATTTGCTCCCACAACTAAGATAAAAACAGTTAGGTTAATCATTGCTCTAGATGCACAATTTGGTTAGAAAATCCACCAAATGGATGTGAAAAGTGCCTTTTTAATGGCGACTTACGGAAGAAGTTTACATGACTCAACTAGAAGGTTTTGTCATACTAGGTAAAGAGGAAAAGGTATGTAAACTTATAAAATCATTGTATGGTCTAAAGCTAGGTAGCAGTCGTAGTATGCTTTATGCGAATGCGGGTATGAGGATCTGGTATGCTGATACGACAATTTTTTTGGGGGCTTGGGTACGACACTTGGGTACGACAGTACAATATACATATAAAATATTAAAAATATTTTAAAAAGTAACCAGATAAGCAAAATTCCAGCCTTACACATGCATAGAGTAAACAAATTATTAAATAAGGAAATATACATAAGTGAAATAGCCACAAAAGTTAAAACGTATTGATAATTCAATGCATTTTGTCATGATATTCATTGTTCGAACTTATAAGCAGTACATTGTTCAAATCAAAATGTTACAATGTAACATTGTAAACACAAAAATGAAGATACATCAACATTCTAATAGTCTAATGGCTCTGCCTCTTCTCCAATGTCTTCAATGAGAGCATCACCACCATCACGTGGTTCATTAGAACCACAAACATCAGGAGTACAACCAGAACCATCAGCAATGCCACTCCTGCTAGCCCCACTTTGTAGCTCATGCAAAGTACTATCTAGGTCCGGGTCTAGCAATAAAAGTTGGGCAATGGAAGCATCCAAGTTTGGAGTCTTTGGGTCTATATCCCAACACTTTGTTGTCCCTTGTTTGTACTCATCCTTCTTATGTGATAGAAGGTGCAAGTTAGAATGCACAAAGACCAAATCCTCCTCTTTTTTTTGCTCCCAACTTGTTGCGGTTAATTGAGTGGATAAATGAGTATGTACCCCAATTCCTCTCAACTGAAGAAGAACTTGCAACTTATTGAGGCAAGCCGCAATGTCAATGCAAAATTAAAATTTTAAATTTATAAAAGTAAAAAAGAAAGAGTTAAGAAATTAAAATCATACTTGTGATAAAACTTTTATTGCAGTGGCATGAGGTAGGAGTGTATGCTTGTCCACGAGGTACCACCATGAATAAGCATCCATCTTGTATTTGTCACGAAGAGCGGTAATGGAGCGATCCCTGGAGGATATTAAATTCACAAACTCTGCTCTAACCATGTCTTCTACTTCTAGATTTGGGAAGATTCTAGCAAATGCTGCCTTATACCCCTCACTAACTTCAACATCCCTATATGGCGGGACCCTCTCCAGGCAAAGAAAGGATCTACTGTATTATAGTATTTTGGATTTAAGGCAAAAGCAAGAAGATGCAATGGAGTAGTCATTTTGTTCCACCTTTCAATGAGATGTGATTGCACTTCCTTGAAGAAAGTCTCTGTAGGATCTTGCTCTTTGGCATTTATGATGGTCTTAATTGACTCAATCATTGAGTCAATTCCATCATAAATCTCACCCATGCATGGATGATCCATATCAACAAATCTCAACATACTCATAATGGGCTCAGTAAAATTGAGCAAGTAATCCACATGATCCCACCATGCGTCATCAAGGATCAACAATTTCACATTTCTAGCCCTCTCACTATTTGTTTGCTTGCCTCCATACACTCCAAAGGTCACTGATAACCATGTCACTCAATGTCTCTCACACCTTCACAAGTCGTCTTAAGACGAGCGTGTGCGAGGCAAATCGAGTCTCAACAACCTAATAAGAAATCAAAACAAATAAAATTAAGACAAGTAAATTTAAAACATTTAAAATTCTACAAATTACAAACTTATAAAATTAATTTAATGAATTTATAAAAATAAAATTTAAAAACTAATAATTATTAAAAAAAAGAATGTTACATATTACTTTCAATAGTTGTAATGTCGAGAATCTACGAAAGATGGCTTGGGACATGTAGTGGTTGTTGATGAACGTTTGAATCTCACTTGCCTCCTTATAGACTTGTTTGATCCAAGCAATTTTGTGCCCAATTTTTGTAACATTAAGTTGAGGGAATGAACCGCACAAGGTGTCCAGAATATGTGTCCATACCGTGTCTCAACTAACAACCCTGCTGACTCTACAATTTTTTGCATTTTCTCGTTATAACTTGGACAACATTTTGAGGCCCCACCGCCTCAATAGACTCTATGAGGATGTCGGCAATGAATTGGGCATCCTTCACTTGCCCCTCACAATCAATAGCCCCTAGAAACATTGCCCCTTTAGGACACATTGCAACCACATTGGTCAATGGCCTATTTGCCGTATCTTTCCATCCGTCGAAACGATGGACAACCCTGTTTCAAGCCATTGATTCTTGATGGGCAACAATGCCTCTTCAACTTTTTTTCTTTCTTTTGACAATAAGGTGGTGCACACCTTTTCATACCCTGGGCTAATGTACCTGTGGGGCTTCATTGATACATCTCACCATATCTTGCCAGTATGGTGATCTAACAACATTAAATGAGACACCACATGCTTATATAAAGCGCCCATACCTTGGTCACTATGTTCCTGCTTTCATTCCGGAATGCCCTTTCCAATGGGCCTGCATCTTTTGTTCTTTTGTGAGAAAGAGGTGAATCCTCTTCCCCTCCAGTTGCAATAGCTATAGACAAAAACGGGTGATTTGGGGCCACAACCTCAATAGAAGGAGAAACAAGTGGCTTGCTATTTGATCTTCCTTTTTTGCCATAGGATGCTTGGATTTTAATGCAGTTGCTGCATCTACTTCCTCCTGCTCTTTGATGTATACAAGGGTCTTTGCACTTGGCAACCCCTTTCATCGGGTGTAGGAGCTCTTAAATTGCAAATTACATTGTGAGCAAACCCAAATAACGCCCCCTCCACTTGGTATTTGTTCTAGTTGTGTGACATGCCTCCAAAGGGGAAGTATGGATCAAATTTGTAAGGGAGACCTTTAATACCTTGACCCACAAAACTAGAACTCGCAACCATTTTAACTGCACAATGCATTTTAAAAAAATGAAAACAATTTAGTGTTGAGAGAATGTTTAAAATTAAATGAAATCAAATGTTGAAAAATGAAGCTTAAAACAATAACAATTTTTTTTTACAAAATATTAAATACAATTATACAAACTAAAATACTTTAAAAAATCACAAAATACTTACCTCAATACACCCAACACCAACAATGCAAGCTCCTTGAACTCCTTGGCACTTATTGCAAGTTTCTTGAACTATATGGCACTTGAAATCAACCCTAAGCAATTGAAAATAGTGAAAAAATGAAGGTGAGAGTCAAGTATGCAAATAAGAGGCAAGTATGCAAATGTGAGGTAAATGAGTTGTTATTGTTGTAGTTATAGAGTTTGGGGGCACATTTTAGGGTTTAAAAGAGTTATTTAATGTTTAAAAAGTCGGTTTGACCTCTTTTTTGACCCAAAAAAAGAAAAAGGAAAATGCGTATAAAACCCGTAGAGTACGAGGCGAGTGCGTGCAGTGCCCCTACGGTGCTCGGGTATGCTCGGGTGCGTCCACGGATGTACCCGGACATACCCGATCACCTGCAGGGGTACCTTGGACATACCCCGTGAATTGTACCCTCCCTCGTGCCGGAACCTCCCGTATCGGTACTTTACTTTGTCCATAGGGGACATATTGGCTACGTAAGTCTCAAGCAATCTCCCGGGGCATGGTCCATCAAAATTGACGAGCATCTCATTCATCATGGATTTAACAGAGTCCATATGATCCTAATCTCTATCTCAAAAGCAAGGGGGAGATAGTGATCATTGTAGTATATGTCATGATCCAGTCATCACTGGAGGATCAGTGGGGATGATTGAATCAACAAAGAAAGATCTAACACGATCATTCAACATGAAAAATCTCGAGCTTCTGCATTATTGTCTTGGACTTGAAGTTTGGCAAAGAGAAAATCATAACCTTGTATCATAGTTGAAATACGCCAAGACAATGCTCAAGAAATTCAAAATGATGGATTGTAATCCAATTGCCACATCTATGGAGACAAGACTTTAGTTGTCTCAAATAGATCCATCACCACATGTAAATGCAACTCTCTATCGGCAGTTGATCGGGAGTCTCATCTACTTGACTTACACTAGACCAGGATATCGGCTATGCGGTCGGCTATCTTTCACGGTTCATGCATGAACCTAGGGTTTGTTGCTAGAAAACAACAAAGCGGATCTTGAGATACATCGAGAAAATATGGACTATGACCTAGAATACAAGAAGAATGATAACTTCTTGACATGATATTCAAATTCAGATCATGTAGGGAACATAGATGACAGGAAATCCACTTTAGGATTTGTATTTTTGGGGATTTGGACCGATATCATAGGGGAGTAAGAAGCAAACTTGTGTTTGAGTCCTCCACGAATCGAATATCGTGCAGCAGGTGGAGCTATCTATGAAGCGATATGACTCTGACGTATACTTGAAGGATTGGGAATACCATAGAAAGATCTAACTATCCTACATGTTGATAATGAAGGAGTAGTAAAACTTGTTTGAAATCCAATTTTCATGAGCGCACGAAACACATTGAGGTGCAGGTACATTTCATTTGCGAACATGTTCAGAACAACGACATCCAACTCCAATATTGCCCAACAGATATGCAATGTGTAGATGTCTTCACAAAGTCACTTGCTCGAGACAGATTTGAGGGCTTCAAAGAATTTCTCTCCTTTTCACTTGAGACCATGCTGAATTAAGGGGGGAATGTTAGGATATAGTACCTAGTTAATTCATCATTAGGTTATATTTGAATAATGTAATAAGTTAAAGTAATTTATTTTTATTACTTTAACTTAAGTTACTAGTTGTCATTAGTTGTTTACTTAGTGATATTGTTTTACCACTATGTTTATGGGAAGATTTTGGATTGTGTGTTCCCGGATATCTCCCGGCAGTAGCTTCTAGCGGCAGTTAGGGGCAATATGCTATTTCTGCATATTGCTTAGAATAGGTTTATTCGATCCATTTTTCATGGACTAGATAGAAGTTGTACAATGCCTATATACATTGCAACTCTCTCCATTGTTTGTAATCTTCTTTTTACTAGATTAATAAAATTGCACAGTACTGTCCTGTTTCCGCAATTACAAAAATTGTTGGATACCTCCCGATAAGTAGCTTTGTTACCGCAATATATTCACAGCATTGTCAATGATTACTTGGACAACATGCTCAATTTCCACTTCCACAACCTCCTCCAATGCATCAAATAAATATTCAACATTCTTAATTTTTTTGAAGCATCGATGGACTCTTAAGGAAAACTATACTCCCCGTGGAATCAACAAGGAAATTGAGGAGGGTCCGATTTCTACTGCCTGTCTGAAACAACCGTTCTTTCTCCATATGGTGCTTTGTTGATCAATCAATGCTCCCACATTCTCTATTTTTTTATTCAACAGTGATCCTCTGATGGCATCTATGCTAGAGCATCAAGTCCCTTCCTGCAACAGTCAAGGCATTAACTAATGCTGGCCAATAAGGGGGACCTATAAATAAAAACAAAACTCTTATTAGTAACCAAAATATTGAAAAATGATATAATAATTAATGAAAAATTTCACGAACGCACTTTGCTTCATTGAATGGCATATGGGAAAAATACCAAAAGTTTGCAATTGCATCCATGGCTGCCTCATGCTTGTTTTCGTTCTGACTGGTACACTCAAGCAAGGGTTGAGATATAGGTCCAGAACAAGGAACTATATGTGAATATGAATCTAACATAGATGAACCCTTGCGATTCCTAGGACCAATTGAAGAAGATTAATCTATTGAGCGATTAGGAGAGGAAAATGATGCTCCCTTTTTCGTTATCTTTCCTCTTATTTTGTTTTTCTTTTCTTCAAAAGTCTCCAAAAGAGCTGATACCTCCTTCACAATTTCTGGTTGGCATTCTTTACATGAAGCAGCATCATGACCAGGTATGCATGCAAGGTGGTATTTAAGATGGTTTGTGCCGCCTCCGCTAAATGTTTTCCCACGGTATTTGCAAAAGATGATCCCTGTCTTTTTACCTTGGATTGCATGTTTCCATGCAGGGTCATCTTGTGTCATTTTGAACAGTAGATTTTTAATATTTAAAAAACATTATTTACATTCAAGACTAGACATACTTTTAATGTATTTTGAATTATAAATGCAATCAACATTCAACTCATGCCAGAAATATTAAATAAGATAACCAAACAGAGCTTCATATTTACTTTTCAAAACTAAAGACCAATACACAATCATTTGATAGCTAAAGACTGTGTAACGAGCAGAATCCTACTGAAACACCATTATGGGTGGTGAATTCTGAAATACATTACTATAGTTTCAGTGGTCATATAACATGGGATATCTTCATGTAGTCTTATGGCAGCTGTAATACTAGCTAGACAAATTACATACATGATAAGTATGTGGATTACTTTTTAAATGCACTGCACTGGTTTGCATTTAACTTAAACTACTGCCTTTTCTCAAACCATTTTAAACTACTACTGCCTTTTCTCTCCAATGTTTCTGTGTACTGCATATATCATTTGAGAGAATTATGTGAACATCTTCTGCAAAAGTTGTTCAAGAGTAAGAATATAAAATATAAGATATTTGGAATTCAGATGCCAACCGAGGACTTTAAGGTTGAAGATGATACAAAAAATACTGTATTTTTTGTACAGACACCACACTTCCTTTAATGACATTTTAACAAACATTTTCCCCTCAAAAATGAGTTTTCTTCATGTTGACATTTTACCAAACTGTGCAAATGAAATCTAAATGAGGGCCGCAAAAATGATTTTTTTCCTCTTAGACATTTTTTCAAACAGTGTGAATGAAATATTAAATAGGGCAATTAAATCATGATCCGAACTTTGTGCCACTCAATTTGCTGTGTATGTGAAACACTTCAGTTTTTGGTTCTGATATAAGTTCAATTTCATTGAATTGCGATCTGATTGTTTGAAGTTATATTGCATGTATTCTGATCCAAAATGCTATTATTGATGTTTGCATTTATCTAATTGATCAAGTAAAATGAACCTTCATAATACAAAGCGGTCCATGTTTTATAAAGCAATGACACAATGCAGCTACCATTCCTTGGTTCTGAAATGTTTTTTTAGAAAGTACTGCATCTCCTTTTAGTGACCAAAATTATGTTCATGATCGACATACAAATGTGTGCCACTGGTCTTATTAACATGACACCTATTAAGTAATCAGTATTTGTCCAATGATCTGATAGTTCTATCATCTATGCCTTTCTCTAACCAAAGCAAGGAAACCTTCACAAAGAGTCTGCCTGAAATGTAGAACAGGGCACCGAAAATGTTTTTTTCTTTTCTTGTTGAGATTTTGTCAAACAACTTGCGTGAAATTTATACAGTCCTCAATTCATTTCTCTTTCTGGTTTATATGACTGTCAAATCGCATTCGGGAGATATGGAACATAGGTTGACCCACGGAATCATCGGGAATGTATGCGATCGATAGTTCGGGAAGCAGCAAAAATGTTTATCCTGCTTGTTGACAGTTTTTCAAACAATCTGCATGAAATCTAAAATATAGCAGTTTTCATTGTTTAAAATTCTAATTTTTCACTCCAATCAGTATATAAAAACAAAAACAGGGCACTGTACAAAAACAGAATCATAATGTTCGTTTACAGTTGACTAACCTGAAATAGAAACCCAAAGAACAGGCAATCTGTTGTCAATGGAACTTCAAAGAGCAAGTAAAAACAGATTGAGCAAACCGCACGACAACAATAATCACCAAGAAAAGCTGAACACATGGAAATGCAGAAACTAGAATGAAATGTTCAATTAATTTTAATAGTTTCAAGTTTTCTCTATACATATTTTATAACGTTTTCTGGTGGGCCCAACGGTGAGTCTTACACGAGTGTGGAGAGAGGTGGAAAAGGTACAGAGACCCAGCGAATCTCTGCTAGACTCGCAAGCATCCAAATCAGAGTGGCAAAATTCACCACTTCTGGCTTGATCGTGACTCTGCGAGTCTAGCAGAGATTCTCTGAATCTTGCTACCATGGTTTTGACCCGATCACAAGTCGTGGAAAGGCCGAGTAAATAGACGAACATAAATACAGAGTTGGGGACATGTGTGATGGGTCATATGTCTCTTTAGAGCTGCCAAAGGCCATTATTTTCAAATTGACAATAGTGGTTTGTTTACTGCATCTTCTAAAAGAGCTTTCTCTTTTCTTGATTTACATATATGCAAGGTTTGGAAATTTGAAATATCTGAAATTGTAAATTCCAATAATAAATTTTTGATCTAATTGTATTGATGTCTTCCAGGTATTTCTCAAAGATGATAGGCCGAGATTGAGTCGCCAAGAGTTGTTTAAAAAGACTCTAAGAAAAACAGCACATGCATGGAAACTCATCACAGACCTTCGACTTTCAGGTTTGTTTTTGCTGGAAACTACCAACCGTTTAAAAGTACTTCATTGCAAAAGAACAAAACTTGAAGAATTAATCCCAGACATCATATTTTTGGGGATCACCATGGTTTCCAGAGTGATTTGCATGAGTTCCATAGCTGCAGTGTGCTGTATGAATGAGTCAATGTCCAATATTGTTTAGCACATGAAATTTTAAAATTGTTATCTGCAGTAAGAAGGCTTCTATCCAACATATTCCTCAAAAATACAGCTTTGTTACCATGTTGAAAGACAGCAGACCGGGGACAAACATATTGGTACATGGAAATGGAGAGCACATATAAATCTTACGGTGTTGCAGAACCGGTGATGTACACAAGTGTAGCATGAGATAGGATACTATTCAAATATCTCAGGATCCATATCATCTGCTGTATAATTCACATGACACCAATATTAATCTACAGTGTTATGGTAGTTAGTACTTAAAAGTTAACATTAATGACAACATTGAGGTGACACTAACACACTTACAAAACATTTGTTGATAAAAAAGTCTTCTTCTATTTGTCCTGCTAATTTGCTTGGCAGTCTGGAAAAAAATTGAACAAAAAAGATGTGCGGAGTTTGACCTATGTGATGATAGGATTGTCTAATATATGAATGGAGTCAATGTCCAATATTGTTTAGCGCATGAAATTTTAAAATTGTTATTTGAAGTAAGAAGGCTTCTATCCAACATATTCCTCAAAAATACAGCTTTGTTACCATGTTGAAAGACATCAGTCCGTGGACAAACTTATTGGTACATGGAAATGGAGAGCACATATAAATCTTACGGTGTTGCAGAACCGGTGATGTACACAAGTGTAGCATGAGATAGGATACTATTCAAATATCTCAGGATCCATATCATCTGCTGTATAATTCACATGACACCAATATTAATCTACAGTGTTATGGTAGTTAGCACTTAAAAGTTAACAAATTAATGACAACATTGAAGTGACACTAACACACTTTACAAAACATTGGTGAGTACAAAACTCAGGATGATAAAAAATTCTTCTTCTTTTTGTCCTGCTAATTTGCTTGGTAGTTTGGAAAAAATTGAACGAAAAGATGTGTGGAGTTTGACCTATATGATGTTAGGATTGTCTAATATATTGGTGGAAGACAGAAACATTGATCTATATTGCTCAAACTTTGAGATGTATTTATCTGCATTAGGTAGAATATGCTCATGCAGGGCCAGTTCCTTCAACGTTCTTCCTCAGTCTTTGCCATTATAAAATTCTTGGAGTTAATCATCCATACTCTAGAGTCTAAACAACACAGGTCTCTGAGAGTATTGATGCTTTTTTGGGCCAAGTTGCTGCATTTGAATTCATGGGGATAAAATTTGTAAGAAATTCAGTGCCAAAAATGAACTATAAAATTTGTGATTAAATTCGAAAAATATAAATATATATTTTTAATTTTTTCATTTTCAAAGTAAAAGTAAATGCCAAAGTATGTCAAAATAGATGAAAATTAGTAAATAGTTTTTAAGTCTAAATAGCTTTGAAAACTAAGTAACTTCAAAAACAATTTAAAAACATATTAATTAAAATATGTATTTTTTTGGATTGAGGGTAAATTGAGGGTGTTTGAAAGGACCCACATCCTTGTACACTTGAGGATTTTAGAGAGGATCCACAACCTGGTTACAATGAAGGGGACCACTTATTAGGAACCCAATTGAAGCAACCATGGAACCGAAGTGAAGATGCAGCGACCGTCGACACGACCGCAGCGAGTGGGACAACTTAGAACAGCTACCAGCGTCGGCAGCGAGAGGAGCAGCCACCAGGATCAGCAGCAAGCGGAGCAGCCACAAGTGTCAGCAGCGAGAGGAGCAGCCACGACCGCAGCGAGAGGAGCAGCAACAGTGAGCGGAGCAGCCACCAGTTTCAGCAGCGAGAGGAGAAGGAGCCACCAACGTCGACAACGAGAGGAGCAGCCACCAGCGTCAGCAGTGAGGAGTAAACACCAGTGTCAGCACGAGCAGAGATGCCGCCTCTAGCGGCGAAACCACCTCCGAGGAGGATCGTGCCTCGGGGGGATTTGAAACCGGGTGGGCAAGCACACAACCATGTGACTTGACCGCACCACTCCCCCACTCCCCCATCGGCAATTAAAATATGTATTAAATCAAGAAACAATTACAAATAATAATATTTATAAATTTGAATTTTTTTAATAAAAATTTACAAAAATAATAAAAACTACTTACTATTTTATTATTTTAAAAATTTACAAAAATATGAAAAACTACTTATTGATTTATTATTTTAAAAATTAAAAAATATTAAAAACTACTTATTGATTTATAATCTATGAATACTCAGTATTGATAAAATTATTTATATTTTGTACATAAAAATATCGTTGTAAACATAGTAAAAAAATAAATAATGTAAACCTAAAAACTGACTTTAAAAAATTAAAAAATAAATAAAATTACAAAAAACAGAACAAATCAATAATAAAATTGTCAATGTGAAAGTTTGAGTGTGAGAAAAATAGCAGAAATTAAAGTCTTGAACAGAAATTGCAAAAGATCATGCACACATCACAGGGCATTAAACAACATCACACGGCAATGGACATCTAACAATAGACTCTTCAAACCTAATCCATTCTGCACTGTCTATTCTGCAAACCTCAGGTTCTGCATGCTGAACCGCTCTTCTAAAAATCTGTGAAAGACAGAATAAACGTAATCTATGCATGTGAAGTCTCAATAATTTTTTTTTTTTTACAAAAAAATCCATAGTGATTTGTGCATAAATTTTCAGACATTTTCAAGGTTTTGATTGCTAAATTTGGGAAAAGATAACGGGACAAAATTGATAGTCAAATTTCGGCGAATTTTAAGAGCTGTGATGAAAATCACCAATTTTCAAATTTCTTCAATGAAATTTGGCTAATCCGCGACTTAGCTTTTGGGTATATGTGTCCATTATTATTTTCTCTAGGGTACTTCTGTAGATTGTTGATTTTATTTTGAGATCCTATATAGAATTTTCAAAATACTGATTCTGATGGTTCTCAAAATGAACCACCACTGTTATGGTTTAATTTCAAGCAATTATACAAGAAATCAAAGTTTGAAGCTTTAATTTCACAGGCTTTAATCTGATCATTTCTATGTTCTTGAGAAAATTGATTTGTTTGACTCTACCAGAGATTTTATATCGTAAAATTCTTAAAATCTGAAGAGAGGAATTTAAACATCCCATTTATTTGATAAAAAATAAATTGGTGGGCATAGTTTGAAGCATATTTTTTTGACAGGTAATGATTTTCTAGGCTTAGAAAAAACCCTATTTTGTTGTTATGAACTCCGAAAATATGAACCAAAAAGATTGTGCAAGATATGCCATGGAAATAATATGCCAAGGAAATAATATCTCTAAGCCTAATAGACAACAGCAATGAGAATAACAATACAACCCTCTTCCAGACAGGATTTTGAAAATGTAATCATTATCCTCATTTCAAATCTGTGATGATCGTTTATGACTTCTAGTGCCCTTATTGGTGCTATTTATAGGAGCAACTTTTCTAATAAGTATCGATTAGATTTGGTTTAGTAAACTAATGGTACCTAAATACATAATACCGCGCACCTCCCTAGATACATAACATGACTTCTCTCTCAAAACTGACATATTGGGCATATCTAGATGTTGAAGGGATGTACGCTGTCTTCATTAGCAACTTTAAGGGGAAAAATCTTTTAATTTGATAAGATATTTAGTGACTTGTCTAGAATAGAGTTGTTTGGCATGGTTGTCGGTTACGCCTTTTATTTCCAGTTGCAATTGTTCTTCATCCAAGCATGGCAATTTAGTTTGTTTGGTGCAGTTTTGCTAGACTATCTTCTAAAAATAACATACATAAAAGATATAATCAGTCTTGAAGGTGTTAGGTGGCTCATGTGTTGATGCAAGAGCATCCGTGTTCACTGAGACAATCTTGAATCAATCAAAATCAGTTAGAATAGTTTGTATAGATTGTGTAGCATTCTATGTTTTGGATTGCACAACTACGCAAGCTGCGTGTGTAGCGTTCTATGTTTGGGACTGCGCAACCGCGCAAGCTGCACAAGGGATTGCTCAATTGCGTAAGAACTAAGGAAAGTCCGAATACTAATTTGTTGACAAAGATGAGAGTCGAAGTTGCGGGTTTTGAATCCATCAAAGAGTTGTACACGCATTATAAAGACTTCAGCCAAGCATGGGAAGCATGTGCGACACCTGCGGGTGTTGATAAGATGCCTTGGTTGGACTATTTTGTGCAAGAAGCCCTATTGTTCAAAGGCAGACAATTGTGCATTCACGAGAGGATCAATGTGGGAAAATTTGATCAAGGAAAAACATAGTGGCGGATTGGCAAGGCACTTTAGATTGGATAAGACTTTAGGGCAAATAGTAGAGAGTTACTTTTGGCCGAGGATGAGTGTGGATGTGCACAAATTTGTACAGAAGCGGGATATGTCGATTGGCTAAATGAAGATCTTAGAACACAAGGTTGTACCAACCTTTGCCCATACTAGAGAAGTATTGGAGGATATAAGCATGGATTTTGTTTTGGGTTTACTTAGGATGCAAAGAGAAGTTGATTCCATCTATGTTGTGGTGGACAAATTTTCAAAGATGGCACATTTTATTGCTTGCGGGAGGCACTTTCGGAAACATCCCTATGCTCAATCCTTCCTTTGATAAGGGTCTCCATACTTCCTTGCTCACCATAAGGTTCCCTCTTTTGTGCTACTTCCTCCAACTTGTTGTTCGTGTTGCCTTAAAATCTTTGTGTGTTTTTCTTGTAGCACTCTCGACCTAACTTAGTCATAAAGGTCCACACTTCCTCTAAAGGACCGAGAGGAGGCTATGGCAATCTCTACCCACTCCTTACTTGCGAGTAGCGTAGGGTCCACGGATTATGGCTAAAGCCTTTCTTAGTTTCTGCTCTAACTTCTTACATTTTTGGCCTTGGTTCTCACTTTGGCGACCATTTCTACTCTCTGTGCTTTGCTTGATGGATTTTGGAGTTGGCTGCGCGTCCACAACCTTTGTTGTCTTTCTTGTTGCTCCACCAATTTTGTAGACCATAAAACCTGTTTGTCCCCAAATAGTGTTGTCTGCTTTTCTTGCCTTTGTTTGGGGTGAATGGCTTTAATTATTTCACATACAACGCTGGTTTTTCTCTTCGACAACACTTCTCTTCGTACCATTGTAAGATCTTTTGTCGTTGTACTTCACAGATTACATTCGACACAAAAATGTTATAAGATCCACCTCTTGGCCAGCCCACATGCCAAGGCTTTGCCCTTGACCATTTATATAGAGGGTGCTTCCCATAAATTGATCTATAGCCCCCTCTAGATCTATGTATATGGGTGCGGGAGGTCAGCCTCAACCTTATTTAATATGTTTTGAGTGCCTCCCTCTATTTTGCTTGTTTTGAGTGGGAGTGAGAAGCACTTTGAAGCGAAGATATTATATGAAAGAAAGAAATGTATGTTGCCGATGAGGAAATTAGAATTGGTTTCATCTGCTACTCCTCGTTGAGGAATCTTGAAGGAGATCTCGATTATATAGACTAGATGGTAGTTCCTCTTCGCCTCGCCCTCTTCCATAGTTCAAAATTATAGATAGGGCTTTATGTCCCATATATATATATATATATATATATATGGGCGAGTAGGCACGAAACTACACTAAACATGCCTTGTATACACTGTAGAAAATAATGAACTAGACATTGAAAAATATGCCACTAGGCCCAACAAATCACCATATGGAGAGAGGGCTCTCCGAGCGATAGGACATACACTCCCCCGATTATAGATATTAGAGTGAGATCCTCATTATTACATACATAATATCAATTGATTGATCACATGGATCATTCAACGGTTATCTTTTGCCCTCTCCTCTCCCTTGACCTCCCCGGATATGTAGGGGCAGTCTACCCATCCTATAATGTATATAGAGTAAAGGCGGGTATTGATGCACTCATGTGCTGCCTTTCCTTGAACTACAATGGGTTGGGGTCCATTGAACTAAACTAAACTATATACACTTGAGGGAGAGGAGGCCGAGGAGCCCCTATCTATATATGGGGGATAAGCCCCCACCATCTATAGCTATATAGCTTTAGTCACACCCTCATATATATTCTATCGCGTATCAACTCTTGGGGATGGGAGGGAAGGGGAGAGGGTGCTGCCCACAACTATAGAGTTGCTCGTAGATATATAGAGAATTGGGTTGTCGCCATATAGATATAGGGTGTCGACTATAGTATAGGATTGTAGCCCTCGATTAATAATGTGGTACCTTGTTGTCAATGGTAATTATTGACCTACGTTCACTTTTGATCCGACTTTGCTTGACCATAGTTCTTTAAAGGCACAACACAATAATGTTACTAGAGAAACTACAATACCAAAGAATATCAATTGCAGAAGAGTAAATGAGCACCCCATTATAGCATAGAAGAAAATGGTAGAAATTAATGTTATATCTATAGGTAGTGCTTAATATAAGCTATTTGGTATAGGGAGAACCTGGGACTCGACACCCTTTCCTACAATTAATGTTGATCCTTCATGTACAAATGATAAAACATTTAAGTTCGGGACCCACCAAACCTAAAGAATAAGGTACAGTCAAAAGTGAATAAGAACAAGAAGTATTTAAAAGGGAATTGCTGTTGGGAATATTTTGTTAGTGTTCACATGTTAATACGTTATTATGTGGTGTGATGAGTTGTAGCAACAACTTTTATAGATATTATGTGTTGTAATAGTTAGTCAAAATAATGAGGTGAGAACGTTACATTCTATAGTTAGAATGTGATTATGGGTGAGTTGTAACTCACGCTATTATTAGACATGAGTGGTTGAAGGTGATAAGTGTTGACTCCTACTTTGTAGGAGATCATTACACTATATATGTACACTTCTCTCTTTGCGAATAACAATCAACATCTCAAGTTTATTGTGTGTGCGATCTGAGTATTTGTGTATTTTGCTTTTGGAAGCTCTACCAAACTTGTCATTCAGTATCAGAGCAGGTTAGCCATTAGCTAGGAGAGTCTTGTGCAAGCAAATTAGCTAGGTTTAAAGCCTCTTTGTATATGTTAAGTGAATGCAGGTCAGACTTCTGCATAGTCATCTTTCTGCCTTGATATTCAATGTTGATTGCCTCCAATCATGAAAAGTCTGAAAATGTGTAGAGAGTTGTAGCATAAGTTAAGATTGTTTGTGTGAATATTAAGGCTATCTAGGAGTCTATGAGAGTAGAACTTAAAGGCTATTCTGTGAAACAAACCTGTACAAGAGAGACACCCAGCCAAAGTAATTCAGCATCTAATAGAAAAATGAGAGGTGTGAGAATTTATTGAAGAAAGACGTTTTATATCTGCTTAGGCGTTTTGTGTTTGAGGCCTGAGTGTGATGTAGCAGCAAGGAGGGATCTGTAATACATCAGGAGGATAAGCACTACAATAGCAATAAATAATTCTAGGTACAAGAAGCAGTAGTTTGGCACTACTGATCTACTAGTGGTGCCACAAGCTGAAAACTGCCGTACACTCTAGATCTGATCAATTGATACACATGCAAGTTAGTGCAAATGCCTTAGCAATCTTGGTGACCACATCCACAAAATTCTATTTCATTTCCATAAGCACCTGATTTGTCAATCATCCTTTGTTTGCACTTGTGAGCTCTTATCCGCGTGAATGCAAAGCATTCAATAATTTAATATTTGGTCCATTTGTTTTAAGAGTTTCAAATTTTAAAATATATGTTTGTTTTAGGTTTAATAGAATTTAACTGTTTAGTATTGTTTACGAAATTTGGTTTATGTTTAAATAATAGCTTATAAAGATATAGTGATTTTTCAAACGGTCTAAAATAAGCTTTTATCAAAAGCATGCCTTATTTTTGGTCTATAGTTGATTAGTATATGTGTTTCAAATATTGTAGATTGATTACGCGGATTTGATAGTCTTGTAAGGATATCAATATCGATTTAATATCTTAAATTTAAGTCTCTTTATAGGTTGTCAGTTGAAGTAGATATTGTTTGGTTATGTTAATAAAGAGGTAGAGTCACTAAATAGTGGTATCTTGTTTCAGTAGAAGGTCAATGGTCTTATGTTTTTTTTTTTCTGTAAGTGTCATATTTTAGTATTAAATTCTTGACTCATAATGTTTATTTATATTTGTTGGCAAAAGTCCAATGTCAAACTTTTTAAAAAGCCAAAATTTGTATAACATTGGTGTCCAATTCAAAGTCGTCAAAAGTTATCAAAATAGTCTTATTCTCATCATTGTCAAGGTCTTTGTAATTTTTGTGTCTAGATTTTGTTGTGTTTGTGTCATGCTATAAAAAAGTATGTTCGTCAAAGTCCAAATGTGTTAATTTTTTTTTGCCTCATGGTAAATGGATGCATTTTCGGGCGAACCTGACATCCGATGTGTATGTGACATTTGAGGGGGAGTTTTTTTCAATCAAAAATTGACATGCAACTGAGCATCATGCACTATCTTGCTGAGTAGCTAGCACATAACTGGAGGATGGAGGCAATGAAGGCTGGATGACAATTAATGTCCTCTCGTCAGCCACTAGCGTTGGGGCCACACATTTGATATAGCGGCATGTTTTGCAGTGTTTTCATGCTATGTTTAGTGTGTAGAAGAAACCCTTGCTGCTGCAAATAGATGAATAGGAGAGCAAATGACTACAATGATTTTTTGTTGCGTACTTCTACAATGATTGGTCGGTGAGAAGCCCAACACTCACTAGAATTGAAAGCAGGAACAATTCTTGTATGTAGGTGATCATTGAAAGAATGTGGTTGGCCAGTGAAAATCCCAACATTCACTGGAATTGAAAGCGTGAGCAATTGTGCTTATGTATGTAGGTGATCGTGCGACAAATATCCAGAATAGCAGATTACAGACCTAAAGCATGTATGCACATGCGTTTCTGTTTCTAGTTCTTGTGGTATGATTACTCCCCATGTTCACACTAAGGGGGAAATGTTAGGAATATTTTGTTAGTGTTCACATGTTAATGTGTTATTATGTGGTGTGATGAGTTGTAATAACAACTCATATAGATATTATGTGTTGTAATAATTGGTCAAAATAATGAGGTGTGAGAGAGATACATTACATTCTATAGTTATAATGTGATTATGGGTGAGTTGTAACTCACACTGTTATTAGGCATGAGTGGTATAAGGTTGTAAGTGTTGACTCCTACTTTGTAGGAGATCATTACACTGTATATGTATGCATCTCTCTTTGTGAATAACAATCAACATCTCAAGTTTATTGTGTGTGCAATCTGAGTATTCGTGTATTTTGCTTTTGGAATCTCTACCAAACTTGTCAATTGCATGGTCGATCAGACCTTTCATTGCCATACGACCAACAAAAAACATGCAATATGATCCCTGTTGTACAATCAACAACCTACAACTACCATACGAGGAACACCATACGACTAGTAGGGTATTTACACACATAGTGTCCACCCACCCAGTGTCTACCCATTGAACGATCAAGAGGGAGCAGCAGGCCCTTACGGTCAAGAGGGAGCAGCAGGTCCTTATGGTCAGGAGGCAGCAACATGTTCGCATGTCACAACAACTACCACACAAGGAACACCATATGATTAAAAGGGTATTAACACACATAGTTTTCACCCAGACAGTGTCTACCCAGTGAGCGATCAGGAGGGAGCAGCAGGCCGTTACGGTCAAGAGGGAGCAGCAGGTCCTTACGGTCAAGAGGGAGTTGCAGGTCCTTACGGTCAGGAGGCAGCAACATGTTCGCATGTCATGAGGTAGCAGCAGGTTTGTATGATCAAGAGGGAGCCATAAGTCCGTATGACTAGGAGGAGATCTAGGTTTGTGCGGCTAGGAGTGAGCAATAGGTTCGTGCACTTACGGGAGAAACAAGTCCCTATGCTCATAAGGGAGCAGCGGGTCCATATGACATGAGGGGATAACACGCTGGCATGACCAGGAGGGAACAACAGTTTTGTATGACCAGGAGGAAGAAGGATGCCAAGGAAAGAGTTGGGTTGTACGCGACTAGCAAGTCAGAGTAACGATGTCATATATTTGGCCCAAAAAATTATATGACTACCAATCCTTTACTGACAGTCACAATCATATGATCTCCTCATATACCAACTTCAGTCATCATTTGACAATCAATAGGGATTGTACTTCCAACTCCTGGCTGCCAAGCACATGGATTTGGTTGGAATTTTGTTTCCCTTTGCCATCTTGTTTTTCTCATGTTGGATGTGGGTCATGTTGGAAGGGACTTCGACATGTTTTAAGGAGGTGATAGTGTAGACTGCCATATCAGTATTGTCATCGGTTTCAGCATTTGATTAAGTACATAATTTAGTAGCTAACGTTATTATTTGATTAGTGATTGTATTGTCAACTTTAGGTAGTTTTGTAGTGGCCATCATTAGTATGTTTGCTTATTGACGGTTGTGTTTAACTCACAACCCTCGGGTCTTCTTGTCATATAAGTAGAGTAATGTACGTCAGGGAAAGGCTGTTGAGTACTAGATCCCCCATGTACTGAACAACTTGTATCGAGCACTACTGATGAATAAAGCATTAACTACTATCATATTCTTCTATGCTGCAACGTATTACACATTTACTCTTTTGTGATTGATACATAATGTAATTTATCCAAATAGTTCATAGAGCTCGGAGAGAGCACACCCAAAGAAAAATATAGAAAGAAAAAACACTTCCAATTGAAATGTTTGACAACTAGACGAGTCTTGTTTATTTTAGAGCAAGAATGATTAACCCTTCATTTTTAATATTAAGAGGTGGCCCTAAATTTTGAGCTTAGGTGTGTCGAGGCAACAACCATATGCTTGGATCTTGCCCATATGGTCTTTGATAAAATCCAACACGGGTGTTATAAGAGCACTTTAAATTCCAACTTTTCATATCTTCTCAACTTCTAGTGGTGTGGAAATTCTATCATACTAGATGCATAGTTGATAGCAATCTTGCCATTACTCATTGAATTTGTCGAAAATATTCTTTGGAGTTGTTTGGAAATCCTTTTTGTCTTCTTGCGTCATGTTTTGCAGCTACTTTTGTTGCCATATCTACCCAAAACAGAATCATGTTTTGTTATGCTCGAAACTTCAATTTTTGCCTTGACTTTCGATTTGATTCTCTAGTTTATAATGGAAAAGCGTCGATTGTTTGTTTTCCAAAATGAAATCTTTGCATTAATTACTGTCAATGTTCTGCTGGTTGCTTTACCACACACATTGCATGATTTGTGCATGTTTTGGTCACCACATGGATTTTGTGAATGCGGATCATCACATGGTTCATATGTGTGCCAATCGCTGCCAGATTCATTCTAATTCCCACATGCTCGCGCTTTGTGCTAGATATTTCCCATGTTCGTGCTTGTGCTGAGCATCAAATTTTTTGTGTCAATGTTGGTTAACACGCATGGTTCATCTATCTTGTCAATTTCTATAATGTGGATTTCTTGCTCTATTATGAAAAGGGTAATGCCTTATGCACTATTTTTGTACACGTTGTGCACTTTGCAAAGTCCACCCCATATCATTTTTAGTTTTTGACCTCTTTTATGAAGTTTATTGGGATATTGTAGAACTAACAGTCTTGGCTTCTCCCATCCATTTTGTTTATTCAACATACCAAATTTTTTTTAGCCTTTATTCTCTATCTATTGATCACTGGGCTACAATGCTCTATTCATTGAGGGCATTCAGTCTCATTAGCCTTTCTTGTGGGCGTTTTGTATTCCCGAGTTTGTTTTTGCATGCTATCCTAGAAGTTGAGACTAAGAATCCTGCAGGCACCGTGCTTCTTGCCCATACATGAATTGGAAAGGTGTGAACTCATGAAGTGGAATATTACACCACTTGTCACATACAAGACAACATACTTAACATACCGTTTATCATTGCATACTGAAATGTGTCCCTCTATCCCTCGTCAAGGCTAATGGGAAGCTAACCCTAGTAATTATGTGGTAATAGATAATTTTTTGGTACTCTTGGCATAATTGTCTAGTAGGGCCTTTGTTTTTACGGTTTACCCATTGTGTCAAGTAATTTGTTGCTTTTAGTAAACAACGTTAACTTCCCTTTCTAGAAGGATGTTTAAAAGGTCCCACGAAATGCAAGCCCCTCGTGTCATAGCTTTTCACCAATTCTAGGCAATCCAAATGTAAAGCTGGCCCCACATACAAGACACTAAGATCTTCCTAGCGATTGCTTTGTAGTTTACATGGTTACATGCTTCTCCTTTGTGTGTCTCCTTGAGGTACTAGAATCTCTTATTGCATTACGCACCTCAAGATCTGATTTTTCCCATGTAATGTGACAAGCCATTTAAGAGCTGAAATGATAGCCTTCATTATGATTCTTCTTCTCTTATTCATGGATATTTCTGGAGAAAATCAACAGATTCATTGAGGCCTCATGCGCTGATGTAGAATGTTGAATCACATAAATAACCTCCTCACTAGAAATGTAGGAATTTGGCAGCTGCAACATTTGAGAATCCATGTCGAAGTTGAAGTCGTAAGTTGTATCCAACACAAGCATATGAAGCTTATTGTTCCATAAAACATGCCTAATCACCTTTTTATACAAAAGGAATTACAATCCATAAACCATCAATGATGATTTAGGCTAGCATGCCAACAAAGCTTATTGTTATGCAGATTTTGTAAAAGCCGCGGCACAGCTTTAGTGTTCCACGGATTTTGAAAAGTTGTGGCACAAAGCTTAGTGTTTCACGGATTTTGAAAAAGCTTGGCACAAAGCTTTAGTGTTCCATGGATTTTGAAAAAACTTGGCACAAAGCTTAGTGTTTCATGGATTTTGAAAAAGCTCGGTACAAAGCTTTAGTGTTCCACTGATTTTGAAAAAACCACGGTATAGGAACAAAACAAAATTCTCAAGATAAAGTGATTTACATATGAAGTCTTACATAAGATTATGGAGTCTTTTATAAAACAAGAATCTCCCATAACTAATGCTTCGCTGGGTATTACAAGTAAACTCACGTGTTGTGATCATTTACTTAAGATTCACTTATAGTGATATTTTACAAAATGGAAATAGTATTGGGAGTTTACATCAAGCCATTAAGAGGTGGTGTTGCCATGCACATTCCTACTCAAGGGCAACTCAGAAAAGCCTAATAAGGCACGAAATTTGTAGAACTTTACAACACATAATGGCTTTGTAAAAATATTTGCTACTTGATCTTTAGTGGAACAAAACTTGAGATCAATGTCACCATTTAGAACTTTCTCCCGAATGAAGTGCATATGTATTTCAATATGCTTTGTTCTTTGATGCTGAATCTGAATTGTTTGCAAGAGCAATGCAACTTTGGCTGTCACATAGAAGAAGAGTGTTTACTTTGACGCCCATACGAAGTTCATCTAATAGTCTTTTCAGCCACATGGCTTCCTTTGCTGCTTCTATAACACTTCTATACTTTGTTTCAGTAGAAGAGATAGATATTGTTGGTTGCTTCTTGCTACTCCAAGTGATTGCACCTACACCCAACTTGAAAACATATTCGAAGTAGATTTTCTATCCACAATATCACCAACATGGTCAAAATCATAATAACTAAATAATTTTGCATCATTACTAAAAGAATAATACAAACCATAATTGATTGTACCTTTAATATACTTCAAAATCCTTTTTGCCATTTTCCAATGGTCTTCATAAGGATCTGCTCGAATTTAGAAACAACTCCTACTTTGCATAGGATATGTCAGGCCTAGTAATAGTTAGATAAATTAAACTACCAACTACCTTCCTAAATAAAGTAGGATTAACTTTATCACATGTAGGTTTTGGCTCTAATTTAACACCAACTTCCATAGGAATGGTAACAAGTTTACAATCAATCATGTTAAATATTTGAAGTTAGTAGCATATTGTGATTGAGATGCAACAATAGATTTGTGATCTTGAAAAATAACCATGTCTTAAAAATTATATGGGGGACTTAAATCAGTGATTTCAAAACTTTGTCTTAATCTCTCTTTGATTTTAAGAATTAGATTCTTATCACTACTAGTAATCAAGAGATCATCAACATATAAGACAATAATGATAATATTATTATTTTCATATTTTACAAACAAATCATTATCAACAAAATAGTTTTTGAAACCAAGATCTTGAAAGAAGCTATTTATCTTAGCATACCAAGCTCTAGGAGCTTGTTTAAGACCATATAATAATTTTTAAGCTTACACACATATAATTCCTTACTAGGTTCTTCAAACCCTTTAGGTTGACACATGTAGATTTATTCTTTTAGGTCACCATTTAAAAGACATTTTTAACATCCATTTGGTGAATCTCCCATCCATGTTGAGTAGCTAGAGCTATGAGAATCCTAACAATGCTCATTTTGGATATAGGAGAAAAGGTTTCAACATAATCTATACTAGGTTTCTGAGTAAACCCTCGAACTATTGATCTTGCCTTGAATTTTTTATTTCTCCAACAGAGTTACACTTGATTTTATACAACCATGTAGATTCTACAATGCTTCTATTATAAGAAAGAGGGACAAGTTCCCAAGTTTTATTCTTGATTAGAGCATCGTATTCAACTTTCATGGTATCAATCCATCTTTCATCTAGATTGGCTTCATCAAAAGATTGAGGTTCAACCTCATACAAGGTTGTTAAAGCATGATAAGTATACCGACTACGAGACATCTTCCTAAGGTTATTAGGTTGAGAGTTATCATCCGATTTTGAGTCCATTTAGGAATTCGAGACTGAGACACACTATGTGATGACTCCCCCTCAATATCCATATCCACCAAATTTGAAGTAGGATGTTCATCATCTTGGAAGTTTGTTTCCATATTGTTTAGAGAAGGATTATCAAACTCTAGGATTTCAGTCTTAGGGGAAACAAAAGAGGGGACAAAGGCAAATTCACAAAATGGTTTCTTTAGAATATGAACATTCCTATTTTTTACAATCTCATGTTTGAATGGATCGTATGCTCTTAATCCTTTTGTGCGACCGCCATACCCAACAAAGATGCAAAAGTAGGAGGTAGGATCAAGTTTCTGCCATTTAGCTTTAGGAATGAAGAGGGAAACATGACTACCAAATAACTTTAAAAGAGGGACAAAGGCAAATTCACAAAATGGTTTCTCTAGAACATGAACATTCCTATTTTCTACAATCTCATGTTTGAATGGATCGTATACTCTTAATCCTTTTGTGTGACCGCCATACCCAACAAAGATGCAAGAGTAGGAGGTAGGATCAAGTTTACTGTCGTTTAGCTTTAGGAATGAAGAGGGAAACATGACTACCAAATATCTTTAAATGAGAGATCAGGTTTCTGTTTGGTCCATACTTCATGAGGTGTAGTTTGATATAAGGCTTTAGTAGGAACCCTATTTAGAATGTGGACAATAGTGTTCATGACTTCTACCCATAGAAACTTATGCACATTAGATGCATGAATCATAGTCCTAGCCATTTCTATTATGGTCCTATTCTTCCTTTTTGCAATTTCGTTCTGTTGTGGGGAATAGGGAGTTGTTAACTCTCGCTGAATTCCACATGACACACAAAACTCATCAAAATTTTTATTCACATATTCACCCCCATTATCAGTTCTTATTCTTTTAATTTTCAGATTAGTCATGTTTTCAACTAAGGCTTTAAACTCTTGAAATTTAGACAAAACATCAGACTTTTTCTTAATGTAGTATGACCATGTCATTCTAGAAAAGTCATCAATAAAACTTACAACATACAAGGCTCCACTAAGAGGGGGAACTTCCAAATGACCTCTTACATCACTATGGATTAACTTAAGCAAGTGAGAGGAATTAGACTCGTGATGTTTGTGAAATGGTTCAATATGTTGCTTACCACACAAACAACTTTTACAAGTCCCATGGTCTGATTTCATCTTAGGGATGCCTATCACAAGGTTTAGACAGAACATTTCATATAAAATATTAAAATTCACATGTCCTCGTCTCTCATGCCAAAGTTGAATATCACTTTTAGAAGAAGAAGAAGAAACAAGTTACGACCACAAATCCATAAAAAAATACAAACCATTTTTCTCGTATACCTAAAGCAATAACTTTACCAAGCTCATTTTTCACATACCATTTATTTTGCAATAACGCAACTTCACAATTTTTTTAGTTAGTTGTGAGCAAGATAAAAGTTTTTTTAAGTTAGGAACAAATAAAACATTTTTAAATCGAACCAATTTCTAATTTTACATTTCCACAACTTTCAGATTGAATGACAAAATTATCTCCTAGATATATATTTTCATGACATTCTACAACATCTCGAGAGGATTCCATGCATGTGTGTCATGTGCCTAAAGACACCACTATCCAGGATCCATTCATTATCTTTTGATGCCGAGAGTGCAATATAAAGAGCAATAATTTGCTCAACATTGTTTGCTTGGTTTTTATTTTGATTCTGGTTTTTATTCTTCTTTTTATTGTTGAAGTTCATACCTTTAGTATTTTTATAAAATTATTTGTATTAGAATAACAATCAGATGCTTTATGACCAAATTTTCCACATTTAGTACAAGTGCCATCAAACTTAACTTTGAACTTTTGACTATTCCAATTATTTTTAGGATTAGTTTTAAATTTAGATTTAAAGTTTGGATTTGGATTTGGATTTGGATTGATGTTATTCTGATTTTTAAATGATTTATGATTTTGTGAGAACAATGCTTGAGAGGCATTCTCTTTTGAATCAAAGTTTTCCATTACTCTTTCTTCCTGAATTAGGAGAGAAGACAAAGTATCCAAATCAGGTAAATCAAATTCATTTTGATATTTAGAGTTCAAAATTGAGATATAATTTTTGAATTTTTCATGAATGTTAATCTGAATGATAAAATATAGTAATTTATCTTGAAATAACTCACAATTGCAGCCATCTAACTGTGCTTTAATATTCTTAATTTTAGCTAAGTAATTAACTATCTTTTCATCCCCCTTCATGGGAGTTGTAAACAATTCCATGATAAGTTTAATTATCTTAGAAAAACGACTGCCTTCATGCATAGTTTGTAATTGGTTCCATGCATCAGTGGAGAGTCCAAGTGTCCTATATGCAACAAGAATTCATCTTTTATGCTTTGTAATAGGATTGACATGGCTTTCAGGATTTTTGGGAGAAAGAACTCAAGCTTTTAGGGTTAGCTTGTCTCCCAGTGGGTTGTTTTTCAACACTACTGACAAGATCCCATAGTTTTTGCCATAAAAATGGCTTTCAACCTAACTCTCCAAATATAGTAATTAGTTCCATTTATCAATTGAGATTTACCCATTGAAAAATTAGATGAACTAGCCATTCTCTTTTTAAACTTAGAAATTTTTAGTGTTTAGTGGGATTTAAAATAGAGTTGCACGGAATGAAGAAAACAAAATTTTGTGAAATTGAAACAATGGAGATTATTGCAATTTGATAATATCCTATAGTATGAAAAATAAGAAGAGAGGCCACGAAACAAGAAAAAACATGCCGTGAGTCAAAGAAGGCTGCAATACCTGCAGACAAGTCCGTGAACCCAAGGCAAGTCTGTGAAAAAAATTTTTAGTGTGACAAGCGAGAATGCCGTGGAGCGAAGTAGGATGCCACATAATAAGCAAACAACCGCGCAAAAAGCATAATCTTTGTGCAATAAATGAGAATGTCACAAGGCAACGAGAAATTTGCACCTAAGGTGTAAAAAGAAGCCGTAAAAGACTGGAAAACTAAGAGGAAGGTCGCGGATCAAAGAACGCTAGATCTCAACACTCGTAAGGCCACGGAAGACAAGTCATGTACTCAATTTTGGTCTTCCACGGTTATTTTAAATTTACAAAAACTCCCAAATTTTAAATTATTTTAAGGAATTAGAATTTTGCACCTGTAGATCCGAAAAGGCCGCGATACATAGCTTAGTGTTCCACGGGTTTTGAAAATTTTCAAGCAATACGATCTTCGATGAATTTGACCTGCAAAATAACAAATTCCAAATTTATCTTTGCCTGACCACAAACTCATCGCTTTGATACCATGTCGGGAAGATGGGGATAAATAATAATTCATAGATTAGATATCCACCACATAAAACAACCAAGGATTATAGTTTATGAATGTACACAATTTAGATTGAACTAAATTACGAATTGCATACATAACAATAAAAGTAAATAGCCCATAACACAACACACAACACAAGATTTATGTGGGAAAACCTTTCGGTAAAGAAACCCATAGAGAAATATCACTTATCTTTATTAAGAATTGAATTTCACCCAACACTCCCACCATTTTTTCGGATCCCCCACCATGAATACCTTTTAAAAAGGAATTATAGTCCGCGGATAACATCCACACAATACAAAGATTTGCTTACATATTTCGCATTCATGTATCCTACTTAGTTCACATATCTGCGATATACTAGCATCTGTATG
Source organism: Taxus wallichiana var. yunnanensis (assembly GCA_018340775.1). Lineage (NCBI taxonomy): Eukaryota > Viridiplantae > Streptophyta > Pinopsida > Cupressales > Taxaceae > Taxus > Taxus wallichiana. Next base: position 191,422,392 of record CM031234.1, read on the forward strand.
TTTATTTCATATCTAAAGTGCTCATGCATTTGTGTATTTCCACATATATATGTAGTGTGGGAATCCAGCCAACTTATATTTTAAATATAAGTTATAGCCCAATGCTTTTAAACAATCATTGGTGGGTTTTTAATTAAGTGGTTTCCTGCTTAGTATTACAAACTCAACATGTAATAGGAACCCCAAGATCCTTTGTATAGGAACTTAAGTGCCAGAAATATAAAAATTACTTGCATCACCACTTAGGTGAGCAATAGCAAAAATAATGGGATGAAGGGGAAGGAAAATATGGCTACTCATATTAAGACATGATTTTGAAGTATGGAGCTAACGAAATCTTTGTTTATTTTAAATTGTATAGCTTGTAAGCCTCAGATTCTTCACTATATTGGACAAATATGCATTTGCACTCTTCTTATCAAGTTTATTCATGTTATTGGCAGTAATGTGGGTAATAATGGTACAACCGAACACAATAAAATGCTTAAATTTACCTTTCCTACCACTTGCTTTTTAGGTGCAATATCTCTAAATTCCTTGGTAAGATTATTGTTCAAAATATGTGCAATACTGATGAATAGATTCAGCCCAATACTTATGATGTAAATTTCTATCATGAATCATGTATGCAACCATCTCGAGTTACTATCCTCTTCTTTCTTCCGAAACTCCATTATCTTGGGTTATATGACATACTAAATTGCCTTTTACTTCCACGAGACATACAAAAATCATGAAACTCATTACTGAATATTATGCATATGAAAGACAAGATAATGCTAGATAACTTATAAGTTATAAGCTAAATAAGTAAAATAACCACAAAACAAAAGACAAGATCATAATTTGTTAAAAAATAAGTAAATAACTTAGAAACTTAAAAGCTTAAAAGTTAAATACTTAAATTAAACACAATGTGAATGTCATGATATATTAAATTCAATTTATTACACCAAATTCCAATGATCAAAGTTCAAACTATCTTTCAATATTCATCATATTCCTCTTCATCAAGAGCATCAACATCAACATCATCATCATTATGTGGTTCATTAGAACCACATGGACTCGAACCACTCCCACTAGGGCCACTACCAGTTGCACCCCCTTGTGCATGTAGGTCTCGCGGTGCCAAAGAAGTCTCCAATCCCTCATCATCTAATGGCAGGTGGGAAATGGAAGCATCCAAGTCAACTATCTCTGGATCAATATCCCAATGTTTTGTTGACCCCTTGTACTCGATTGCTTGTGGGATAAAAGGCACAAGTTGGAATGTATATATACCAAATCTTCAGCCTTTTTAGCCCCAACTTGTTGCGCTTTTGTGAGTGGATGAAGGTATATGTACTCCAATTGCGCTCAGAGGAAGATGAACTTGCAACCTATTGAGGCAAAGTCAATGCAAAGTTCAAACTTAAACACTCAAACTTAAATTTTAAAAAACTAAAAGTTACAACAAAAAAGGAAAGAGAAAAAAAAAATTACTTACTTGTGCCAAGACCTTGATTGCAAGAGGCTGCAAGTAAATAATGCATGACCATGGAGGTACCACCACATATGAGCATCCATCTTGTATTTGTCTCAAGAGCGAGAAGGCTATGACTGTTTCTGCTATGAAATTGGCAAACTCTATCATAACCATGTCCTCGGCCTCAGGATCAGGGAAGAGCCTAGACAATGCCGCCATATATCCCTCACTTGACTTCCGCATCCTTGTATGGTGCCATCCTCCCTGGCAAGGAAAGGATCTCTGTGTTGTAGAATCTAGGAATCTAGGAGTCAATGCAAAAGCAAGTAGATGTAGCGGGGTGGTCATTTTGTTCCACCGCTCAATGAGGATTGATTGTACTTCTTTGAAAAAAATTCCTCAGATCTTGTTCTTTTGCATTTATGACGGACTTTTATCTTCTCAATCATTGAGTCGATACCATCATATATCTCTCTCTAGACATGGCTTGATCCATGTCAGTAAAGCGGATCATGCTCATAATGGGCTCAATAAAACTCAACAAATATTCTACTCGATCCCACCAAGTGTCATCTAAGATCATGGCCTTCACTTTTTGAGCTCATACTAGTGTTTGATTGCCTCCATACAGCCCATAGGTTGGAAGTTACCATCATCTGCTGAGTGCCTCTCGCACCTTCACAAGTCGTCTCAAGACGATTGTGTGTGATGCGAACCGAGTCTCAACAACCTAATAAGAAATGAGAAACAAAAATTAAAAAAAAAATTGAAAACTTTTGAATACTAATTATACTATATTTTAAAAATAAAAAACTTATATTATTTATAAAGAAAAAAAAGAAAGGTAGCTTCCCTTACCTTCAACAACTCCAAATGCGAGAAGGATCTAAAGATGCCTTGCATGATTGGTGATGGTTGGTCACAAACATTTGGATCTCTTCACCCTCTGCATACACTTGTTGAATCCACTCTATTTTGTTGGCCAACTTTTTTAGCATTAAATTGAGTGAATGGACAACACATGGTGTCCAAAAAATATGCCCATACCTTGCCTCAACTAACATCCCTGCGGCTTTGCAATTCTTGGCATTGTCCATTATGACTTGGACAACATTTTGAGGCCCCACCGCCTCAATGGATTCGAAGAGGATGTTGGCAATGAATTGGGCATCCTTCACTTGCCCCTCACAATCAACTACTTTCAAAAACATTGCCCCTTTAGGGCATACTGCAACCACATTGATCAAAGGGTGGTTTCTTGCATCTTTCCATCCATCAGAAACGATGGACACACCTGTTTTGGCCCATGAGTCTCTAATTGGTTGCAAGGAGGTTTCCACATATTTTCTTTGTTTTTCCAATAGGGTGGTGCGTGGATCTTCTCATAGCTTGGTGATTTGTACCCTTTTGGGGCCTCATTGATTGCTTTCACCATCTCTTGCCAATATGGTGACCTCACAACATTGAATGACAATCCATTTGCATACACACATCTTGCAATGTGCTCATCTGCAATATCCTTGCTCTCATTTTGAAAGGCCTTTTCCAATGGTCCTTTTGTCTTACTTCTCTTTCGTGAAAGAGGTGAATCCTCATCATGCATGGAGGTAGGCATCACAAATGGATGTGGCATGGTCACAATTGGGGATCCAATACTTGATGGGGCAACAGGAGGCCTCGTTGATCGAGATGAACTTCCTTTTTTGGACAATGGATGACCCGCTTTCAAAGCCAAAGCTGCCTCTCTCTGCATCTTCTTGTTCTTTGATATATCCCAAAACTTTGCTTTTGGCACCCCTATGTTATTTTTCCCCTTGCATGTTCTTATACCATGACCCGGTATTGCACACAAGTGGCTTTTCACCCGACTATAAGAGCCTTTGAATACTATTTCACACTCATTGCATTTCCAAACAAAACACCCACCACCTGGAAGTTGCTCAAGTATTGTGACATGCCTCCATAATGGTGAATTTGGGTCAAATTCTTTGAACAAAGATTGCCCAAAAGAGGTGGAACTTGTTGCCATTGTACTTCTACCTACAAGTTTCAAAACCAACAACATAAGCAAAGAAAACAATGGTTAAAAATAAAACTTAAAAGTTAAACCCTATGCCCTAGGGCATAACATGATAGCATGTATTGAAAATTTCAAAATTAAAATGAAAAAACGGTTTAAAAATTAAAATTTCAATTGGGAAAAATAAAATAATGAACATAAGCAAAAGCATGAAGTGTGTGAAAGATTAAATAACAAAAAAAAAAAAAAGAAAAAAAAAACTTAAAAGTTAAATAATAAAACTTAAAACCTTACCTTCACTCAATAATCCACAAATCCTCCTCCTTTGAAGCTCCTCAATGGCCTTGACAACGAATACACACTCCTACTAGCTTAGGAAAATATTGCAATGCTTGTTGATGAAGTATCAAACCCTAGACAAGCAAAATGAAAGTTTAGAGAGGCAAAGATGAAATGAGGAAGGAGAGGTAAGTTTTTTGCTTTTTATGTTTTACTTTTGTTTTATTGATTCTATTTAACTTTTTGCAATATCAGTGATCCTAACATTAATGAGCCTATGTGCCTAAAGGTCCTTTTTCCCTATGACATTCTTTAAGAAGACATTGCATACTTTGGCTGTAATAACAATTGACGAGTGGTGAATACAATTGCGGTGGGTACACAAGATCTTTGTATGGCCTTTTTGACGTTAGTTTACCTTTTTGGGTTTTATGTTCGGATATTGAAATGGATTCTATAGGAATAAATGAATAAGACGTCCCCTTTTATAATTGTTTTGTATGGTTATGCGGTTGTAAATCATAACTAATTTTGTAACCGTCTTTGCATAATAAATACCCTGACACACAACCCATTTGTGACAATGTGTATTCTCTTTTCTCTTGATCATTTTGTACACATTTATTCGGTTATTCTCTCTCTCCACAAATTCTAACGGTGGTATCAGAGCGAAGGGAGTAGAGGTTGCTAGAAGGGCAAACAAAGAGAAAACAGAAAAATCGTGAGAATAAAGAAGAAAATCGTGGCCGACTTGACCTGTAGAATAAAGAAGAAAAATCGTGGCCGACCTAGGAGGGGCAGAAAATAAAAAAGCGAATAGGGCACAAAAATCGCTGGAGAAATCTCGCATCAAGGCACAGAAATCGCTGTTCGTGGGGGCAGAAAACTGTTCCTGTAGAAAATGCGAACCTGACAGAGGAAAACTGCCATGTTTGTGGGGATCTGTAGAAAACGTGAATTTAACAGAGGAAACAACGAATTGACCTTGAGGGCACACAGAGCGAAAATTGACCAAAGCGAGGAAAAAGCAAGGACAAAAAAAAAATCGTGGGTAAAATCTTGTCTTAGTCATAATTATTTTTTTATTTTTAATGGAACTTCCCGTAGAAAAATATTCCGGTTTAAATTTTCATACTTGGAAGGTGAAAATTCAAATGCAACTCATGCATAAAAATTTGTGGGGCATTGTTAACGGGAAAGAGCCAGCACCCACAGATCCTACGAAGTTCTTGACTGGAGTACGCGAGATGATAGAGCAAAGGCTATTATTGGTCTCGCACTTTCGGATTCAGAGTTACACCATGTTGACTTGGAAAAATCCTCCAAAGAAATATGGGAAACTTTGAATAAATTGTTTGGTGCGAAAGCAGTAAACGCAAAGTTTTCGCTTAAACTGCAGTTGTTTAGTTTCAAAATGGAAGAAGGCATATCTATGTCAAGTCATATTAACAATCTTCGATCTCTTATTCGACAACTTGCAGATGTCCAGACCACGATCGATGACGAGGATGCGAAGGCTATTCTATTAAATAGTTTGCCTTCGAAATATAATAATATTGTTTTTACCCTCAGTCAAATGTCTAAGCAGTCCTTGGATGATACTATTGCAGCACTTCTTGCAGATGAACGCAGAACACTTGCTGAAGATGAGGGTACTTCTCATCAGGAAAGTGCCTTCTATTCCCATAAAAGGTCACATAAAGACAAAAAAGAGCATCGGAACATAGAATGTTATTACTGTAAAAGAATGGGTCATACAACATGGGATTGCTGTGTTCGTGCTAATGATGTTCTCAAAGGAAAGCTCAAGTCTCACGAAGTTCATGTAGCCCACATGGAAGATCCACCTGATGATGAAGGTGGAGAAGATTTTGATCAGGAATATGTCCTTTAGAGAAACCAAGGAAGAAGTTCCATGTTCAAAGTAGCGCATGTTGATAGCACATAGAAACCTGTTATAAGTACAACTTAGTATGGATGGTTGCCGAGCTTGTTTGGGAGACCGTGGATCTTGGGAATTATACCCTTACGAGGGTTATGAGACAACTTGGTGGAGCTTGTGGATGGCTCGTATGGATGGTTGTACAATGATTCGGAGATTTGTGATTCTGAAATATCCCTTATGGGATACCACTTAAAATGCACAAAATATATGAAAAATTGCAGCAAAGTAAAATACTGATTTTTACTGAAAATGTCCAGCTAGGACAACGAATGGTATTAAATTGATATCACACAAAATATTTGCCCACAGTGCATGAAATTTTGAGGGAAGCTTGCAACAGTAATAATAAACACTATGAAAACATTTTTTGGAATAATATATTGCTGCCAAAAAAGTACAGCGTGCCCTAGGTGGCTGGAAAACTTCAGAGGTTCGTGACCCTCTAAATACAAGAGCAAAAATAAGGGTCTTTGGAAATAACATTAATAGATACAGGCAATAACGTTTCCACCTTCAGATCTGAAACGACCGACTGGAAAACCCCCAATAAAGGCTGCAAGTCGCCATGCTTGGAAAGGGGTCGGAAAATGATGGAGCGCCTTGAACGATGAGCATCACCCGCCCAAATGGCTGCCGTGAATCTGATCCGAAGCCCACTGATTATCTTCCTCAAATGCCCCGAAAATCCCTCAAAATCCTTCCTCTGAAACCTCAGATAAGATCTCTGTAACACAACCCAGAAAGCGGCTCCAAAATGATAGACTAGGGTAGATCTCTCACTCCAAAGAATGCCCCTGTTAGCTAGGGACGGGTCTCTCACCACCGAAGCTAGGGTCCCTGTGGGATTTGACTCCACAAGCTGTAGAAATGCAACAGCAGCTTGCACGAGAAGGGGTCAATAAAATGTATATCAAAAGTGCCTTTTCTTCCTCCCCCGGCTCCTTATATATTTTACCTTGGCAAACGAGCCCCATAACCCTAGGCGCATTTCATTCCATGGAGGGGCCAAATAAAATAGAGTAACTAAAGTTACTTTTCTCCTTTTTGAGTCGTCATGTCCAAAAGTGACCCTCAACAAAAATTAGATCATTAGAACCACGTGGCCCCTTCCCATTAGCTCTCAACGTCCATAGCCCTTGGGTCTGACCACGGCTTGGACTCTACTTGTCCCTCGGCTTTGGGGTATAAAAAGGGGACATTACGGGGGAGGGATATTACACCTCCCGGCCCCTTCTTGACCCCCCAGCATTAACCCCCGCCCCTTGGATATGACCACGGCTTGTTTCTCCACTTCACCCTTAGGCCTTTAAGCGCGGGAAAAGGGGACATTACAGTCCTCCCTTCCCGAGAAATGCTTGACCCCAAGCATTAACTCCGTCTTGTTTCTTAATAAATGAATACCATGCCGTAAACCGTCTCTCCACTGGTGCCCGCACCCACATTTCCAATCGGTCCAATCCCTGCCAATGCAAGGCTATCATCACGGAACACTCACGGCCTCTCCAACCAACTCCTGGGTATGAAAGTCCACTCTGAATCTTGTAGAATCCCTCGTATCAGCCTGTGAAACAACCTGTTTACGCACAAATGGTGCTAACTCTCCTACCTGACCTGCACTCGTGTGAGAGTTAGGCTCCTCATATTGTATCTCGATGTGTCCCGTGGAGGAAAAGTCCCAAGACTCCAGCAGACAGTCAATCGGCAATATCAGCTCCATATAGTCCACCTCCTGCGCTGAATGTGAACCTATTGAATAACCATGGGTCACTTTCGATCTCTCCATTGATTAACACGTGGGTGAGGTGCTCACCGGGCATAGAAGCAACAAAAGCATAGGAGTGTTGTCCCATGTCGATTCAAAAAAACATGGTCCCGTAAGCTCGACTTGGTCATAGTGACAAACCGTATATGCCTGTATAAAGTTGAGGAGATCCTCCCTCAACCTCTGCCATATGAACCTCTCAGACATGAGCCTATAGGTCTCATCGAAGCTCAGCGCACCCAGTCACGGAAGAACAATGCACATGTCATAATATCTCCATCCTCCACCATGAATCTGACACAAGGCTCCATCTTCCCCGAGAGAAGATCATTTCATCCTCCAATCTGCAACTTTGTCATCCTGTATGTGACCATCCAGAATCTCACAAGAGTGTCGGTTCTTGGAGTACTCAACAAGCAAATGAGATCTCTAGTCTACCGAAACTTTAGATGACCAACATAATGATAAACTCGGATGATCTAAACTTGTAGTCCCAATCTCTGTAACTGTCTCATGTGCAACATTGCTGGTCACACCCACATCCATCATTCTCCACATCGATCCGCAATAATTAAACTCCTCACCAAGCCGGAATGTCCTCTCCATCCCCTCATCTGTAACCACCCTAGGTGCTCTTGTAGGTAATCCCCTCAAAATCACATTCCTTGCCCTCGGATTTAAACTTCAGCTCCATCGTCTGAAAGTTAGTCCGAAACTCACCAAGGGAGTGAAGCCACTGCACTCTCAACACTATGTTGGTCTCTCCCATACCAACGATGTGGAGATCATCGGTAACTGTATAGTTACCCATCATGATGCTCACTTGGGGAACCCGCCGTGTGCCCCTCATAGACTCTCCATTGGCTATAACCCCGTTGAGGCCCTCAAAATCCTCTGTTTGTAATCCTCGCCTCTCAACCAATGAGGCATCAATACAGTTGTGGGTTGCCCCACTCTCAATGAGTACCCCAACTTGCTGACCCTGCATAACTCCTCTAATCCTAAATGCCTTGTACATCAGAGTACTAGACAATGTGGCTATAATTTCCCAGGAAAAGCCTCCTCCTCTGCCCCGCATCAGCACTATCCAACGCAACCCCATCTCCATCATCCATCTTGTGAGTCTCTAACTCCTCACCTCTGTCACCCTTGCTCTCCTCGAAGACCTCAATGAATTGGGCCTTCCCTCTACCTCTGCAATCATGTCCTAGAATCCAAGGTGTGTGGCAATCGAAACATAGTTTCTTTCGCCTTAACTCATCTCTCCTCTCTTGGGAAGTGATTGGCTTCTTAGCCACCTCCTACCTCGGTGGAGGCTCCCTCTCTTGAAGTTCGTCTATGCCCGAGATGGAGGTTCCCTTTTTTGCCACGTGAGGTGGAACCCTCGACTTTGGAGTGGATAACTCCAAGTCCCGAGCTCTCCTAACAGCCGCGAGCAAAGAAGAAGGTTTAAATGCCTTCACAAACCTAGCGAAAGCACCTGTCAAACCTGCTGCGAACAGTGAGATCAACCTCATCTCTCGTGACATCAGGTACCATGATTGGTAATCTCTAAAAATCTGCGATGTACTGATCCAGGGGACCGGTTTGTCTCAAATGAGTCCACTCCCTGAAATACCTGTCAGGGTCCCTCCTATCAACTCTGCTCACCAGCCTCTGCGCGAACTCTGCATGAGTCATAATGTGTATGTGTCCCTGTGTAATCAGCCCATGATGCCACCAATCATGAGCGTCTCCCTCAAGATGCGAGCTTGCAAACTTAATTGCATCTTCCTCGCGCATAGGATTCAAGTCAGTATGTCTTCAACTTCTGGACCCAAGACGGTGCAGTACACTTCTTAGAACCATCGAAGTGTGGAATGGAGATCTGTCCCAATCTCCTCTTGTAACTCTGGTACCTGTTTCTGATGATCTCTCTTGGGTCGACTGCCAATCTTCATTCTGCAATATTCTTGGAATGGCATGTTGTTATGAAAGCCCTCACTCCAGATCTGGTTCCTCTCCCAAAAAGACTCCTCACCCAAAATATCTACAAGGCTGCACTGTGAAACTTCTAGATCCTTCAAGAAAGAAGGTTCGTGAAGCCCCAAAGGCCTGGCAGAAGAATGGGGAGGCCGCTGCCCTGAATGTCCACTCTCGCCTCTTTGACCCTGTTGTCCCATCTTGCTACTCTCCCAAAAAGACTCCTCACCCAAAATATCTACAGGCTGCTATACTTGTGAAACTTCCGGATCCTTCAAGAAAGAAGGTTCGTGAAGCCCCAAAGGCCTGGCAGAAGAATGGGGAGGCCGCTGCCTTGAATGTCCACTCTCACCTCTTTGACCCTGTTGTCCCATATTGCTATTTTCTCCTCTCATTATGACTGCTGTTATACACAGTCCAACAGGTTGAAGATGATTAAAGAATATTCTCTTACCCTTCTTAGCAATCATAGAACCAACTCTAGTACCTTGAGAGGTACTCTCCCTTCTTGCACTAGAGTCTCCAATGAAGCAATCATGCTTGCCAACACTTGTAATCCCAAAAGACACATTGGAATTCCTTCTTTTGCTTATGAAATCAGTCACAAAATTTTCAAAAACAGAATTGATAGTTTTGGATAATGGCCACATATTACCAGGATCCCATAGCTTATAATGCCCATGAGCCCTTGTATTTGTTAAGTGAGCTAAAACTTGCCACCATATATCATCCACAAGATGCTCATATACACATAGTTGGAGCATCGGTCCAACAAACTCCATGATGAAGACTTCATCATCTACCATACCATGCATCTCATGATGGAAATAAATTGGAATAGGCAACAATAAATAAGACACCTTAGTGTGCTCTTCATACCTTTCAAGGCCAACAATGTCCTCCGTGTGTTCAAGATAGACATATGTTGAGCTGCCCCCAACATTGTTGCCTAAGTGCCTGTTGAAAGTATTTGAAAGCTGTTCAACAATTGCTGGTTTGGAAATTACAGCAGGCTGCAATTTTACACAAGTGTCCATGTGAGGCTCCTCCTCATGTGCTAGCTGCTCCATAGAGTCTTCTTTCGTGGGTATAGACTTCCTTGCATCAATTGCCCCCATCGTTTCCTTGAACTCTTGTATGTGTTGTCTTGCTTGAGTCGCTATCAACCTAGCAGCTCTAGCTCTGCTATTCCCTTCCTCACACTTTTAAGAGTTTCCATTACATCCTCCTTGCTTGCATAAACAAGTTTCTTCTCTGAGTTGGAATAATTTCTCTAACAAGCAAAGTTTCACTAATGCAATTATTTTGCTCAATGGAAATCATACCCTTTTGTTTAGAAGCTTCTTCTACAAACGAGTTCTTTTGTGATTCAAGTACGGCATATGATGACCTTGTTTGGGCTTGCTACCAATCTTCATCATGCAATAATCTGGAAATGGCATATTATCTCTGAAACCCCTACTCAAAGATTGGTACTTCCTCCAACAAGAATCCTCATCAATCACCTCTATTGGCCGCCCTCTATCATTGTTCTCACCATGTTCCTTATTGTCCCTAGGTCTGCTTTGATTCACATTTTGAGTGAGTTGACTCAAATAAAGGTTAGTGGCTTCTAGTGTTTCACCATGTTGGTGAACATTTCCTTCATAAAACCCCCTTTGAGATCTTTCCAAACTGCCATATTTAACCAACACAGGCTGGAGGAACAACTACTCTGATACCACTGAAATATCCCTTATGGGATACCACTTAAAATGCACAAAATATATGAAAAATTGCAGCAAAGTAAAATACTGATTTTACTGAAAATGTCCAGCTAGGATAGCGAATGGTATTAAATTGATATCACACAAAATATTTTCCCATAGTGCATGAAATTTTGAGGAAGCTTGCAACAGTAATAATAAACACTATGAAAACATTTTTTGGAATAATATATTGCTGCTAGAAAAAGTACAACGTGCCTAAGCGGCTGGAAAACTTCAGAGGTTCGTGACCCTCTAAATACAAGAGCAAAAATAAGGGTCTTTGGAAATAACATTAATAGATATAGGCAACAACGTTTCCACCATATCTGAAACGACCGATTGGGAAACCCCCAAATAAAGGCTGCAAGTCGCCACGCTTGGAAAGGGGTCAGAAAATGAGGCACCTTCAATGAGCTGCCACACCCTACCCAAATGGCTGCCGTGAATCTGATCTGGAAGCCCACTGATTATCTTCCTCAAATGCCCCAAAACCCTCAAAATCCGTCCTCTGAAACCTCAGATAAGATCTCTGTAACACAACCCAGAAAGCGGCTCCAAAATGACAGACTAGGGTAGATCTCTCACTACCGAAGAATGCCCTGCTAGCTAGGGACGGGTCTCTCACCACCGAAGCTAGGGTCCATGTGGGATTTGACTCCACAAGCTGTAGAAACGCAACAACAACAACTGCACGAGAAGGGGTCAATAAAATGTATATCAAAAAAGTGCCTTTTCTTCCTCCCCCGGCTCCTTATATATATTACCTTGGCAAACGAGCCCCATAACCCTAGGCGCATTTCATTCCATGGAGGGGCCAAATAAAATAGAGTAACTAAAGTTACTTTTCTCCTTTTTGAGTCGCCATGTCCAAAAGTGACCCTCAATGCAAAATTAGATCATTGGAACCACGTGGCCCCTTCCCATTAGCTCTCAATCCACAGCCCTTGGGTCTGACCACGGCTTGGACTCGACTTGTCCCTCAGGCTTTTGGGGTAGAAAAAGGGGACATTACAGAAAAAGGGGACATTACACATGCGGCCCCTTCTCAGTAGCCCCGGGTTCCCTGTCCCTTGGATATGACCACGGCTTGAACTCGCTTGACCCTCGTGCCTTTGGCGTAGGAAAAGGGGACATTACAGATTCGGGAGTTCGGGAGGTGGAATTTGGGATCTCGGGAATTCGGCTCGGGAACAACACCTTTACTGAAGTCAAGAGGCAGCTTGATGGAGCTCTTTTCAGGAACAAAACTGCTGTTTAACAGATATGCTTCTAAAATACGAGCTTCTTTTGGTTCTATAATCTCTAGTTGTGACATACATATTTGTATCTTTCCGTTTTGTAGGGTAAGTCTTAAGAGGGGGTGTAGGAATAAATGAATAAGACTTCCCCTTTTATAATTGTTTTGTATGGTTATGCGGTTGTAACCGCTAACTAATTTTGTAACCATCTTTGCATAATAAATACCCGGACACACAACCCATTTGCAAAATGTGTATTCCGGTTTTCTCTTCAATCATTCTTTACACATTTATTCGGTTTATTCTCTCTCTCCACAAATTCTAACAAATTCTTTCAATATCCCGAAGTGGTCAAAAGCAACAATCAAGACTGAAAGACATATGAACATGTAGGGTAACCTTTGTGGAGTTCCTAATGAATTTCCTAATTCTAAAGCATCTAAGGTAGAAGAATCTTTTGTACTAAGCAAAAAAAGAAAAAAAAAAAAAACTGAAGTAATCTTCAAGCAGAAGCAATTGTGCCTATCTTTAATAAATTAATATAGAATCTTACATGCCTTTACATAGCATGTGCCCCATATTATGTACAGTTGCAGTGACTGCAGTACCATATGGCCTTTTTGACTTCAGTCTACCTTTGTCTGTTTTATGTTTAGATATTGAAATTGGATTCTATAATATCCTAAAGTGGACAAAAGCAACTAGGACTGAAAGACATATGAACATGTAGGGTAATATTAATGGAGTCCCTAATGAATTTCTTAAATCTAAAGCATCTATGGTAAAAGAATCTATTGCACTGGGCAAAATAAGGAAAAGAAAAAGAATAAACTGAAGTAATCCCCATGGAGAAACAATTGTGTCTATTTTTAATTGGCTTTCCATAGCATGTGCCCCATACCATATTTCTTAATCATGCAGAATTTTATGGAAACAACCATTTTCTATTGCTAGAGGAATTAGACATAGGCAAGATATAATATTGGCCATCCTTATGTGAAAGCAATTGAAATTTGTAGATTATTCAAAACATGAACAAGAGAATTGGATATTTCACCATTAGATTCACTCCACCTTCCAATGGGTCCAAGTGCTAATCCAAATCAACCAATCAGCATAGCACTCAACCTGAATTGATTCTAAGGAAGAGCCAGACTTCAGATAATTGGACATTGAGGCAGTTCAGTAGAGAGATATATAGATGGATATTTTAATAATGTCTGCGAGACCAAAACAGTCTATGGGACCCCAAGAACCAAAGCATAACCAATAGAATGAGATGCTGCCTTAAAAAGAGAAGTTGCGCAGTTGGACTCTCGTTCAACTATCTGCTTTAGTGCTGCCTCTGAAGGTTCATTCTGCTGCTGTGGATTTGTTCAGAGGCTCTCCATTTATTTCATTGTTTCTTCTCCGGATACTATCGATACAGACGTCTCTTGCAGGCTGTCTAGGTAGCTAGCTCGAATGTCGTCATATGTGGAGGATTGCATGATATGGTGCCATTCCATCTCAACCCTACTTGATGCGCAAAAATATGTATTCTCTCTTACCAGTTTTCTTTCAGGATCTTCCACCTGCCCATCTCAGATCTAAGTTGGTGTGATCTGGTTTTCAATTGGGCTATGAGCATCTTCGTTTTCCATTTGATTTTTGCCCCTATGTAGGTTTTTTGGTCATGCTCATAAGAGGAGTCAAGGGAATTCCCTCAACCAATAGGGAGATTAAGATGGGCCTCCACAGATAGGGAGATACACTTCCCTTGATGGGTCTGCTAGCCCCTTTCATAGGCTGGGCTCCCGGGATGATGTAACAACATCTGTCATAGTTAACTACAGTATGGTGGGGACATCACTTGGACTATAGTATTGTTTGACAAAAGTCAGTCCCACCTTTGATTTTATCTATAGAGAAGTAATACTTTGAATTTAAACATAGGCTTGAAGTGATAGATAAACATGGCCATTGGTTTTTCACTTATGTGTGCAATGAAGACGGGAAAGCGTTAAAAAAACTGGGTTGATTTTCATTTTTCCTTGTAAGCAAAATCTGTGGTGGATTTATAGGAGACATTGTTGTTGAATTCACATTTCAGTATCTTCAAAGAATTAGTACCTTTTCCTTGAAAATATGCCTACGGTGTTGTAAAGATGTTGAGTTACCTTTCTTAATTATTTTTGTAGATGAGATAGTTAAACCCTATGAAAACTGAGATAATATTTGTTTTGTAGCTTCTAGTAGTGCAGAATTAAACTTTTGATTGGGTCATGGAATTATTTTTAATGTTTACTACCTTGTAACTTGTTTTATCTCTTTAACAGAAGAGGAAGCGTCAAAGCTAAGGCATTTTGTGGATGAACCTGCATACACAGATCTTCATTGGGTAAGTGATTGATCCATGAGATATAATGACTCGGCACATTATATTTGTCATTGGAAATGACTTAAATATTATCTTTTTATTCTGAGAGAGTTTTACTTCCACGATTGTATGGGTAATGATTAAATATAAAATGTAACTTTATGGAACAAACAACAATTCTAACATGAACTATGGGGAGAAGTGAAAACTTCAATGCAAAGAACAAAATATCAAATAGAGTCGTATTTTTCCTAGCTAATACCTATTTAGCAGGGGTATAATATAGTAGATGCCATAAGAAAGTTAGTAATGAAATTCCTAAAACGAGATACTGGTGAGTTAGTGATGCAGTTGTCTACTTTGCTCTATCAGCACAAGGCGGACCATTATGCCTTTTGTGCTGCAATTCTACTATAGAAAAGGGTTGAGGGTTGTGACAAGTCGTACAAAATCATTGGGTGGAACCCTTGCAAATTCCTATGTGACTGGGTCAACTCCAACAATTATGATTTTCACAATTTATTAAGTTTTAGAGGAAACCTTGGGTGCAGTGGTAGCAGCTGGACACAAATTAGACTAGCATTTAACCACTTATTTTCTTTTCAATCTAAAATTTTGCTTGTCTAATATGTTTTTCACTTTTGTCAAAACCTGTACTAGATGTCTCCTTACCATTGCAAGCATGTTTCCTCCCCACCTTCCCCTTTTTTAGATTGAGCATTTTGTGTTATGATGTTATGCAATGAAATATGTTTTATGAAAAAGTCTAAAGAGATGTACTTTATTCATTCTTGTGGAATATGTTATTCTTTTCTGAGGTGTTTAAAGGTTATCTTTGCTTATTTTTCTTATGCCTTGACAAGGGGATAGGCACCCTTTTTTGAAAAAGTGGGCAGTGCGACTCTTCAAGCTTTTTTATTATTGCTTTTCAGGTGTAAACAAAGAGCCAGAGAAAGTTTTTGTTTTGTTTTGTGGCATAGGGAACTTTTCCTTTGCAGATTGTTGTTGTTTAATGAACCATTTTACTGCTTTCATACATCTTCTATCCTTCTGAACCATTTTACTGCTTTCATACATCCTCTATCCTTCTAGGTTACTACACACAGAGCATACAGTTTCTTTCACTTAAGGAAAATGCTATTATCAAAATGTTAATTTTCATCTGTCATTTTTGCTGTTTTTAATTTCATCATAGAGCTGTTATTTCTATGGAGGAAAGTCTCATCGGTACTTACAAATGCAGACACATAACTTCTTATTCTATTTCAAGGTGTTTATCATGGATTGTCCCACCTGGATACTTGCAAACAATGAAAAAGTACAAGGCAAAAACATTTCTTTCCCCAGTACCTGCTAATGGACTACACAACATTAATAATCAAAAGACAATAGACATAAAATGGATGAAACACTTTACCGAACCACATCCGAAGACGAGTGTTTCTTCATGTTCATTTTGATAAGGCATCGCTAATTTGGCACTGCAGCAAACTTGTTTACACCTTGTAGCTTAAAAGGCTGAAAGTAATCATATACTAAAAATACTAATCACATTTATAGCAGTCAAGTTCATCAAATATAGCCTACATACATGACAACTACATGCATCTTATTGAAATCTTAGAAACATCCTCCAGGAGTTATCATCATTGTCTTTCAAGCAATCAACATTCATCACAAGACACGTTACAGATTTTTTTCACGAAAATGATGTACATATGTTTTGACTGGGACCTAAGAATTTGCTATTGGAAGCGTTACAAATGTCTCTTCATGGAGATGATTTATAGGCACCTTGACAAAACTCTAGCATTCTCCGCTGGATGACACAGACATTTCTCCATAGAGATGACTTACAGGCGTCTTGATTGTGATTCGAACATTTCCCCTTGCAGGGACTTACAGACGTGTCTTCACAGAAATGATTTATAGGTGTATAATGTATTGATTTAGATTCAAGCTTTTTGGCCACAGGATGATTTACAAACTCCTCCTTATAGAGATGATTTATAGGCATCTCGACTTGGGTTTAAGGCTCAAAGCATAATCACACAGGTGCTAACACTGCTGAAATTGGACATGTCTAAAGCCTTTGACAGGTGCAACTGGTAACTGATTTCTCTCACTCTTGAATCCCATAGATTTAGTCATGATGTGCAAGCCTTTGACAGGTGTAACTGGGAACTGATTGCTCTCACTCTTGAAT
Source organism: Taxus wallichiana var. yunnanensis (assembly GCA_018340775.1). Classification (NCBI taxonomy): domain Eukaryota; kingdom Viridiplantae; phylum Streptophyta; class Pinopsida; order Cupressales; family Taxaceae; genus Taxus; species Taxus wallichiana. The sequence continues at coordinate 191,439,379 of CM031234.1, forward strand.
CCCATCGATTTAGTCTTGATGTGGTTGGATTGATAAATATTTGCATCCTAACCCCCACTTACATTGTCTCTATTAATGGAGCCTATGGTATTTATTTTTAGCCTTCACGGGACCAAGACTGGGAGATCCACAACCCCTATGTTTTCATAAAAGTGGGGAGACTTTGTTCAGGCTTCTAACAAACAGCAAAAGATGGGGAGGGGGGCAGAGGTGTGGGAACCATGAACGAGGACCCTGATATTCTTTCTATCAATTTGTGGATGTACTCTCCTCAACATTTATATTATTTCAGATTCAACAAATTGACAGCCTTCTCTAAAAGTATCAGCTGGCATCAGAATAACAGATAAATAGTGGAGAATATATTGTAATTTCCTCCAGTATTGTGGTCCACCAAAGGAGAGATGTCCTTTGAATATTGGGATTTAGAGAGGAAACTCTTCAGATGATTTACCTTGGTTTTCTTCTTCATGGAAAATACCCTAAGGTGATTTGTGAACAAATTAAAAGCATAATGTATCTTAAGCTGGCAAGCTGGACCATTAGATGGATTACAGTAGTCAGGAGAGTCCGATTAATTTGTTCTGTTTTATAAGCTATCCCTGTTTGCCTCCTTATTCTCCTTTTTATACTCGCTCTTGTTGAGGGTGAAATGGTGCAAGATGTAATGTCCCCTTTCCTACGCCTAAGGCCTAAGGGCCAATTTGAGTCCAAGCCTTGGTCATACCCAAGGGGCTATGGACGCTGGGAGCTATTGGGTATGAATATCTAGTCCATTTTGTTATAATTTTTCGTTGACATGAGCGTAAAGTGTTTTGGAGGGACTAGATATTATGTTTTGTCGTTAGGAAGGGGCCACATGACACTTAATGTTTTAATTTTGCGTTGGGGTCACTTATGGACCATGGCGACTTAAAAGGGGAAAAGTAACTTAAGTTACTTTTATTTTATTGGTCCTTCCTAAGGAAAAATGCGACTTGGGCTATTTTGGGGCTCTTTTGCCTTGGGGAAAAATATATAAGGAGTTGGGAGGAAAAAGTGAAGGTCATTCTTGCATACATAATTATTTTCTTTCATGTGCAACTATTGCTTGCAAATTTACAGCTTGTGGAGTGAAATCCCACAGGGACCCTAGCTTCGGTGGTGAGAGATCCATCCCTAGCTAGCAGGGCATTCTTCGGTAGTGAGAGATCTACCCTAGCTTGTCATTTTGGAGCTGAAATCAGGGCTGTTTTTCAGAGGGTTTCAGAGGAGGGTTTTGAGAGATTTTGGTGTTTTTGGAGAATAAGATTCGGGGTTTTTCAAGGAAGATTTACGGCAGCCATTTGGGCAGGGTTTAACATCAATTTGAGGGCATTATCAATAATTTCCAACCACTTCCCAAGTTGGGTGACTTGTTTTGAAGATTGCAGCCATTATTTGGAGGGTTTCCAGTGGTAGAAATTCAAATATGAAGGTTGGAATATCATTCCCTATATTTATAAATATTATTTCCAAAGTTTCATAATTTTTGCACTTGTATTCGGAGAGAAATAAATTTTTGAAGTTTTCCAGCTGCCTAGGGCACGCTGTAATTTTCTGGCAGCAATTTATTATCTGAAAAATTCCAAAAATAATTTTCTAATACTTTTGTTATTGCATTAGCAAGCTCACTATAAATTTTCAAGTGATTCGGGCAAGTATTTTGTGAGTTATAGATTTATTTCTGTTCACTGCCCTAGTTTTAATTTCTGCAAAAATCAGAATTCTGTTTGGCTGCAAATTGTCCGTATTTTGCATATTTTTAAGGGGTATCCCACTAGGGATATTTCAGTGGTATCGAGCTAGCTTTCTTCTAGCCTGTGGGGGTTGAAAGATGGGTGATAGTGAAGATGAATTGGGGGCGGAGTTGATGAAACAGTTGTTCACCAATATGGTGAAGCAGCAGGAAACCACCAACCTCTATTTGAGCCAGCTCACTGAGAGACTAGCACAGGGCAGGATTGATACTCATACGGAGAGAGGAGAAACTAGCAATATGGGACAACAAGGTCAAATAAGTGAGAATGGACATTCAGGGCAGCGGTCTCCCCATTTTTCTACTAGACCTTTGAGACTTAACGATCCCTCTTTCTTGAAGGATCCGGAAGTTTAATAGTACGACGACCCGATAGAGATGTTGGATGAGGAGTCTTGTTGGGAGAAGTACCAAACCTTGACCGAGGGCTTTCGTGACAACATGTCATTCCGGGAATATTGCAAAACGGATATTGGCGGCGGACCCAAGAGAGATCATCGAATCAAGTACTAGAGTTACAAAGGAGATTGGGACAGATTTCCATTCCACACTGCGATGGTTCTAAGAAGTGTACTGCACAATCTTGGGTTCAAAAGTTGAAGACATACTTCGACTTGAATCCTATGCGTGAGGAAGATGCAATTAAGTTTGTAATCTTACATCTTGAGGGAGACGCTCATGATTGGTGGCATCATGGATTGATTACACAGGGACACATACACATTACTACTTATGTAGAGTTCACGCAGAGGCTAGTGAGCAGATTTGATAGGAGGGACCTTGACAGGTATTTTAGGGAGTTGACTCATTTGAGATGCAGACCAAAGATATCCTGGATCAGTATATATCGCAGATTTTTAGAGATTATTAGTCATGGTACTTGATGTTACGAGAGATGAGGTTGATTTCACTGTTCACAACAGGTTTGACAGATGCTCTCGCTGGGTTTGTGAAGGCATTTGAGCCTTCTTCTTTGCATGAGGCTATTAGGAGAGCTCGTGATTTGGAGTTATCCACTCCTAAGTCGAGGTTTCCACCTCGAGCGCAGTGCGACTAAGGTTTTCCTTCAGATCGGATGGTTCACGGCCGAAGGTACCTCCACCTAGGCAAGATGCACCAGAAAACATTCATATCTAGGGAGGACAAAGATGAGTTGAGGCGAAAGAAACTATGTTTCGATTACCGCATACCTGGGTTCCAGGGACATGATTATAGGGGTAGAGGGAAGTCGCGATTCATAGAGGTCTTTGAGGAGAGTGATGGTGACGAGGAGTTGGACACACGAGGATTGGAGGATGATGACGATGAGGCATTGGATAGTGCGGAGTGTTGAGAAGGAGAGCGAGACTTTCCCCAGAGACTATCGCTACTTTGTCTAGTACCACGAGGTACAAGGCATTCCGAGTTAAGGGAGTTTTACAAGGACATTCAGTAGTGGTACTCATTGATAGTGGGGCAACCCACAACTTTATTGATGCCTCATTGGTTGAGAGGCGAGGATTACAGACAGAGGATTTTGAGGGCTTCAACGTGGTTGTAGCCAATGGAGAGTCTATGAGGTGCACACGGCGGCTTCCTCAATCGAAAGCATCACGATGGGTAACTATACGATTCTGATGATTTCTATATTCTTTGGTATTGGAGAGACCAACCTAGTGCTTGGAGTACAATGGCTCCATTCCCTTGGTGAGTTTCGGACTAACTTTCAAACGATGGAGCTGAAGTTTAAGTCTAAAGGGAGGAATGTGACTTTGAGGGGCTTATCTTCAGAGGCACCCCGAGTTATTCTGACTAAAAGGATTGAGAGGATTTATAGGGAAAATGGGGTGGATTGGGTGCATTGTTTGGTTTCGACCAGAAATTAGAGGATGGACAACGGGAGTATCATGTGGACATACGGGGTTTATTGATAGGCGAGTACGGTTTTTGGTGACATACCTCCAAATAGGGGATTTGAGCATGTGATTGAGCTTGAGGACGCTAGACCTGTGGTTACTTCTCCTTACTGTCACCCCAAACGGTTTAAGGATGAGATCGAGAAGACTATCCATGAGCTCATTGATATGGGGCATATTAGATCGAGTTCCAGTCCTTTTGCTTCTTCGATGGTATTGATGAAGAAGAAGGATGGGACCATGCGGATGTGTATAGACTATTGTGCCTTGAATAAGAAGATGATAAAGAACAAGTATCGAGTACCACATATTGATGAGTTGCTTGATGAGCTACATGGTGCAATCTATTTTTCAAAAATAGATTTGTGATCTGGATATCATCAGATCAAAGTTAGGGAGCAGGATGTGCATAAGATAGCTTTCAGATGCCATTACGGTCACTTTGAGTTCTTGGTGATGCCCTTCGGATTGTCTAATGCTCCAACTACATTCCAGTCTTGCATGAACCATGTGTTCAACCGCCACTTGCGGAAGTTTGTATTGGTTTTCTTTGATGATATTTTGGTCTACAACAGGACTTGGGAGGACCATATCAGGCACCTTGGTGAGATATTGGGGATATTAGAAGCTAATTCGCTATATGTGAAAGCTTCTAAGTGTGAGTTTGGCATGACAAAACTTTTATATTTGGGATATGTGATTGGTGGGTGAGTAGTGAAGGTGTATAAAGAGAAGATACGAATTTTTTTGGATTGGCCGCCACTTAGGACGTTGACACATTTGAGAGGATTCTTGGGGTTATGCACATGCTATAGGAGGTTTGTGAAGAATTTCTTGGTTGACTGCTCCATTGACCGATTTGACCAAGAAGGGGGCTTTTACTTGGTCAGAAGCAACACAACAGGTTTTTGATCACCTCGAAGGGGTGATGAGTTCATGTCTCGTTCTCACATTGTCAGATTTCTCTCGCCCGTTCATTCTAGAGTGTGATGCATCAGGAGAGAGTGTTGGGGTAGTTCTCGTGCAGGATAGGCATCACATTGCCTATAAAGGTCGGAAATCAAACCGGTGGAGAGAGGGTATTCAATTTACGACAAGGAGATGTTGGCCATTATGCATGCTTTGGCCAAATTCGAGAAAGACCTTGTGGGTAGCAAATTCGTGGTTCATACGGATCACAACAGTTTGAGGTTCTTCTTGGGGCAGAAGGATCTCAATGACCGCCAGCAGAGATGGGTGAACAAGGTACAAACTTATGACTTCCACATAGAGTACACCAGAGGTAAGAATAATATTGTTGTTGATGCTTTATTTAGGAGGCCTTACCTTACTTCTATGCTTAGTTCTATGTCTGAGATTTCAGTGGATTGGAAGGCTCATATACTTGTTGAGTATTCCAAAAATCAGTTTGCATGTGAGATCATGGATGGTATTATATAGGATGACCGATACAGAGTGGTGGATGATCTCATTTTCTACAAGGATAGGATTTTCCTTGTACCAGGGTCCAAGATGAAGGAGAAGATCCTTCGAGTAGTACATGATACACCATTAGTTGGGCATCATGGGTATTTCAAGACATATAGGTTTATCAGGGAGAGATTTGCATGTCGAGAGTCCTTAATCATGTCGAGAGTGTATGGTTTGCCAAAGAAACCAAATCCGAGCATTCTTTTCCAAAGACAATTACTTGACCTCTTCCCATTCCCGAATAGAAATGGGAAATCATATCTATGGACTTTATCACAGGGCTTCCCTTGGTGCATGGGCATAGCTGCATTTATGTTGGAGTTGATCGGTTAACTAAGAATGCTCATTTCTTTTCCCTACCCAAGGGGCATGAGGCGAAAAATTTGGCCCATATTTTCTATACAGGTATCTTTAGGCTACATGGGTTGCCTAAAAATATTGTCAATGATCGGGATAAGATCTTCATGAGCACCTTTTGGCAGGAGATCTTCAGGCTAGCAGGTACGGAGTTGACTCCTAACACTAGTTATCACCCACAGACGGATGGGCAAACAAAGATAGTTAATAAGTGGATAGAGGGCTATTTGCGGAGTTATGTGTCAGGTCATCAACGGGCATGGATTAGATGGTTACACATGGGTGAGTATTGCAATACCACCTATCAGATGAGCATGGGCATGACTCCTTTCTGAGCCTTATATGGGTACGACACTATGACATTTGTGGATTTGGTATTACCAGATAGCCGAGCTCCCAAAGCTCAAGATTGGTTACAAGAGAACCAAGATATTCTCAAGGCTCTCGGGAGAACCTTTGGAAGGCACAAAATCAGCAGAAGGTATATGTAGATCGACACAAAATAGAGAGATCTTTTGAGGTTGGGGATCTCGGTATTCTTACGTTTGCGGCCATATAGGCAATCCTCACTAAAGCGAAGGGTGCGAGCAATTGAAAGCACGGTTTTATGGTCCGTGCACTGGGTAGTTCGACGAGTTGCATACGAGCTAGAGCTACCAAAGTAGGGCGATTGCATATGAGCTAGAGCTACTTTAGAGCATAGTAAGATACATAACGTCTTCCATATTTTGTGCCTTAAGAAGGCACTTGGGCAGCATATTGTACCATCTATGGAGTTCTTTGCCACTTTGGATGAGGAGGGGAAGGCGGTGTTAGAGCCAAAATTCATTATTGAGGTGAGACAGAGGAGGCCGAGGAACATAGTGATCACAAAGTATTTAGTGTGGTGGAAGGGATGGGCACTTGAGGATGCCACTTGGGAGGGAGAACAAATTTTGCAACGTCCTAGTTTGCATTTTTTTGCTTGAGGAGAAGAAAAATTTGGGAAGGGAGAACTGTAATGTCCCCTTTCCTACGCCAAAGGCCTAAGGGCCAAATTTTAGCCTTAGTCTTGGTCATACCCAGGGCCAAAGACTCTAGAGGCTATTGGGTATAGATGACTTATTACCACATTGTTTTTTTGTTATATTTTGTCGTTGACATTAAGTTGGGTGACTTGGTGGTAATAATTGTTATATTTTGTCATTGAGGGGGACTCATAGTACTTTATTATTCTATTTCTTCGTTGGGGTGACTTATGGTACTTTATTATTCTATTTCTTCGTTGGGGTCACTTAAGTCACTTTTAGTCCCACATGGAGCTCCCAACTTGGAAAAAGGTAATGAAAAGTTATAAAAGGAGGTTTGGGGGAGTGATAGAGTGATTCTTGCATACATAATTATTTTCCTTCATGTGCAATTGCTGCTTGCAAATTTACAGCTTGTGGAGTGAAATCCCACAGGAACCCTAGCTTCGGTGGTGAGAGATCCATCCCTAGCTAGCAGGGCATTCTTTGGTAGTGAGAGATCTACCCTAGCTTGTCATTTTGGGGCTGTTTTCAGGGCTGATTTATAGGGATATTTTCAGAGGTTTCAGAGGAAGGGTTTTGAGGGTTTTGGAGACATTTTGTGGAGGAAATCGAAGGGTTTTCAGATCAGATTTACGGCGGTGATAAAAACAGGGTTTGACATCATTTCTAGAGGATTTCCAAAGGGTTTTGACCATCTTCCAAAGGGGGCAACCTGTTTTGGATATTGCGAACCTTATTTGGAGGGTTTCGGGTTGCCATTTTCAGATTTGAAGTTGGGGTTTCATTCTCCATATTAGTATATGTAATTTCTAGAATTTCATAATTTTATATTGCTTATTGGAGAAGTTACTGAATTTTTGAAGTTTTACCCCTGTTTAGGGCTTTCTGTAATTTTCTGGCTGCATTATATTATTCCAAAAATAGTTTTCTTATGTTCTTTATAATATTAGCAAGCTCTCTTAAAAATTTCAAGTGATTTGAGTGGGCATTTTGAGAGATATTAATTTTCTTCAGTTCGCTGCTCTAGATGTTAAAAATCTGCAAAAATTAGAATTTGTGTTTGTTGCAATTTTATATTTTTTTGTGCATTTTTAAGTGGTATCCCACAAGGGATATTTCACTGGGGCTCTAGGGTTTCGTGTAGGGATATATGTCAAAGGGTGAGAACCTCCACGAAGAAAAAGGGCCAAGTATCATTGGTCTAGGTGTTGAAAAAAGTGGATAGAGAGTTGCTCGAGTCTTTGTAAAGACAATGGTTTATATCCGGGATCTCATATTAAATGGGCATCTCGAAAATTAATTGCTCCTTAGTCTCCACCTCGTAGAGAGAAAAGATGACAGATCTGGTTTCCATGCGAAATATGATGATTACTCTCAACATGCAATTGATGTGAGTACACCTTCCACCGGTCAAGGGGAAATCTCATTCCGTGAGAGGATTGATGTTGGAGATATAGTTAGGATGACGGATGACACCATCCACCACCCGCAAGAAATCCTCGGTGTAAAAGGCAAGCTTAAGTCGGATGGTTAAGGAGGAATAGTCCAAATGATTTGGATGTATTGCTATAGACATCCTCTTCGATAACTCTAATGATGACCTCCTTTTTGGGAAGAGGCGATGAGGATCATTCGAGGAGTACTGAAAGGAGGTAACTTATGAATAGTGAGGTCGATGAGTGGAGAAGCAAACTAGCCTCATAATACCAATGACGTGTGTGTTTATGAGGGCCTAATGATGTAATCCTCTTTGAAGAACATAAGGCTAAACGTCGATAGTTATCATGGCACGATGCTGAATCCCCCATGGTTCTAAGTCCATGAATGTAGAAAGTAATTCCAAAGATAGTCCCAAGGTGCGAGAGGTTGTAAAATAAACTTAGCTTGGATGATGCATCGAGGAATATTAAGTTTGCAATGGATTGTACGCTGAATTATGAGAGTATGGACCCTTTCAATACGATCCCAATGAATGGACCCTTGACAAGATCCCCGAACCTCGGACCTATGCAAAATTGTAGGCTTAATGGCTGTATGGAAGAAGCACATCTTCAAAGGGATATCTTGGAAGTGGATCTGAAAACATTGGCACTCCAAGACAAAAAGAGAGGCATATCCCTAGCAAAGGCTTGACTAGAAGTAGGTTTTGTAATAAAACTAAGTAGCCGATATGTTTTGGATACGGGTACGGATACAAAAAAAAAATTTGGCCCCAGATACGGCCGTACAATATATATACATATATATATATATATATATATTTTTTTATATTAAAAATATATAAATTCCAGCCTACTAAATAGGAATTAACCACACATTATGCATATGAAAAACAAAACAAGCTAAATAACCACAACAAACTATTCATACATTCATAATTTCATTTGTCCCTACCATATCTAGTTGAGGTGTTTATTACATTTATGATTTATCTCATACATATTATTTTTATCCATGTTTATGATGGCTTGTATTTAGTACCTTCTGTAGAATAACGGTGCTGTGAGAACTGTAAGTTCTGCTATAATGATATATTAAATTTAAGCTGTACTTTCTGTAGAATTATGGTGCTGCAAAAACTGTAATTTCTGCTGTAATGATATATTAAATTGAAACTAGAAAAAAAGAAACTAGTTTAAAAAAAAAACTATTTTGGGCTTGGAAACACCAGGATACGGTCTGAGACATATAGACATACCCAGACCTGCTTGGCCGTTTACGGCACGTATCCGGGCCGTACCCGTATCGGGTAATGCGTTTTGTCTTGGTACTAGGTGCCCTAGAGGTGCTGTATCCGCTACTTAGTAATAAAAGACAACTTAGAAAATTGGATCCCAAGTAAGTGTAGGCTGATGTGATCTCCAAAGACTCCCCTTTATAGAGGAAATGGAACAGAGAGAAGAGAACATTTGGAGATGTTGCGTATGATAACCTTAGTTTTGCTAAGGTTTAACACTAGCTGATGCTCACGAAATGAGGAAGGGGATCAAGTTGTCTCTATAAACTATCAACAGTCAGAGAGAGAGAGAACGATGTCGTCATAAAACGTAAGTATGGCTATCACCACGTCATGTAAAATGCAACCATCATCAACATGGGTATGTTATTGAAAAAAATCCTCTAGCTCATCAATGTAAATGTTGAAGAGGGTTGGTGAGAGGGCATCCTTGGTTGACCTCGATGGTACTCTTCATAAAGATGGAAAAACTGTGAGAATACGAATATGTTGGACAGGTTGTCCCATAGAGCCTATGTGTGGCGGTAATGATGGTAATGAGAAAATGCTGGAGTGCCAACACAACCTATGGAAAAATAGATATCTCATAGCCGAGTAAGCCTTACTGGAAGTCTACAAAACAACAAAAGACTTTGGAAGACCGACAACGAGCCTCCTCTAATAGATCGGAGTGTAAAGATGTGGTCAATGGTCTATTATTCTCTCTTGAAGCTGCTTTCCCCTCTTATGAGACACACACTCTCTAAGTGCTTTGTGAATGTAACTTGTCTAATATCGTGGCATAAAGTTTGGCAAATGTATGGTCAATCATAATGGTCTTGTAGTTCTTTAGGGTTGGAGCTATCCCTAGACTTATGAATGTGATGGATTACGTGTTGTGACTAAGAATGAAGAAAACCCGAGCAAACAACCTCATTAAAGAGATTTACCAAAGGGAAGATAATGGAATCCACACCATATTTGATTCACTCGACTTGGGGCCCTCTCAATCGGGTGCTTTGTTGGTACACAACTTTTAAATAGACCTCTTGACTATACCTATAGAGAAAGCAATGGCGGATGGTGGTAGAGAGGAGACAATGACAACATGCTGGTTTGGGATGTTAAGAGAAAGTGTAGGAAATCCCTTCTTGGGTGTTGATGTTAGAAGCAAGGATTTTTATTGGTTGGTGAGTGCATCTTAAGTTCTTGGGTAAACGACAGAGGAAAGAAAGTTATCTAGATGTAAGGAACTCTAGACCTAATTAAATCATGTTTCTTTTTGTAGGGATTTATACCTTTTCTTGTACCAACCATTCATAGGACATGATCCATGGGGACGAGGTGAGTTGTAGTGCAAAGTGTGGGGACACAAGTCAAGGGTCAGATCCCGATGGCATGATGTAAAAACTCATACATGGAGTCAATGGTAGAGAGGAAGGGAATAGTATTTGGACACAAGTTGGGAGAGTTGGGAAACATGGTCAACGGTGTACTCATCTCCAAAGTGGATTGTGGTGTGGCAAGTGGTGGGGGCCACGGTGGGAGGCGGTGGGGGATAGGAGCAAGAAGCAACATGAAAGGTGGGAGCGATCTTTGGTTGATCAGCTGCAGGGTGAGGTGGAGAAACTTACTTTGTGGTATTCAACTTCTGCAGCATGACAGGATAATGCTTGGGGTCAAGCATTTCTCGAGAAGGGAGGATTGTAATGTCCCCTTTCCTTCGCCGAGAGCCTAAGGGCCAAATTTTAGTCTTAGCCTTGGTCATACCCAAGGGGCTAAAGACTCTAGAGGCTATTGGGTATAGATGACTTATTACCACATTGTTTTTTTATATTTTGTTGTTGATATTAAGTTGGGCGACTTGGTGGTAATAATTGTTATATTTTGTCATTGAGGGGGACTCGGTGCTTTATTATTCTATTTCTTCGTTGGGGTGACTTATGATACTTTATTATTCTATTTCTTCGTTGGGGTCACTTAAGTCACTTTTAGTCCCACATGGAGCTCCCAACTTGGAAAAAAGTAATGAAAAGTTATAAAAGGAGGTTTGGGGGAGTGATAAAGCTCATTCTTGCATGCACACTTATGATTTTCATTGAGCAACTGCTGATTGCTATCATCTAGCTTGTGGAGTAAGATCCCACAAGATCCCTAGCTTCGGTGGTGAGAGATCCATTCCTAGCTAGTAGGGCATTCTTCGGTGGTGAAAGATCCACCCTAGCTTGTCATTTTGGAGTTGATTCAAGGCTGATTTTCAGAGATTAATTTTAGAATTTTCAGAGAAGGGTTTTGGAAGATTTTGGGGCTTTTTGTGGAGAAAAATCAAGGGTTTTCAGATCTGATTTGTGGCAGCAATTAGAGCAGATTTTGTGCCATATTTGGAGACACTTTTGAGGGTTTTTGGCCTCTTCCCAAGGGGAGTGACCCACTTTGGGATTTTGTAGCGATTTTTGGAAGGGTTTTAGTGTGTCTTTGTTTCCAGATCTGGAGGTTGGGATCTCTTCTATATCATTGGTAGATGTTATTTCCAGAAATTCAGATTTTTATCTATTTTCTAGGGTTTTATCTACTCAGTTCCAAATTTGCAGCAGTGTTTTTAAGGGCTTCCAGGTGTCATTTTTCAGATCTGGAGGTTGGGTTTTCATTCTCAATATTAATAGATGTTATTTCCCAAGTTTCATAATTTTTCCATGCATATTTGAGGAGATATGAATTTTTGAAGTTTCCTAGCTGCCTAGGGCATTCTGTAATTTTCTGGCAGCAATATATTATTCCAAAAATTCCAAAAATAATTTTCTTGTATTAGTTATCATATTAACAAGCTCTTCAGTAAATTTTCAAGTGATTTGAACAAGTATTTTGTGAGTTATTGATTTAAATCAGTTCGCTGCCCTAGCTGTTAATTTTTGCAAAAATCAGTATTTTATTTGGCTGCAAATTTTCTATATTTTGTGCATTTTTGAGTGGTATCCCACAAGGGATATTTCAAAACATGGTCAACGGTGTACTCATCCCCAAAGTGGATTGTGGTGTGGCAAGTGGTGGGGGCCACGGTGGGGGCGGTGGGGGATAGGAGTAAGAAGCAACATGAAAGGGGAAAGTCAAGGCAACATAGTCGACATGTGGGAGCTGATGGAAAATAAGGAAATTCCAAATGTGGGGATGAGGGATCTGCAAGTGAGAACATAATCCACTATGCTTGCTCTCCCATGGGGTAAACAAATGAATTTACTTTCCACTGATGATTCTCTTTGTAAATCAAACTCCTCAAAATGCAGCTCTTGAAGACGCAACTTATCATGAATTGGTGTTTGGTGGGTTCCTATAGGGCATTGAAGTTGCCTAGAAGAATAACATCATTCAGTGAGGAATATTGAGAAATCTCCGATAAAGATCAAGGTACGTGTCCCCATCAACGTGCACGACAAAGGGCGATGAGGCAAGGGGAAGGAGCATCTTTGCTATGATGACATCCCGGATAGGAGGTAGGCCCCGCCAAACATGTAAACATATGTACTTTGTAATATAATCAAAAGCTGCTATTGATACTATGGATCTAAGGCTGTCATGAATGATGCAGCCCAATCCACCTGAACCACAAAACCACCTGATCTTCAGGTCTTAGGCCAAAACCCAAATGTAGTCCGTGATTGGAGGGAGAGCCCACTGTGGGCTCTTATGGGGTCTAAGTAAGGAAGGTTAGATATTGCAATGCAATCACTTCTTAGAAAGTACCAAAGAAGATCACACAATGGAGATGCCACTATCACTGTTTGAGACCCCAACATGCCGTCATTTAGATGGTAAAGGATGTGACCACCATGGGGGTGGGGAAGCATGAATCACAGCCCTGCAATCCTGAATGACCGCCCATTTGTTTTCTTTCCTGGCAACCAAATCAAGGCCCGAGCCTTTCAAAACTTCTCTATTCGAAGACTAGTGAGATCAGCATCTAAGTAGACTTGATTGGGGAGGATAAAGAGCTTCCTTTCAAATTTCAGAGCTCTTAAATGATCCTCTACCAGTTGGAACTTGATAATAAGAGTGTTTTTGGGAGTCGTCCATGCCTGGTCGAAGAAGATGCCATTCAAGTCTAGGGACTCTTGTAAAAAGGTTTGCCCAGCTTGCAAGGGATCAACAGGCTTAGGCAGGTCATGAACTCGAAGGTTAAGGGCCTTGGTTTGTTAGGCTTACTCCTCAAATTTGGCTTGGAAATCCATTTTAACAACTGGAAGGGCCTTCTTCCCCCTTCCCTTTAACGTTTTGGGCCCACAATTTTTGTTCGTCAATTTGTTTTTGGATAGACTGTTGATGTGTTGCAGTTTCCTGCTTCAGGTGCTCCTGTTGGGTAAGTATATCAGATTGTTTGTTTTTAATCTTGTGAACCAGTTCCTGAAGCTGCTGAAAATGTGTGGCGTCGACAAGGGCCCTTGAGACTGCTCAAGTAAAGTAACCCTCGCCCTCAAGTTGGCAATGATAAGGTCTTTCTCTTGCAATTGTTGTTTGAAAAGTGACATGGTCTGGTCTTTCTCTTGCAGCTGCTGTTTGAAAAGTGAAAGGAGTTCCTGAAACTTGGAACCCATTTTTTCAATAGCAGAAATCCAGTTGCATAGTCTGCTGTATTGGATCTTGGGGGTCATGACAGTTCGGGTTTTGGGTCCTTGAAGCATAGGATGAGATGGAGGAGTTCTAAAATACTGTGACAAAAAAATGGGGTGAGAGCTCTCCAAAAGGGGAAGAAAAGTGAGAAAACATGGGAGAGAGGGCAGATAGATGTGCCACAAACAAGAACCATGCAGATTGAACCTTGCTTCACATTGACAACACAGAAAAATGGAGCTGCAAGTAGGAGATACACACAACATGCCAAAATATAATAGAAAGGCAAGAAATGCAAATAAAACGAGCCAGGGCAGACAAATGTGCCACAAAACAGATTTTATATTGCTCAAAGTATGCACAATTCCATTTCAGTCATGGTAGAAGGCGAGATTACATTGCAAAGACCAAGTTAGAGGTATGAAACTTGTGGGAAGTCGGCCACCATTTGGGCATAGTGCCATTACAACAAAGAGCCATCATTTTTACATAAGTTCCAGTTACATATATAGAAGAAGGAAGAAGAAAGAGAGAAGACGGGAAGAGAGAAGGAAGAAGATCAAATTTGATCTTGTCGTGATTAAAAGTGTCCTTCCCTGCAACACGGCTTGTCAAATGTGTTCCCCAAGTCTGTTTTTGCTTGTAGAAGAAGGAAAAGCCCCATACTTCATTAAATTAAGTGGTTGAGCCGTCTGCAACTGTTCATAATTAGCTCGAACCATTTTTTCTCCTTTTTGCTTTTCAATTCACGCCAAAATCTAATTCTCATGATACCAAATTGGAGTGCTTAAGGAAAGCTTTTGAATGAGACCGATTTTGTGCGATTTGGTGCAGGGAATCGATAGATATCATCATTCGAATATTTGCATGCCGGGAAGTACATAATTTGACAAGTGGCAGCCTCTCGATTAGCTCGGGATTGGGCCTTGCCAACGTGTACATTACTTTCACGTCGCCACGTGTCCACCTCCCATTAGTTCGCAATATCGGGCTTTACCTCCTAGCTTCCCTTTTTTCTTCAGCTTTGCTTTGGATTTAAAAGATCTGCCGTATTAAAATATACAGAGCAATGAGTTCCTACCATGTCTTTTCACACCGATAGACTATCCATAGTTTCCCTTCGCCCCTTGTCGATCTTGTGACACGTGGACCAATGAGAGAGCTCCACGCCTTTATGCGTTGTCAAACTCTTTGTCAGTCTCCTCTGACAATTGTGAAGTGCGAGCTAATGAGAAATCCCCGCGCACTTCGCGTTGTCGGTCTTTCCTTTGATCTCCACCGACAACCGTGAAACGCGAGCCAATGAGGAAGCTCCATGTTTCCACAAAGGTGTCGAACTTGTCGAGATCTGCCTTCTTCGTGTTTGTCTCTGATTCGATGGGCCTTCACATTTGTCGATGCGAAAGGTGAGCTAATGAAGCTCCACGTCGCTCTTCGCATCGCAATTTCTAAGTCCGGGGAACTTAGAAATTTTTGGCTTCAAGTTGGCCCGCTGTCCCCTTTGACCTTATTTGACCTTGTAGACCCGACAAAATATAGACCATGGCTTAATCCGGGCTTGGAGTCCGGATGAGCCCATCGCTTTAGGATATTGCTGGAATACCGACACTTGTCTTTCTTTGGACCGTCGATCTGCTGCCACTTGTCGGCCTTTGATTATGCCGCAGATCTTCTTTGTTGTGTGGCTTTTAAATGTCCTGTGGGTTTAAGTTAAACCCGCCTAAGT
This sequence comes from Taxus wallichiana var. yunnanensis, assembly GCA_018340775.1. Lineage (NCBI taxonomy): Eukaryota > Viridiplantae > Streptophyta > Pinopsida > Cupressales > Taxaceae > Taxus > Taxus wallichiana. Next base: position 191,454,932 of record CM031234.1, read on the forward strand.
CTTTGACCGATCTCCTTTGTTTCATGGGTTAGGAGAACCCACGGAACATTAAGTTCCATGCAAACCCGTGGTAAACTGAAATAGTCTTCTGCAGTTTTTTGAAAGCTAGCGGCCAATGCTTTTGGGCAATGCAATTTGACAGCCGTTTGAACGTCGCAAGCTCTTACAAATGGCTAAGTCCATTTTTCACTTTGTTAAAGCCAAAAATAACCCGGGGTATTTTGGATAACAGTTACTTTTGTTGAAGTTTCAAAGTGATCAGAGGAGAGATATCATCCGAAAGGAAAGAAATAATCTTTATCATCACATAGATTAACATAACCTTCCTTAAGAGGAATTCATAAATTATATCATTTACTGCAGATGCAGAGGTACAAATCACTGTGCTAGAACGACAGCTAAAGAATAACTTGAAGTTCTCACAGTTTATAGATGACCCATCTGTATTTCTTAAAATTGAAGTTGAAATCGGAACAAGAGGAAAAGTCTTTTATGCAAGAGAGAGACAGAGGATGATAGATCAAAAGTATTTCATGAACTTCCATTTTAGCCAAGGAGTAATGACAGCAGCAGAAAGTACAGAATTACATCATTGTTTATGTAGTACCACTGACATAAATTTTCCCATGCCTAGAATATAGTCAACTAAATTGTCTCATGAGGAAATAAAAGTATATCATGAACATTGTGACTATAATACGAGAGAGAGAGAGAGAGAGAGAGAGAGAGAGAGAGAGAGAGAGAGAGAGAGAGAATCATATGATGACAATCATCTCACTTGCTTTGGCCAAAGACTTAAAGAAACACTCAACAATCAAACAAACTTTCCTGAGAGTTTGTTGTTGTTTTAACCTTCAGCTTCAAACTGCCTAGATGATGAGAGCAAGAGAATTCCAGCTACACCCCGGAACCTCTTCATCCAATGTCATTTATTCACTCAAGAGTTGAGAAGAACGAGAATACGAAATAGGGGTAAGAGTTGCCCAGAAGATAAGCTCTAATACCCCAGATGATTCAGTATTAAGACTAATGGTTCAGAATTCTGAGTTTGAGATCTGGAAATCTGGAAATAGTGTATCTGCATTCTGCAAATTTATGTTATGTTGATGGTCCTTGAATTGAACAAATGTACTTGAAAAAAACTCCAAGATAATCTCACCTTAGATAAAAGAAGAAATAACACGCCATTGTATATGTACAATCAAGCCTTTCAACATCTCAAGAGAGCTAACTCATTGATACAGTACTCACACCTTATAGGTTTTAAAGTGAGCCCCTCTCTGTAGGTGGTACTGCTGAAGTATTTCATAGACCTGGTACTCTCAGTAAGAGACCAACCCTACTGATTCAGCAAAATCTAGTCATTTATACCACTAGCAGTTCATTGGAAGAGTTGAGATAGTACTGAACTCTAATAACCCCAACAACAACACAAGATTTCTGCCCTTGCCTACTGGATTAGGGCCAAGCCTTATAAAGGTCTTTCAAGTTTCAAAATTTTCTACTGGACAGGGCCATACCCTATCGATACAGAAAATTCCATTGCCAAGCTTTAAGAGCCAGAAAATCGATAATTACCAAGGCACAATACGGGATTATGATTGATGTCATACAACATCCAATTCATGCAAGTTGTAACCAAGTATACCAACAAAATAAGCATCGACCATCATTCCAAGCATACGGACAACTATCAAGCAACCTCACACAGATGCACCATGAACCACAAAGGAGCACATGTTTAATCCATGAACATAATGATCAATCACCACAAGCATGTCAACAAACATCATCCGTTTACATGAAACTCAAGAATGTAACAACTACCTTAAGAACTTATTAACCACACAGAGCAATCATTGGCATATTGTGGTGTGTAGCTTTCTTTCATGTTGCTGCTTGCTGCTGATGAGCCTGTCCTACATGATACTCTCCCTTGGCATAGCACCTGTGGAATGAATGTAAAAACATCAATAAAACTATTTATGCTAACTACTAAATCTACAGCACAATGTCCACAGTAATTAAAGCCATAAATTGAAATAAAACTTAATTTCAATTTCTATCATATTTCATTTATAAATAATGCAAAAGGTACAAGAATATAGGGGATATGACACAACCATGCATCTGGTGCTAGGCAGCCACTCATCTAAGTTGGAGTACTTAAATGAACCTACCCAATCCTGTGTTATTCTGGCTGTTGATTTCACACGCTATCAGCATACGACTTGGGAAGGCTTTAAGAGAATGAAAGAGATTCCAATTTGCGGGTATGATATTCCAGAAGGGGTATCTACCAGAATTTACTATTTACAATGGATTGTGGTTGCTACAAGTGTACTATTAATGGAGAATTTTCACTAAAGAATGTAGGGTATAAATTGAATAGAGAGGAAAAAAATTAGTGGGGAAGAGGACACCACCTTAATCAGAGCTCTTAAAGGTATCACTGGTTGCATCAATTCAGTGAGGAAGAAAATTGATGATTTCATAAACTTCATGGTAAAGAAAATTGATGAGAAAGGGCTGCAAGTCACTCTCCTTGAGAGCTGTGTTGCTTATAAATGCTGTCAATCCTAGAAAGAATGTAACCTGCAGCAAAATGCGTGTGCTCTATATTGTTGATAATTTTAACTATCATCAGAGAAGCTATTGAACCCCTCTTCACCACTGGTAATGTTAAGAGAAGGCTTGTAGAACATCTTCAGCAGCAATGTGCAAAGGAGCTGTGTCAAAAATGGCAAGCTAATTACCTGAGAGCTCCAATGATGCAATTATTAGAAGGGCAGAATAGAACTATCAAATTAACAAGTCTCAGGCTTGTCTTCCGCCCCACCTCCCAGCTACCCCCCCCAACTGTGGCAACCACAATACCTGGGCCAGGACCTAGTGTTAGATGAAGCAACTGGTCCAGCAGTCAAGGGCAAAGCCAATTAATAGTTTGTTCTGTTGTGTTTTGTTGTAACTTCCAGTCTTGTAGTTGCCGCATATTTCTTAGACAATAATGTAAAACCTCATGCACTGCTCTAACTTTCCAGAAGGGTTAGAAAGAACTACCAATGATCGCAATCTGTGAGAGTATAAATATAGTCGATGCCATTAGAAATGGTGACAGAAATTTAGTGCTGGTTTAGTCTTTGTTAAGTCTTTTTGTATGTTGAGGATCTGTTAGTCAACTGCTCTCTGCTGGAATATAATGGATTTTTTATCATCAAAAGAAATGCCAGTGTCGTTGCATCCAGGCCAGACCAAGGCTAGGCAAGTGTAAATAGTTCCTTATACTTCTAATAAATTTTTTTCAACCTTTGTTAAAAGAAAAACAAGTGGGTTGTTGCCATCAATTGACATAACCATGTAGACTACTCTATATGAACATCTTGTATAATTATTGAAATTTGAGAGAGCTCTCTTTGAACTTTCTAAGGATTGCGTTACCTATGTTCACTAGAGATTTGTGCACTGTAATTTTCATGGCGAAGATGTTTCCTTTTCAAGGAACTCCATGTCTTGTTTATGATTATGTTCTATTACTGTGAGTGGATGTTTGCCATGTATGTTTTGCGTATGGATTTTGTTGCTTATTGAAGAAAATAGATGTTTCTTGCTCAATTGCCCCATCCATTGTTTTCTTTACATCACCGATGATGTTAATAGCACATGTCTAGATATGTCCCAAGGTTCAGTATCTGGCACACACACACATAAAAATTATTTCACACAAAAAAATTATGAAGAACTAAAGCCTACATAATTCTGAATCTTGTTGAACTTAGAAGTTAAAACACCTCTTTTTGATTATGGAGATGAATATGCAAATGGATTAACACTTCTTTACAACGACTTGCTTTATTTAAGATGGACATAGGAACTAGATTATCAGGTGAGTTTTTTTCCAGGGCAACTTCATCTAGGTTACATCCTTCTTGAAAATTTGTTTACGAAAATTATACTCTTCTTACATTGATGTGAATATTTATTCCTTATTGCTACACAGGGAATGTTTATACCAGCTCTAAAAGGCCAGGCAAGTGATGAACAGCAGCAGGAATGGCTACCTCTTGCATATAAAATGCAAATAATTGGTTGTTACGCACAAACGGAACTTGGTCATGGTTCAAATGTCCAAGGGCTTGAAACATCTGCAACATTTGATCCAACTTCTGATGAATTTGTCTTAAATAGCCCTACACTGACTTCAACTAAGGTTAGTAGAATTGACGAACCTTCATTTCCAATCACATTTTGAAAATTAGACTCTTATTATCTTCTTTTGATTTATGCCAGAGTTTTGACTTTTTCATCAAATTGCATTCTTTTCATTTTTAAGAGTGATGCCTTCGGTCACTGTTATCTCACAGAAGGGAAATTGATGACTTTTTCACTAATTGAATTCGAGTGGGAGATTTTTTTCTTCTCAAGGTTCTCTTGATTAGTCCCGTGGAAAGGATACACTCTCAGACTTCCATAGCATCTCGCAACATCCCTCCAATCATTTACTTACCTCTGCTTTAGTTTGGGTTCGCTGAACCTTGACCTCTGCCCCAATAGTATGTGCTTACTCATCACTCAAACTCTTGTTTCTCTCATGTACTTGTCCTCTATCCCTTGTAACATGTGTCATCTGCTAGGTCTACGCTTGTTTTTATTGAGCTCTAGAATTGAATTGATTTGAATGCTTTTAATAATGTCCACGAGACCAAGCAGTCTATGGGACCAAAGTGATAGTAACAAAGTTGCTATGTGCACTAGCACCCTTTGAAGAGGCTGCCCTCAAAACTTGAGTGATATCCATTTCCTTTTTAATTTTGGATCTTCTACTATGAATTTAGACTGAAAAAATTAGCTTTTTTGCTACTTTCTCCTCTTATATTAAGGCAATCAAGAAGTCAACATTCAAGATAATTGTGTACTTGATTCGAATATCCTTGTAGGCCATGCACTCCATGATGTATTGCCATTCAGTCTCCACTGACCCCAAAGTACAAAAGTCACATATTCTATCTGCCCAAACTTCTTTCTGCAGAGTCCATATGTTAGATTCACACCTGAAAAGATGTGAGATAATCCTTACTGAGCTATCAATATTTTTGCCTTCCATTTTATTTTTGCTCCCATATATGATTTTTGCTCGTGGTCACAAGTGGGATTGAATTCTCTGATATAGTGTTTTTGTTTCACCTGAGCTGCTTTGTTCACATGGTTGCATTAACTTTTTCTCTTATTGGCACATACTTTTGGGGCTCTTGTTTGCCTTTCATTGCTATTTGTATCGGTTTCATTGCCACCTGTGTTAGTGGACCACTACTTTATTTTGTCTTGTGTACTTTTTTCCCTTTATTTTGCTTCTAGGATTTCTTTCTTCTTAGACTTTCCATTGTTAACTGTTGTATCCTCGAGCTCCGTTGATCTACTTTTTGGTCATCTGTGGAAATTAACATAATTTCTTTCTTTCTTTCTCATATACCCTTTTCCTTCCTCATTGGTATTTGGGCACTCTTGCATGCTAGTGTACCATGTTCTTATCCATTGGATATTCTGTTTCATCCACGCGTTTTTTCTACTGTTTAACTTTCCCTCCACTATCATTTTGGACCAGCAATGAGCCTTCGTGTTCTTTGTTCTCTTTAGGTAACTTAGCAAAAGGCTCAACACTCATGTCTCTGACGGGAAGGCTCCTGCTTCAGCTAATAAGATCTCATATGGAGCCAATGTTTTAGTTCTGAGACTGCTTGTGATTAGATGCTTTTGAATCCTCTCTATCTGTCTCCATTTCGGCTCTGAGGTGTTGCTGCCGCATACTTCACACCCATAAGGAACTACCAGTCTTACAAGCAACCCAAACAAGGTCCTCTTGGCTTTCCAATCCGAGAATTCTGCATTCCTGCATCTGTTTTGTAGAATGTGTAAAACTTTCCAACCTTGTCGTTTTCTTTTGAACCTGCAGGTCTCCCAGCTAAGATTTTTGTGAAAATTGAGACCAAGGTACTTATATTCACCCACCATTTGTAAAAGGCTTCCTTCAAATATGAAGTTTATTTGCATCTTTTATGGGTTACTGCTACAGATAAAATGATTTGCTATATGCTGTAACCCATGTCAACCTGTGCTGGATACAAGTGCGCAAAGTAGTTAATCTGTATAAAACCAATCAAAATATAATGTCATTGCTTAATTTTATTTCAAATCTTCTCGACATTTGTCTTATATATAGACAGCCTATTCGACAGCCTACTACACACTTTTTTCCTTTCTTTTTTAACAAATTTGGCACATCTACACATATTCCCTGTAAGGCTGTAACCTCTCCAAGCTGCACAGTACATAGCTTTGTATTTAGGTGCTGATATTGGTAGCAAGATTAAATATGTTTAACTTCTATTAATGAACTTGACTTTTAGGTGTGATCTGTATTGATATGAAGTTAAGCATTCCCAAAACCCCTTGACAATTAGCTGTCGATATTTTGTCTGTAAATAAATAGTTTTGGACCTTCATTTGTCTGCTTTACAGTTAGAAATTTATGGAAATTTCTTTCCCTATTTTGTTTTTGAGTGATAAATCGCAGTGAAGAGAATTGTGATATGTTTCTTTCCCTATTGTTGTATGTGTGAAAAGTGGTGGCCAGGAGGGCTAGGAAAAGTATCAACACACGCAATTGTATATGCCCGCCTCATAACAGATGGTCGTGACTATGGAGTGCATGGTAAATATATCTGTAAATTTTCAAATATGATTTCCTTTTGGATATATCAGCATATTTAACCGTCCATAGAACATTTGTAGAGTCTGCATAGGTTGGCAGAAGCAGAAAAAATTACTATTATTGAGATTAATGATAAACTATGTCTGCTATGTCCTTGATAACCCAGCTTTTCTTGTTCAAATACGGAGTCTGGATGACCACGAACCACTTCCGGGAGTTACTGTTGCTGATATTGGTATGAAGTTTGGGAACGGTGCATACAATACCATGGACAATGGTCTCCTGCGATTTGATCACGTCCGAATACCTCGTAAACAGATGTTGATGAGGTATGCATGATCTTTCATAAGAATTTTAACAGTTTCTTCCAGTATTATTCACACAATCATGAAGACTCATTGTAAGGTGACAAGGCGTAAAGTAGAATCTGTTTTTAGACTGCAGCATTTAAGGCACAAAAACTATAAGATTACTTCAGATGAGACTCTCTTCCTCCTGTACTTCCAGACGAGACCAAAGATAGGCAGGTTTAGTTCTAATTAATTCATAGCAGTTTGGGCTCACTAAAGGTGAATATGGCAGTGTCCCTCCTTTAGTCAATATCATAGCAGAGAGACTTGGACTCGGATCTGACTTGGTAGGCCGATCTTTTGTGTTGCCGGGTGTATTGGCATGAGTATTATTCTTCGCCATGGTTTTTTTCTCCGGGTTGATCGTGTGGATGAAATCACCTCGACCTCTAATCGCATATGATATCAGAGCTTGGAAACTTTATTTGCCTTCATCCGTGAATCACTTTTGGTGACATCCAGCATCTGCTTTAGTGATTTTTTTTGAATTTGTTTTCCCCAGCTCTACAGCCAGCCTTTTGTTTTCCCCAGCAGAGCTTTAATTTTTTTTTTTGTTTGCATGTTGTACGGTGCTGCTAAAGCAGTATATTTTAAATTGAAGTGTTGGAAATTTGCATTATATCAATTCAGGCGTTGGACGGCTGCATAGAGCATTGAATGTGTGCATTTTTATTTACAGTACCCTAGATATACATGGCCCTGAGATCCAACCAAACAAGCTCCAGATCTATGCTACAGCCATCTGGGGCTTCATACAGCATTTATTTTATAGCTGCCTGTCTGTCTTTGCTATCTATATCACTTGGACTATCACCTCAGTCTGCCCACCCGGCCTCCATACAGCTGTACACCTTCTGCAAAGCTTGCTGGGCTGTCTGTCATTCGGTGTCATAACCATCCTCTTCAATTGCTGGCCACCTCCAAAGGTTATATCGCTTGTCGTTTTTGTTACACAGTGGCAGAATCTTCATTGGTATGGCATTGTATCATTATGATTAAAGCATTTTTATTACTGCACTGGATCATCAACTCTCAGCACAGCACCTTCAACGCTCACTTCACTGGACTGTGAACAACTCCCACCTTTCTACTGTCAACAGCTTCAGGCTTGGGCTGTTCAATCTCTAAGCATCTATACACTTGACTACTCAGACCTCTTTCAGTGCTTGATCTGTGGTTGGTTGGTTGGAAGAAAGGATATCTTTACTGCGGGGCATCAGTCTACATGCTTCTCTTCAACAAGAATTGACAGTACCGATGACCCTCCACACAGCTTCCACACTGTTACATTGGCCTACCTGTGCTGCCCGACCCTCCATCAGTTTGGCTTCTGTCTCGGACTCTTCAGGTCGCCGCTGACCTTGAAATTATTTTGATTATTTAAATAAAAATTAAAACTTCAATATGTTTTTGCACAAATATATGTTTAAAGTAATTGATGAGCGGATTGGACTATATTTATTTTTCTAAAGCTTTATTGAGAGAGGTCCGAGGATTGAGTCCCTTTTCTATTAAAATATTCTTGCTAGGAGGCCCAATTTTTTGTGTAATACTTTTGGGGGGCTACCGTGTCTCATGTCATGTTGCTGGCCCTTCTCCCTCTCTCAGACATGGTCGAGACTAGAACCATTTAACCCTTGAACACCACTAGTTACCACATGTGGAAACCCAAAATGCAACAATTGTTGTAGTTTAGGAGTTTATGGAGGGTGTTTCAGGATTCTGTTCTGGCCTTCATTTTAGAGAAGGAGAAGTATGTATATGCTTGCAAGCAAGATGAAGCCTTTGGGTCTGATTGGTATGAATGTGTATACACTTTACTTTTTCACATGACAGACACCAAATCTTTGAAAGAAGAATGGGATACACTGGATAAATTGTTTGGAAAAATTAATGAGTTCAGGAAACTATAGCTAGATGCAAAACTGTCTTCTCTCATGCCATCTAACTTTCCTATCATTGAAGAGTTTCTTCCCGAATTCAAGTCCATATGGTCACAAATGCAAACTTGTGAAAATTATAAAGATAACAAAGAGGTCATTCTCTTGATTCTATCAAAATTAAAGGGTCCATATGATTTCTTTGCTTCCACCTTCTGCTATAAGGAGCAATATTCTACTATGCATACCTTAGGTGATCAGTTCAAAATGCCTACTTTTGAGCTTTTTAATGAAGGATTTTCTAGGGAGCAAACCAAGTTAGTGTCTCTTGATGCTCTTCCAAGTTCTACTCGCGCACTAGTTGCTAGCTCTTCTAAAAGGAACAACCATATCTAAGCCTAGGACTAAGCCCTTTAATAAGCTTGCAAAATCTGCCTTTGAGTCTCCTAAATCCACTCAGCCAAATCGGTTTGCCAAGTCTAAGAACAACTTAGACTGTTGTGGTTCTTTTAGCAAGTAAAATCATCCCGACTCTAGATGTTGGAAGAAAATAGAAGTCTTAGAAGCAACAATGAAACCCATAAGCTTTTTGTCTCCGCTTCTTCTCCCTCCTTAGGAAAAGGGAAAGCATTTTCTACTGTGGGGATTGATTGCATCACACAATAGTTGGATCTTGGATTTTGATACTTCTTGGCACTTTGACCAATTCTCGTGATCTTATAGCATCTCTCTCTAATTGCACGTCTCATATTGTGGTTGGAAACTCTTCTTAAGTTGATGTTTTGGGTACCGACATTGTTTTGTATCAATGATGTACTTTTTGTTCCCAAGATCTCCACTAATTTGCTTTCTGTATATTTCTGTTGTTGTTTTTAGATGCAGTAGGTAACCTAGAACACGATACTCTATGGAAGAGGAGTATTCTTCTTTAATGAAGAATCATACTTGGGATTTGGTTATTCTTCCTCAAGGAAGAAAAATTGTGTTCTGCAAGTGGGTAAGTGGGTCTATAAGATCAAATATGCAACAAACAGTTCTATTGATAAGCGAAGGCTGATCAGTAGCTAAGGGTTTGTCTTAGGTTGAAGGATTTTACATTGAAACCTTTGCCCCTATTGCCAAGATGGATTCTATTCGTCTTGTACTTTCTCTCTCTGCATCTCGGGGATGGTCAATGCACCGGATGGACATGAAGATATTTTTTTCTCATGGTGATCTATATGGAGTAGCCACAGAGCTTTGTTTAGGACTCTACTTGTATTGAGGGTTTGTCATTCACTATACAATCTCAAACAAGCTCCTTGAGTTTGGTATGAGAAGATGGATAATTCCTTGCTCAATTTTGGTTTCACCCATTTCCATTTTGATCCTAATGTCTACATCTAAAAACAAGGGGACAATCTTTTGTTGGTGCTCCTCTATGTTGTGACTTCATTTTCAAAGGAGTTTTGACTTTATGATTTAGGATGTTGAGTACAAGTTGATGGAACAATTTGACATGACTGATTTAGGACTTCTGTAGTACTTTCTTGGTCTTTAAATTCACCAATCTTCAGAGGGGATCTCCATTTTCCAACAAAAGTATGTTCGTGACTTGCTTCTCTTGACAATGAATACTTGAAAAGAATATTTGACACAAAATCTTTACATAGAAACAAGACGGTGCTTGTGTATTTTATTAATATCAAAATCAAGCATTACAATCAAAAGAGAGAGTTGCAATATTTATAGATATTGGACAACTTCTATCTCTTCCACAATATATGGAACAATATCAACTAAACTAAGAAAATATGCAGGAATAACTTATTGCCCCTAACTGCCCCTATTGCCCCTCATGGAAATCATCCGGGAACAAAATATGCAAGATAGAACATGATCCCACAAACCAAGGGATAAGACAACTAAAAGACAACTCACTAATAATTGACTTTATCTAAGCTAACTTAAGTAATTAAAAAATTACTTTATTACAATATCACTTTAACTCATATGATGAATTAAGTGTTAGTTTATTTCTAACATTCCCCCTTAATTCAACATACTTTGAAGTGAACAGGAGAGAAAAACTCTGAATGCCTCAAATTTTGGACGTGCAAGAGACTTTGTGAAGATATCTGCACGTTGATGTTCTGTCGGGCAATGTTGGAGTTGGATGTTGTTGTTATGAACATGTTCGCGAATGAAATGTACTTGCACCTCAAAGTGTTTGGTGCGTTCATGAAAAACTGGATTCCAAACAAGTTTTATTACTCCTTCATTTTCTACATGTAGGATTGTTGGATCTTTCTGCGGTATTCCCAATCCTTCAAGTATATGTCGAGCCATATCACTTCACAAACAACTCCACTTGCTGCACGATATTCTGATTCTATGGAGGATCTTGAAACACAAGTCTGCTTCTTACCCCCATGATATCGGTCCAGATCCCAAAAAGAATACAAATCCTGAAGTGGATTTCCTGTCATCTATGTTTCTTGCATGATCTGAATCTGAATATCCTGTCAAGAAGAAGTTATTGTTCTTCTTGTATTCTAGGCCATAGTCCATAGTTCCTCTGATGTACCTTAGTATCCGCTTTGTTGCTTTCCAGTGAGAAACCCTTGGTTCTTGCATGAACCCATGAAAGATAGTGATTTGCATAGCCGATATCCGGCCTAGTGTAAGTCAAGTAGATGAGACTCCCGATCAATTGCCGATAGAGAGTAGCATTTACTTGTGGTGATGGATCTGTTTGAGACAACTAAAGTCTTGTCTCTATAGTTTGTGGCAATTGGTTTACAATCCATCATTTTGAATTTCTCGAGCGTTGTCTTGGCGTATTTCAACTGTGATACAAAGATATGATTCTCTCTTTGCCAAACTTCAAGTCCAAGACAATAATGCGAAGCTCGAGATCTATCATGTTGAATGATCGTGTTAGATCATGCCCACCGATCCTCCAAAGATGACTGGATCATTGACATATACTACAATGATCACTATCTCCCCCTTGCTTTTTGAGATTGGGTATGGATATTAACCACCTTGCTTATTTGTTATATTTTTGCGTTGACATGAGTATTAAGTGGCTTGGTGGGAACAAATGTTATGTTTTGTCGTTAAGGGGGACTCATGACACTTTAATGTTATAATCTTTCGTTGGGGTCACTTAAGTCCCTATGGTGACTAGGAGGGGAAAAGTAACTTAAGTTACTTTATGTTTTTGTGGTTCTCCCTAGAAGGGGTCGATTGGGGTCTTTTTGGGCCTCTTGTTGCTTGGGGAAATTATAAAAGGAGTATGGGGGAGTAATAGAGCTCATTCTTGCACACTCACATATTTTTCTATTGAGCAACTATTGTTTGCAATCTTTTTGCTTGTGGAGTAAGATCCCACAGAACCCTAGCTTCGGTGGTGAGAGATCCATTCCTAGCTAGTAGGGCACTCTTTGGTGGTGAAAGATCCACCCTAGTTTGTCATTTTGGAGCTGATTCAGGGGCTGTTTTTTAGATATATTTTTCAGAGATTCCAAGGAGAGTTTTGAGGGTTTCAGAGACTTTTTGTGGAGAAAATTGAAGGGTTTCAGATCAGATTTGTATTGCAGCAATCAGAGCAGGGTTTGGTGCCATTTTTGGAGACATTTTTGAGGGTTTTGGCCTCTTCCTTAGGGTGACGTCACCCTTTGGGATTTTGCAGCAATTTTTGGAGGGTTTTCAAGTGCTGATATTTCCAGATCTGGAGGTTGGGCTTTCATTTATATTATTTGTAGATGTTATTTCCAGATTTTCAGAATTTTATCACTTGTATTTGAAAAGTTATGAATTTTTGAAGATTTCCAGTTGTCTAGGGCTTTCTGAAATTTTCTGGCAGTTATATATTATTCAAAAAATTCCAAAAATATTTTTCTAGTGTTTGTTATCATTGTTGCAAGCTCTCTATAAAATTTCATGTGTTTTGGCAAGTATTTTGTGAGATATCAATTAAAATCAGTTCGCTGCCCTAGCTGGTTATTTCCTGCAAAAATCAGAATTTTTATTTGCTGCAATTTCTATATATTTTGTGCATTTTTGAGTGGTATCCCACAAGGGATATTTCAGTGGTATCAGAGCAGTTGTTTCTCTAGCTTGTTGGGTTGAAAAGATGGGTGACAATGAAGATATGGGTGTTGATTTGATGAAACAATTATTCACCAACATGGTGAAGCAACAAGAAACTACTAATCTCTATTTGAGCCAGCTCACTAAGAGATTAGCACAAGGGAATTGAGACTCATACGAGATAGGGGGGAAACTAGCATATGGGGACACACGGGTCCATAGAGGTGAAAGTGGAAATTCAGGGCAGCGGTCTCCCCATTCTTCTACTAGGCATTTGGGACTTCACGAACCCTCGTTCTTGAAGGATCTAGAAGTTTCACAGGTAAGGCAGCCAACAAAAGTGTTAGATGAAGAGTCTTGTTGGGAAAGGTACCAATCATTGAGCGAGGGCTTTAGAGATAACATGCCTTTCACAGAGTACTGCAGAATGAAGATTGGTAGCAAACCCAAGAGAGATCATCAACCACAGGTACTGAGTTACAGAGGAGATTGGGACAAATCTCCATTCCACACTTCGATGGTTCTAAGAAGTGTACCGCGATCCTGGATTCAAAAGTTGAAGACATACTTTGACTTGAATCCCATGCGCGAGGAGGATGTAATTAAGTTTGCAATCCTACACCTTGAGGGAGATGCACATGACTGGTGGCATCATGGCCTTATTACACAGGGGCACATGCATATTGATACCTATGCAGAGTTCACACAGAGGTTGATGAGCAGATTTGATAGGAGGGACCCTGACAGGCATTTTAGGAGTTGACTCATTTGAGGCAGACAAGTTCTTTAGACATGTACATTGCAGATTTTCAGAGATTATCGTTATGGTTCCTGATGTTTCAGAGATGAGGTGACTTCACTTTTCATAGCAAGGTTGATAGATGCACTAGCTGGATTTGTGAAGGCATTTGAGCCTTCTTCATTGCATGATGCTATTAGGAGAGCACGGGATTTGGAGTTAGCCACTCCAAAGTCGAGGTTTCCACCTCGAGTTCAACAAAGGAGCCTCCATCTAGATTAGACAAACTTCAGCAAAAGGAGCCTCCACCGAGGCAGGAGGTGGCTAAGAAGCCAGTCATTTCCCGAGAGCTTAGGGATGAGTTGAGGTGAAAGAAACTATGTTTCGATTGCCGTACACCTTGGGCTCTAGGGCATGATTGCACAGGAAAGGGAAGGCCCAATTCATTGAGGTCTTCGAGGAGAGTGAGGGTGACAGAGGTGAGGAGTTAGAGACCCACAAGATGGATGATGGAGATGGAGTTGCGTTGGATAGTGCTTGATGTGGAGCAGGAGGAGACTTTTCCTCGAGAGATTATAGCTACATTGTCTAGTACTCTGATGTACAAGGCATTCAGGGTTAGAGGAGTTATGCAGGGTCAGCGAGTAGTGGTACTCATTGATAGTGGGGCTACCCACAACTTTATTGATGCATCGTTGGTTGAGAGACAAGGTTTGCAGATGGAGGACTTTGAGGGCTTCAACATTGTTGTAGCCAATGGGGAGTATATGAGATGCACACGGAGAGTTCCACAGTTGAGCATCACCATGGGTAACTACACAATTACTGATGATTTCCACATTGTTGGTATGGGAGTGACCAACATAGTGTTGGGAGTGCAGTGGCTTCACTCTCTTGGTGAGTTTCGAACTAACTTTTAGATGATGGAACTAAAGTTTAAGTCTGAGGGCAGGAATGTGATCTTGAGGGGATTATCTACAGGAGCACCCAGAGTGGTTGCAGCTGAGGGGATGGAGAGGACTTTCCGGCATGATGAGGGTTTTATTATTGCGGGCCGATGTGGAGTTTGATGGGTATGGGTGTGACCAGTAGTGTTGCACAGGAGATAGTTACAAGATTGGGATTACGGGTTCAGATCACCCGAGTTCATCCTTGTGTTGGTTATATGAGGTTTCGGTAGACTGGAGATCTCATTTGCTTGTTGAGTACTCCAAGAACCGACACACTTGTGAGATTTTGGATGGTCACATACAGGATGATAACTACAGATTGGAGGATGAGATGATCTTCTATCAGGGCAGATTGTACCTTGTGTCAGATTCATGGTTGAGGATGGAGATATTGCGACATGTGCATTGTTCTTCCATGACTGGACACTTGAGCTTCGATGAGACCTACAGGTTCATATGGGAGAGGTTCAGATGGCATGGGTTGAGGGAGGATATCCTCAACTTTATACAGGGATGTACGGTTTGTCATTATGACAAATCGAAGCTTACAAGTTCATCATTTTTGAGTCGACATGGGATAACACTCCTATGTATTTTACTACTTCTATGCACGGTGAGCACTTCACCCATGTGTTAGTCAGTGGAGGGATGGAGTTGACTCAGTTACCTGGTTATTCAATAGGTTCACACTCATCACAGGAGGTGAACTATGTAGAGTTGACATTGTCGATTGACCATTTACTGGAGTCTTGGGATTTTCCCCACGGGACACATTGAGATACACTATGAGGAGCCTTACTCTCACACGAGTGTGGGTCATGTGGGAGAGTTAGCACACTTTGTGCGTATACAGGTTGTTTCACAGGTTGATCCAGGGGATTCTACAAGATTCAGAGTGGACTTTCATACCCAAGAGTTGATTGGAGAGGTAGTGAGTGATCACATGATGATGGTTCGCATTGGCAAGGATTGGACAAATTGGCAGTCCGGTGTGGGTACCAGTGGAGAGTCGGTTTGGGCATCATTCTACTTCAGGGACAACATTGTTCTCTATACGACATGAGAGGTCATGATGACTACATGGGGTGTCTTGGTTACTTCGGATCACACCAATCATTAGTTGACTGTAGGGTGAGGTGGAGAAACTTACTTTGTGGTATTCAATTTCTACAGCATGGTAGGATAATGCTTGGGGTCAAGCATTTCTCGGGAGGAGGACTCTGTAATGTCCCCAATTCCGAGCAGATGGCCTAGGAGGTTTTTCATTCGTCTTAGCCTTGGTCATACCCGAGGGGCTAACGACACTGGAGGCTATTGGGTATGGATGACTATTACCACCTTGCTTATTTGTTATATTTTTGCGTTGACATGAGTATTAAGTGGCTTGGTGGGAACAAATGTTATGTTTTGTCGTTAAGGGGGACTCATGACACTTTAATGTTATAATCTTTCGTTGGGGGTCACTTAAGTCCCTATGGCGACTAGGAGGAAAAAGTAACTTAAGTTACTTTATGTTTTTGTGGTTCTCCCTAGAAGGGATTGATTGGGGTCTTTTTGGGCCTCTTGTTGCTTGGGGAAATTATAAAAGGAGTATGGGGAGTAATAGAGCTCATTCTTGCACACTCACATATTTTCCTACTAAACAACTGTTGTTTGCAAACTTCTTGCTTGTGGAGTAAGATCCCACAGGAACCCTAGCTTTGGTGGTGAGAGATCCATTCCTAGCTAGTAGGGCACTCTTCGATGGTGAAAGATCCACCCTAGTTTGTCATTTTGGAGCTGATTCACGATTGATATTCATATATTCCAGAGAAGAGTTTTGGAGGGTTTCAGAGACTTTTTGTGGAGAAAATGGAAGGGTTTCAGATCAGATTTGTTGCAGCATTAGAGCAGGGTTTGGTGCCATTTTTGAGGGTTTTCAACCTTTCCCTTAGGGTGACGTCACCCTTAGGGTTTTTGCAGCAATTTTGGAGGGATTTCATGCTGATTTTCCAGATCTGGAGGTTGGGCTCTCATCTATATTATTTGTAGATGTTATTTCCAGAATTTCAGATTTTTATCATTTGTATTTGCAAAGTTATGAATTTTTGAAGATTTCCAGCTGTCTAGGGCTTTCTGAAATTTTCTGGCAATTATATATTATTCAAAAAATTCCAAAAATATTTTCTAGTGTTTGTTATCATTGTTGCAAGCTCTCTATAAAATTTCATGTGTTTTGAGCAAGTATTTTGTGAGATATCAATTAAAATCAGTTCGCTGCCCTAGCTGGGCATTTCTCTCTGGCACAACTTACAAGTACCAATGCGTAAACCCCAACCCCTTCAGGCAACTGTCAACTAGCCTACAGCTGAAAAGCTCAAGGATGCCTTCTTATTAGGTTCCAATGAAGGTTCCCTATTAATCGTATGACATCCTTTTTCATCCTATGGAAGACTAGATTGCTAGCGATCTCATTAGCTGCATTACGGAATCAATTTGACAATGGATCATATGATGGCAACACCACAACAGTTAATTAATTAAATTTGCATTTTTTGTCCAGGTCTTGAATTTTGGCAGTAGATGGTATTTTTGTAGCTTGGAAACCACTCACTTTCCCTCATCCAAGGTCTCCAGTTTAATTTTGATGGTTTTAACCATAGTATCGAGACTCTGCGAGTTTATGAAAACTCATAGGGTCCCTAGCTGAGTTGGGACCCACGAGTTTTAGGGCCTCAGCTCAGCGAACTTGTAGCTTTTATTTTTAACAATGTTAAAATAAGAATTTCATTATAAATACATCACTTTATAAGAAATAGCATTATTTATCTTAGTATAAATACATTCGATATATTAACTATTAATCATTTTCCGTGTTTTAAAATTTATTTTGAAAAAAATATTGAGTAGTTCTAAATTTATATTTTATTGTTCTATATTTAGATTGAATACATATATATATATATATATTATTGATATTGTTTTTTTAAAATCAACAATTTTGTATTTAGCCGATTCATGCTGAGTATTTGCCAATTTTTTTCTGAGTCCGAATCAGAGTCTAAAATGTGCTTCTTGAGTATCATCCGAGTCCGAGTTTCAACACTATGGTCTTAACGTATGCTCTCCATTATCTTTATTTGACCGTGTTGTTCACTTATTGTATTTCTTGTTCTTTTATATTTCTTAGTCGTACCTAGTATATTAGTGTTGCACAGGGCTATAGGTTACTTGTGGATATCAATGAGCTTGTCATTTTATATCACTGGAGTCCCTTTAGATTGGAGGATAAAAGGAAATATTATTTAGCTGCCTTTAAATGTTCCTCCAACTTATTAGTTTATAAAGTAAATGTTTATACACTTGAGTTGGCCTAATGGTGAAGACTTTGTGCTCTCGAAAGAGAGGTAACCAGTTCAAATTCTGCTGGGGGAAGGGTAAATATGGCTTCTATTTGAACCACAGTTAGGTGCTTCTTGCATACTGGGAGTATGAGGTAGTCCCATATGCTTTATAGGCTGCCTGCAGACCCAAATACAGATCAGCTGGCATTGTGGACTATAAAATCAATTATTATTATTATTATTAAACAGTCCAAAGAGAACACACTTTTTCAACACTAGGCAGTAATGGTATTCTCCATGATAATTTCGGTGAAGAAATCAGTATTTTGTCAGGGTGATCAATTCTTTTGAGGGAATGATATCGAATTCTTGTTAAACAAGAATAAACTATATCTTCTTTCATGTAATTTGATATATAATTTTGCAGCTTGTAAAAGTTATAAAAATTATATGTTATATGTTCTTTCATGTAATTTGGTATATAATTTTGCAGTTTGTAAAAAATATATGTTATATACTTTCAAATGCTGCACTTTTGGTTTGGTATTCTAACATAAAAAATGCTTATTGTGACAATGGAGCCAGATTGTGGATTTAAGGCTACGTTGGAAAACACTTCTTTCACCGATTCAAATAAAGAATAAGAACCTCTAGGCACCCCTAGAAAGATTTAGAAAACATATTTAACACTGATTCAAATATAGAATGAGAACATTTATGGCCCCTTTAGAAAGATGAAATATAGATTTTATAAATAACACTCGTGTGTAGAAATTTTCTGTGACAGGGGTTGTATAAAACCAAATTTTGGTCTGTGCATAAAATCAAAATAAGAGCAAGAAATGGCAAAGAGGTTAGTCAGGACCAATCCTCGGGGCAGAAATTTACGATCAGCAAGGTCTAGAAAGGTTGAGAGAGTCCAGTTTGATAGGGGCCAAAGGAAAGTTGCATGTAGGTTTGGATGAGGTTTATTAATTGTTGAAACACAGTTGCAACTGGGCATTTGTTTGTTTATTTTTCAAATAACATGTGCTGCTGAGGAATGCACCTTCTGAATTAGTTGGTTGGAGAAGGAGGTTTATTAAAGTTGAATTGGTGACTTATATTGCTCAAGCAGAAAACATAAACACAACTTCTACCGAAAATTTTCTAATCATTAGAATGTGAAAAACCTGGCTTTGTCCTGGATATCCTCGATAAGATATTTGTGGAAGACTGAAAAAGAATGGATGCATTTGCATGTTATATTATCTGATGAGTAATTCTTATTTTGCAATTCAGCAAACCACTTTTGATTTCTGTGGAGGGTACAGAACCTCATACATTACATGTCTCTTGGAGAAAATTGAACCCGGGTCACCCCTAACAGAATGCCATGCTCTCAACAACTGGCCATACATCACATATACTTGCTAAATGATTCTGGATATATATCTTTCAGAAAATTTTCCAACTTGTATGATATTGTTTTGGCAGGCTTTCTAAAGTTACTAGAGAAGGAAAATATCTGCAATCTGATGTCCCTAGGCAGCTGGTTTATGGAGCCATGGTCTATGTGCGACAGACAATTGTTGCAGATGCTTCTAATTACCTTTCACGGGCTGTTTGCATTGCTGTGAGATACAGTGCTGTCAGACGTCAGTTTGGTTCTCAGGCCGGTGGTCCTGAAATTCAGGTACAAAATGATGGATACTTCTGCTTCTTTCTTTTTTATAATGTTTAGGAAATAATATGACCTTTATATACAAATGCCATCATTATGTAAAATCAGATGGGTCCTGACTCAGTATATACATCATTAATACAATTATTTAGATTGGGCACATTTAATGGTGTTTCTCAAAGTTCATCTGTATCATGAAGTTATTAGATCAGCATACTGAATTGTATTAAGAATTGTGTTAGTCTACATCAGCCTATTTCCCATTACAGCTTGAATTGAAATTTAATGAATTATTGGAGCACAATAATGTGTTGGCCTTTAACATTTCTGCAGGTTCCTTGGAACTGTAGGGACATGTCAGTTATATTGGTTTAGAAAGAAATTATATCGAAGGTGCTAGGGTAAAATAAACAAAAAGAACAAAATCGCTAAAAATAAATGAGGAAAGGTAAGCCCAAAGTCGTAAAACCCCAACCCATGTGGTTAAGGTACCGATGACGATCCAAATCACCATGTGGGGGAACAAGAACCCCAAAAGAGCATGGGTTGATGAAAGTCAGAAAGATTTATCTGTATGGAACATTTGAGCCAATACGATACTTCATCTTCCTTTCTATCAATTGATCTCATTATTCATCCCGTATTATTGATTATGTTTAGGAGTTACAAAGTAAGAAGTGTATACCCCTGTTTTTTCACTCTTATCGACTTTTGCTCTTCGTAGGCACTATTGCTGCATTGGCTTCCTCGTAGTGACATCCTCAAGGATACTGCCGGGAGCGGGGTAACGGGAAATGGTTATGTTGGGCTGGTTGGTAGTGGTTACTTATGAGAGGGCCTCTATGTGCAGTCCATGTTATGACAACTTAGATACCTATTATACCTTTATAGTCATCTTTTATAACCTCCCTACGGCATCACCTTACTATCTTCTTTTGGTCGCCTCCATATCTATTTATACAACACACATACCTTCTTTATATCACCTTTAAGTAGATCTAGAGTCTTCATGCATCACCCGAGACTTACTTTTATAACCACTTGATGAGGCATTACATAGAGCTGACAACATCAACCATGGTCGATACAGTTTAACTTTCATTTCTGTCAACCAATTGCATTGACCACGGTCGATGCCGTCTACTAAGAGAAGCTATAATATTTAATCATATCCCTATATATACGGCATTTGAGTGCTTCTACCATCACATCATCACTGGTCATTCAGTCTGCTTGTGCTTGCAAATTTGCTCTTAAGGTCTTAAAAGTATTGAAGTTAGTCTTTCTTATCTTTTGGAGTCTACACTTGAGCATTGGGTACTTAGGATTCCCAAGCATAAGAGCTGCACTTTTCATGATTTACCCAACCTTTGGAGTCTTCAACAAGTGGATTTTCTAGGTCTTGTTCTATTTGTTTGCAATTTACCCATATGAACTCTCTCATAAGGTGCTACTAACCTTGGAGGGAAGTTAATGCACCAATGGTGTCTACATGAAAGTATCTCTAACCTCTCATTTTCTTTATGTTATTTCAGATTTGATTGATTATTTGATTGGTATGGCATAGGTTAAAATAGATTAGCATATTCTTAATCTATTACATTATTATCTATCGGTCTTTACCTTACAATCCTCCCTTTAGGCTTTACAATCTATCGATCCTTATAATCCATGTTTACAACCCTAGCATATGTATCTGTATCTCGTTACAATCAATCTATAATCAAAACCTACTTAGATGCCACACCCCAATCTTGGATTTAGGCTTCAAACCCTATATCTTTCATAGAGTGTGGACTACCACATTTCTAAATCCACATCTTTAGAAAACTACAACCCTTTTCTCAGGCATATTTAGAATGGCCATCTTATTATCCTCGTTTATGTTACCCAAAGAGAGGATAATCTATTAGACCTTTCTTTATTTGCATACACTTTTGTAAACCCGACATGAATCTTACTCTCGTCCGAGTGAGTCTTTTTCGCGTTTATCTTATCTCTTATCCTTCAAAATTTATTTTTATCTCAAAATCACAATATAATCATATTATGTCATCACCTCTTAGGGTTCTTCTAGTGAGCTTCAACTCATTTAGATTCTGTATGGGGTGCTCCTTTTTACCTCTTGTGTCCACCACTGGGAGTAATCATTCATGGTGTACTTATTCTTCTTGTGTCCACCGCTGGTACTAATCATTCATGGTGTACTTATTTGCAATCACTAAGAACACCAATCATTAAATGCATTTTGATCAAAATTGGAGGAATGGATCCGAAGCTTCTCTTAAAGACCACGGATACTGGGATGTAGCCACTCCTAACAAGGATGGCTTCCTTATTCAAGTACCTTGAACTGAGATGACCATGGAATCAACCTTTCACAAAACCATTTCCAATCCTCTTACCAAATATCCTAATATTCTCGTTAACAATTTCATTAGGGATCTTTCTTTCAGTCTTAAGAGTCCCCTAAATCCAAATCCTACTTCCAATCCAAAGAATACACCTTCAAACCCAATCAATACTACTACAAATCTTCTTTCTTCATCTAGCCAAACCCCGCCAATTGACATCAACATTGTGATAGTTTAATTGTTGGTGTGAATAACTTAGATGCAATCTACAACTAATCGAGGCATTGCCCAAATGCAAAAACAAATGTTGCAGTAACCGACATCTCAACCTTCTCAAATCATTGTAGTACCTACCAATCATGTTACTACACCTCCATTGCCTTTGGATGCTTTGGGAAACCCAATACTCCAACCCCTAATCTGCAGCAAGGTCCTACGAATCACACAAAATGAAACCCTCGCTCCTTACATTGCTTGAATGGATTTAGGGGGTATTTCATCATCTATATCTTACAACGAGTTAATTGACCCCACCCTTCATCTTAAAGCTTTTGGAAACATCTACAAAGAATGGATCCAAACTAATACATATGTGGCTACCAAACTATTTGCTAAAACCCTCATAGATGAGGCTTTATAATGGTATAATCATCTTCCTCAACTTCAACCACCGAATAATTCAAAAACCACCTAAGTATCAATATGGATCTTATCGGTCTAAGTACTTATGGTAATGTGCTTTTTGATAAGATCCATAATAATACTTAGGCTTGAAGTTCCATTGCGCTTTTTGATAAGATATCAACTTCCTCAACAACTTCAAGCCTTAGAGGATTCTTCATAAACTATCCGATAAGATCCTTGCATATAATAATTCTGAAGTATGAATCATATAATCAACATCAACACAATGCAAGAGATATTTGTGGGCCAAGATACCCAAATATTCAATATATGCAAAATATAAGAATATGCTAAAGGTAAGGCAACATCATACAATGTTCCTTAAGGAGTCAATCTCCTAATATGGGAATTCCATTTCGAGGGAGACACCTCCAATATACCTCTACCAAGTTGAAGACTCAACACATACCGACATCCTCATAATGGTATTTTCCTTATATAGGCATACATTACTCTTAATAGATGGGTAACACCTAATCCCAATGTAGTCCAACTCATTACCCAATATAATTAATTCCTATGTGACCCCACATATTATAAACACAACTAACGAAGGGGGATGTGTGCCACATGTCGGCATCTCCATCAACCCATATAGATTATTTTATCATAGCCCAAGGTACATAACATGCCTTCCCTCAACATGTTTCGTCCCGAAACATGAGAAGAAACTATGTAATGAGTTTGCATCGAGATCATTGCACACTTGACTTCATACTCGATCATCCAACCACTCATATGTGACCTTAGTGGGTGATACATCTCTAAACTTGACTCCACAATATATTGTGCTACACGAATTTCCTCCATATCCATAGTTATTCCTCCTCGGGTTCCATGCATAGCCATAGGAATTATTCCTATACTTCCCTGTCACATACTTATTACTCCAATAATTCCATGTATAGCCATAGTGATTATTCCTCCAATGAATTGCATATCCGTATAAGTTACTACTCTCTTGTGCCCTAACATGTGTCCATGATTGTTTCCTCTCATGATGATGTGGGCATCTATATGCTGCAATCTCGGTATCCTCAACCATAGTTTGCCTATTTGGCGAGTACTCGCTAGAAATTTGCTCAGACGAATATTCGCCTATAAAACTTGCCATTCACTGTGCCGAATATTGAGGAATACTCACGAGAATATTCTCCAATATTTAGTGAGTTTGACCCTAAAACTCGCCCATACGCTGGTTTAATGCGGAAAATGGGAAAAACACAGGTTTCACATTGAAAAACACTGATTTTTGTCTTATTGAAAAAATGCAGGGATGAAGAAAATGTAAATTATTGTAAATTGTAACTTGCGTAGATATGCAATTTATGATGATAATTTTCAATGACAATCATCATAAATTCATAACACTTATTAGTTGGCTGTTGTATTTGCATGATGATGCGATTATGTACTATATTTGTATTCAAATCTAATACAAAACACTTCCCCAACATTTTACAGACTCATTTGATACATTTTGTAACTATATTTTGCATAAATATTTATGTTTTTAAAGAAATTTGCGTATTTTAAGTTGCTGAATATTCCCGAATATTCACCAAGTCTTGCCGAGTTTTTGCCGAGTCAATTTTTTTGGGTCTGCCAAATAGTTGCCGAATACGAGTATGCGAACTATGTCCTCAACCTTATCAACCTTTTCCTCAACTTTCTTTTTCTCTTCCACCTTTTTCTCTTCTATTTCCTTTTTCGCTTGAGTAGATGAATCATTATTTTCTTCCTTTTCATCATTTTCTTCTTTTGAATCATCCTTATTCCCGTCTTTCCCATCATCTTCATGCTCTATCTTGACCTGTCTTTGTTCTTCATTAAGCGTGATATTCGTAAAGCGATCTTCTTCTACTTGTACCAAATCTTCATAAACTTATTTTGCACATTAATATTAATTGTCCCCAATGTCTCTAACCAAGGATATCCAAGAACAATATCCATACCAACCATATCTAAAGCATAAAAATTTGAATGCAAAACATATTTATCCATAGAGAGCTTCAAATATTTAAAAAATTGAATCTACTTACCATCCACTTGAGCTTCCTTTATATTCTTTGCTTGTACATGTAGATGTTGAACCACATTCATGTTGATGTAGTTATATTTGCTGTTAGGGTTTATGGACACAATTACCTTCTTTCTTTGAATGCACCCATGAAATTGAAATATTGCAGCTTCCTTCTTTGGAGCTACACTATCTTCTTCTTCATCATGATCCTCAATAGCCTCTTCATCATCCCCATTTTCTTCTTCTTATTCTTCTTCGTCTTTTGCTGCTTTCTCCTCTTCCTCGATATCATCCTTACATTCTTCTTACTCCTCCTCCTCTTCTTCGGTGTCCCATCTATTAAAGAAAACCTGTTCAGCTTCCTCCCAAGACCAATTAGATCTTTCCTTTTCTAATGTAGAAAACCAAATCTGTGCAGGACCACCAATCCACAAGTTTAACCTCCAAATATCTAATGATGGAAAACATCTCTCCTTAATTTTGTTCCACCATTCTCTAGCTTCCACCTCACCCTCTCCATAAAAAGTTTCCATCACCATGATCCACAAAAACTCGGACTTGAAGAATAAACCCTTTTTATCAATCTTTGTCATTCCAATTTCAGTAAGATGTCGGCCTCAAATCAGAAAATACAGAACACAGACCCTAATATTATTTTTGAGAGATTTCTAAACATTAAAAAAACAGAAAATTTCTAAATATTTGGGCACATGGACCAAATTTGTTAAAAACCATAAAACTGCAATAAATCTCAAAAAACACATCCACAATTTCTCAAATTTTGAGGGTTTCTTGCTGAAATAAATTAACCACACTAAAAATAATTCACCGAATAATTCGTTTCAATTCGAAGATATAGACAAACCATTAAAATCATTGTTTCAACACTAAAATTGAAATATCTTTCACAAAACAACTCCAAA
The DNA here is from genome assembly GCA_018340775.1 of Taxus wallichiana var. yunnanensis. Lineage (NCBI taxonomy): Eukaryota > Viridiplantae > Streptophyta > Pinopsida > Cupressales > Taxaceae > Taxus > Taxus wallichiana. Next base: position 191,480,604 of record CM031234.1, read on the forward strand.
AAATCAGAAATTTTGAGGGTAGATTCCTAGATTGATTTCTCCACTTCACACCTTTTTTTTTTTTTTTTGAGAAAATCACAATCGATCCCAAAATATAGGTGAATCATTGAAATTAGAGTTTCATCCCACAAATTGCCCAGATTGATGCTCGATACCACTTGATAAAATCCTTGCATATAATAATTCAGAAATACGAATCATATAATCAACATCAATACAATGCAAAAGATATTGGTGGGCCGAGTTGCTCAAATATTCAATATATCGAGAATATAAGAATACCCTTAAGGTAGGGTAATATCATACAATGCTCCACAATCTCCCAATATGGGAATTCCACTTTGAGGGGGACACCTTCAATATACCTCTACCAAGTTTAAGACTCAACACATACCTGACATCCTCATAATGGTACTCATCTCCTTCATATAGGCATACATTATTATTAATGGATGGGTAACACCTAATCCCAATGTAGGCCAACCCATCACTCAATATAACTAATTCCTATGTGACCCCATATTTTATAAACATATAACTAAGGGGGATGTGTGCCACACATCGACATCTTCATCAACCCATATAGATTATAATATCATATCCCAAGGTACGTAACGCTATCGAAGAAGATCCTTCTCTTCAACCTCCTATTTTCGCAATCAACACTATCGACACCGTGAATCCCCTCGACCTAACAAGGTACTCTCATAGAGTTTCCTAAGAATGACATGGTTAATAATGAAATCCTATTTTGAGAAGATGATTTTCCCCTCATTAGCTTTCTCTATGAGGACACACTAATAAGGAAGGTCCTTGTGGATAAAGGCTTGGGACTCAATGTCACATTCTTTTGGTGAATCAAAACCTTAGGATTTATGGAACACAATCTAAAAAAGACATGACTAGTATGTGGTGGCTTTGATAAAATCCATCAATAAACCCCTTGGCTTCATTTGGATCCCCATCACGATGGGACCAAAACCTGTGAACCCTAAGGTCATGGTCCTCGATTGACCTCTCTCTTACAATGTTCTCTTAAATTGGCCATGGATGCATTGCATGAGAACGATTGCCTCGTTCGCAGCCAATTCCTTAAGTTCATTCATAATGATAAAAAATACAAGCATGAGGTTAATCTCAACCCATGGGACATGCCTATCTCTAATCCTAACAGCCCCTTTTGGATTCCTACAACATTATATGTGCATAGTATCTGTCATTCTCGAATACCGTGACTTTAGACCTGAACTTAATGTCACTCTTGTAGAATCAAATGACGATGAGCCCGATGAACTCCAAAATACGTGTAACAAGAACTTGTTACTCCAATGTATTACAAATTGGATCCCAATATCTTTCTTAGCCCGTGATTGATTTCTACTTATTCTTGAACCGGAGCTTGGGAAAGAACCCTCAGTAGCGCAAATAACACCTCTTACATGTTCGAAGAGGATCTTTATGGATGCAACAAATTTGGAATAGCCAAAATGTTCCAAGGGTATCCACCACCTGTCTTAGATCCTTGAGCATCCTTGGTGTAATTGTTAAGGAAACATCTACCTCTTTCGACCACGTTGACAATCAATCCTGTATTATCTCACCCTCTTATGATTGTGATTACATCATGTACCATGCTTTGAGGCAAGACATCATGATGTACTTCGTTGTCAAAGGAGTTTGGCTCGAATGCATGCTTTTTAATTGTGGGGCCAATATGATCAACACTCATTCCGAATTCTATCCTCATGATACTAACGAAGATGAGGCAAAGGACACCTTACCATATTGCCCTCTAGCTAATCCACCTCTACAAAACACTAGTTGGATGACTGAACAAGTCCCAGGCTTCGTCTCTAAGCAAAAATTTGAAAATTCTCACCATTTTGACAGCATCAACCTTGCTCCTAAAAATCTAGATGCCATTCTAGAAAGATCTATGCCGACAGATTGCATCGTCCCTCTACTAGAGAAACATGATGCTATTTTGCTGGATTTTGTCATTACCAATGGCATCATCTTGTTTGCTTCTTTCAACATGACCAATGCCATTCAAAATCCGCTTGCTTCTTCCCACGTGCAAGCATATATTTCTCTCAATACTTGTGTCATAGACGCCAGAAAGTTCGATCCAAACATCATTGGCGTAATGTGAAAAGGTGGACCTTGAAATTGATGTTGAATATAATGATCCCTTACCTATATTTGACAAAAATGAGGTCGTTCTTGAGCTACTCCATGCTACGTAAGATCAATTACCTTGCCAACATCATAAACTTAGTAAATTTACCACAAAACATCCTTTCTTTAATGATTTTGTCACCTTTGCTAATGACCCTATCACCGATGAAATCTCCAAACTCCTCAAAGGCCCATATTATTTCCACGATGGTAACTCTATGCTTGTGGAAGATACCATTAATGTCTGACTCAATGATAGTGATGACTCCCATGAACTTATGATAGTTAACTACTTCCCTTATCTTCATACACAACACCGTGAGGTTCTTTGTAAGAACAAGGAGATTTGTGCTTGGGAATATTCCAACATGCCCCAAATTGATCCAAGGTTGTTCATAACATTGTCGCTAATCTTGATGTTGCTCTTGTGTGCCAAAAGATTTGGAAATCTCCAAACTATGTCACAAGAGCTTGTCAAACTCTTAGATGCTGAGTTCATCTGACTTGTTGACTTTTCCAAGTGGGTCTCCAACATTGTGCCCCTATGTACGCTAGCCTTCTGTATTTGTATTGAATTCCTCAACTTTATTTTAGCTTATCCTAAGGATAACTTCCCTCTCCCATCTATTGATGGCATACTTGATGCTACAAATGGATATGGGATGTTATCCCTTATGGATGGGTTCTTAGGATACAATTAAATTCACATTGCACATGAAGATCAGCATAATAAGAACGCCTTTACAACTGAATGGGGCACTTATTGCTATGTAAAGATGCCCTATGGCCTTAAAAACACCGAGGAAACCTTTCATTGTGCAATGACCCATATCTTTCATGATCTTATCTATAGAACTGTTGAAGTCTAGGTTGATTATCTTCTCGTAAAATCTTGACATGCGTAAGGTCATGCTTGTGTCCTCAATGAAGCTTTTGAGCGCCTTTGGAAATACAAGGTTAGCCTTAATCTGGGAAGTGTATCTTTTTGTGTCACCCAAGGCAAGCTCTTGGGGTTCCTCTTATCCAAACAAGGAATCGACGCAAACCCCCGTAAAAATCCAAGCTATCGTTAAAATGCCTTGTCCTATTTCCATCCCCGATATCCACACCGTCAGAGTAGGAAAGCTTGGGGCAATCCTATGGTTCATTCCCAAATTTGCTGATCGGACTCTTGCCATGAATAATCTCTTTAAGAAAAGTGCTAAGTTAAAATGGAATAAGGACTGTCAACAAGTGTTCGATTGTATGAAAAACTCATTACTCAATGTTCCAACCTTACAACCTCTAGCTTGTGAGCGCCCCCTCATCCTTTATATCTTATGTACCCCCTTTCTATTGGGGCAATGTTGGCGCAAATAGGATGAAAAGGAAAAGAACATGCCATCTACTATATTAGCCTAGCGCTCCTCGATTATGAGGTGCGCTACACTCTGTGTAGCGTGCATGCTTAGCTATATATTGCGCCCCAATTAAGCTTCAACATTACATGTTGTATCAATGTTCGACTTATGTAATTGTCCACACCGATCCTCTCTGTCACTTGTTTTCCACAACCATCCTCCCTACAAACCGGATTGAAAAATGGACAACCCTTATCATGGAGTTTGATTTGCGTATCATCGTACAAAAAAGCAGTCGAGGAGCAATTTATATCTGATCAATTTGCTTCAACTCCCATCAAGCTAATCATCATAGCTCTGACATCCTACTTAATGAAGATGTTCTAGCGATTGAGGGTATGGGCCAAGCAATCACCATGAATGACTATTTTCACTATTTCATCGCCCATCTCGAGGATTGGACCCTTGAAGTAAGTGAACAAAACCCGCAACCAAAAACTCAGGAGTTAAATCCGAAGATATAAAAGAAACCACTATCGACCTCCATGATGATACTTGGACCCTCCACTTTGACAGGGCCAAGCATTGTGAAAGAGCCGAGGAAGGATGCATTCTTACCAATCCTTCGGATAAGATTTTTCCTTTCTCTTTTCCCCTAACTTCAAGGTCACTAATAACATGGCAGAGTATGAAGCACTCATACCTGGTATGCGTGCCACTATAACCAACAATGTCATCTATTTGCATGCTTTGGGTGTCTCACAACTTGTCTGCCAACAAGTTAGTGGAAAACAACAATGTAGAATCGAAAACCTTAAAACCTACCATGAGACAGTTATTGAATAAACCACACAGTTTACCTCCTTAATGATCAAATCCATCGCTTGAAAGGATAATTCTATGGATGGTTCCTTAGTTGCTGCTACAACCCATTTTCTACTGATAAAGTCCTTTATTGAACCAAGGTACAAAAGTCTCCTTCTCCTCTCGTTGCTCTTGTATGTCATAATGAATCCGTCTCAAAAAGGGAAAACCCTTGGTACAAGGATATCATTCAATTCCTTGAGCACCAAACTTTTCCCTAGGATGTTGACTATCGAGAACGAGTTAAAATCTGCAAGAACTACGTAAAATATCCACTTAAAGATGATATTCCCCTTTAACATAACTTTGAGGTTACCTTGCTTTGTTGTGTTACCGAGGATGAGCTATTCTTCTTTATTGTGTTACGAAATTCGTTTAAATACCACCCCTCCACCTTGCATGCAGGTCATTCAGATAGACCCGCCACTTCTTGCATTCAGACAACGCTCTAACTACAATATACACTTCAAAAATACTATATATATTTGCACTTCCAGATCCACCTGAGGTATTGACATTCACTTAGTATTTGGAGACTTATGCAGTATCTTTTTAATATTTTTATGTTTTTGCAGTAGATTTTTGAATATTTTTATGTTTTATAGTATTTGGAGACTTAGACCCTAAAGACCCTCATCCCCTCAACCTCGAAACTACAATGTTCCGGTACTTTCTTATCGCTGTGTGTTCGATCAATAGTATACCGCACCTACTCCTCACCCAAAGACAAGACTCGATATGATATCTCGAACTGGTCCAGGCTCACTGGAGGTAGGGTCCCTCGGGTCTTTCGTATACCCCATTGTCATCCGGACAAACGATAACCCAGATAAAGATAGGCATGCCCCTATCGATGAATCTCCTTTGTCGTGTGGATAGGGCTCTTAATACCCCTCCTTTTAGGGAGGTGGCACCCCGCTGTCTATGTATTGCAGAGGGGAAGGATTGACCTCTAGGGTGGGTGCTCGTTGCTGTCCTATCCATTTATAGACAAGGCACCGAGTGGCATTCGATGCACGCCTATTTATGATCTATAATTTTTGTTTAGATAGAGGAAGAGGTGAACTCCCAACATAAAGAATCTCCTTTATGCACTACCCGCCTAACTACTAGAATCTTGTTCCTCCTCCCCTTGCGAAAGGGGCGGGCTCCCCCTTAGTATGAGGGGGTCGGGGTGGCTCCCCCGCCTTGTCCCAAAGTTCATTTTGTTGAAGCAACACAAACAAATTGAAGATGTAGTAGTTTCATTCCCGATTGAGACCCAACATCAATAGCGAAGTTAGACGCAGATCGAGATGCATAGCCAAGAGCTAGGGCAAGGACAAAGGTGCTTGGAAAGGCGGGAGAAGCCAAGCTTGACCTCCCATATAGAGAATAGGGCCCTTGGCCTATAGATCTATATGGGAAAGGGTGGCCCCGCCAACTATATGGGGCAGAGGCTATTGGCCTATCGGGAGGTTCCACAACTTTCCCTCGTCCCTTATATATAGATAGGCCCCATCGGCTTGCCCTTTCATTTCACATACCCACCTACTCCTCCTGCCCCCTATATAGATATGGCTTGTTCTCGTCATTGAGATTGCCGCTCAACTATGTAAATACATAGGGGAAGCCCATTTCTATAGATGGATAGAACTATAGGGTGCCCATATTCTCTATATATCTATTGCTCACCTCGACGTCTGTGTGAATGCTCGCGAGTGGAACCGTTGTGAGTGGGATGGGAGGATGCTAGAGATCTATATAGGGGGAAGCGTGGAGGGAGCGATAGCAAGCGGGATGGGAGGATGCCATACTGAAGAAACTGATCTCTTCTCTGATCACTAGATCCCATTTTCAAGATATAGATAGAGGGTTGTCGCCATATATCAAATCTAGCACCCATCGTCCCCATCATCCTTATATATAGTTGAGTTGAGGGATGTTGCCGGACTATCTTCTGCCCAATCATGATATGGGGGGGAAGCGGTTCGACGCTTCTACTATAGAGAGTTGCCCCTTTGGCTCCTCCCCCTCGGTGTAGTAGTATCTAGACTCGATCAAAACTTGATTGGGCCCCTCTATATATACGACCAACTTGGATCTGAACCCAACTTTGGTTCTATAGATAGTAGTCCTCCCTATTTGTATATATGCCTATCTAATCTATAGCCCCCTCGTTTAGATCTCGACCCTAGGGAAACTTGGAACAGAAAATGCCATATCCCCTTCCCTATATAGAGAAAGGGGGCCTATCTCCCCGACGTTCGTCTATATATAGATATGGGCCCCTCATTCGAGCCCCTATCTATGAAAGTACGCAATGCCCCGCCAAAGCTCGAACATGGTATATAAATGGATAGGGCGCCGATAGCCTCGATCTCTATAGCTAGCAAGACCGAAAGCCTCTACCAATACAACTGATCTCTCTGTCGTTGGCCTCTTTATGTCTATATGGCAGATGGCGAGAAAGTTCTTGATCCATTGCCAACATAGAGATGGCACCCCCATATATGGATAGGCCTCCCGAGATATAAATATGGATAGGGTTGAGTAACTGATGGTCGACAAGGGGTTCTCAATCTCCACCGAGGCGGCCCGACCAAACTGCTGGTTCAATTAGTAGAGCGCATAAATGCGTAGCAATTTCATTTTTATTTATAGTCTGGTATCATCATGGGTCCTAACGTTTAGTCCGATGGTCATATTTGGTTTCTATTATGGCTTCTTAACTACATTGCCGATTAGTCCGGCACAAATCTATTATGTAAGATCTTTACTACTAAAAGATCTTAGAATTTACAGGGAAGATAGAATGATTCCTACGGGAGGAATAATTCTCAGCGGTTCTTTTGTAGGTCAAGTTCTAGTCTTCTCATCCATTTACCTTTCTCCTATTTATGCAGCATTATGGAAGCCTCATACAATGGCTCTAATGGTTACACCAATTATGTGTTTAATTTTTATTAAGGTACTATTTTGTGATCTATCGGACTCCTCAATCAACGAGTTTATTCCTTGGATCAACAATATAGAAATGGAATTCATTGTTGCACTAATTCTACAATTGCTAAATCCTGCCCTTTTTTTCAGCAAGTCTATTTATAGCAGACTGATAAACCTAATGTTATTTCACTATAGTAGAAGCCTTTTGTTTCTGCTAAGTACCGCCGCCGGATGGTTAAGCGGACAGCTTCTATTCATAAAAGTGACAGAAGTATTCTGTTCACGTGTGGAACATGATTCACCCTTTAGATTGGAAGCAAGAAAACGGCATATTGGTGTAACTTTCCAAATGCTTTTCTTGGGTTACTTTGTACTCATGTGTTATGGTAGAACCCCTACCCCACTAATTACTAAGTGGTTTGGCGATAAATTCTTGAGTCGAGGTCCTCAAGAGGAAGAAGAGGACGAAAATACAAAGGTAGATGATGTTAACAAAAAAAGCGGTAATTTGAAAAAGAAAAAAGAAGCTTTGAAGAAGAAAAAAGAATCCTTGAAAGAAAAGAACAAAGAGAAAGATGTAATACTATCAGATATCATGTGTAAACCGTGGCCCACAATATTTTTTGATTATCGCCGATTCAATCAGCCATTACGTTATGTCGGTATTGGTGATTTCTTTCTTCGCGGTCCTGTCAAGACCCAACTCGCTGAGTATTTTTTCGATGTTTGTCTCAGTGATGGGCGCCAAAGAATTTCTTTTACAGCTCTACCCAGTATGACTTTCTTTGAGAAAATAGTCAATTTAGGAAGTGAAAATTCTACCACAAATCAGGATCATCTTGATAGATGGATAGTTACCAAAAAAGAAAGAAAGAATTACTTAGGCAAAGAGCTTGAAGACCGAGTTAAAGCTCTAAGCAATGGATTTCCTGTTGAAAATGTAATGGATAAAAGAGTGAGATTTTCGATAACCAACAGTGGAGAGTGCCTTCCAGAAATAAATGATCCTTTACTGAGCGGGCCATTCCGTGGGGTGATGAATCAATTTAAATCACCGTGGATGTTACCTCCTTGGATGAATCTACTAAGGGATTTGAAAAGCATCAAGAATTGAAATCAAGAACAACCATTTTACCAAGGAATTTGTGCATTGTTCATTTGTTCGATCGTAAAAAAAGCATTCTACCAAAAATGATAAATTGGAAATTATTTTCAAATGGTGGCTCATGATGAGGCCAGAATATGCCCGATTAATGTATAAAATATGATCTCATCTTACTCTTTTTTTATTAAGTTTGATTGCATTTTGTGACTTTTATTTGATCTGATATGAGTTAGGATGTAATTGTCTGTCTTTTGATTGATTGTGATTCTAATGTTTAAAAGCTCTGAAATTCTTGACAAAGTGTGTGTTTGAAATTCAGTTTTGTAATAAAGCAGGTCTAATCAGTTGAAGAAATGAAGTATGTAGCGTTCAACATGTTTTCGGTAGCATTTGTTCCAATATAGCTTAGTTCCGGAACTTCTAAGCTAGTTCCGAACTCCATTACACAATCATCATCTAGTTCCTAACTCCAAAGTATTTAGTTATGGAATTTTCGGACTTAGTTCCTGAACTCCTGGGTATAGCTTCGAAATTCTCACGGTTTTGATCCTTAACAATTTCCTATGGTTCTGGAACTTCTCTGAAGTTCCGGAACCGATGGGAGTTTATCTATTCTAACCACATCCGGAGATTTTGCATCAACGACCCTTTCAATCAGGAAAGGATGAGAAGATTTTTGAACGTAGTTCGAGGGATAGTTATCTTACACTGTATCGATCAGCCACATTCGACACATCTATTCTCGGGCACGATTCGATTTCATCAGAATTGTAGAGACAACTATGATTATAAATGTTTATATAAGCGCATCTGTAGTAGATAAATAGAGGATGAAAATATAGAGAGATAGAACAGAGAAGATAGATATAGAATAAGTACATAGATCCAATACATTTTGTAATACCGAATGTTTTATCAATAAATAGCCATTCCTGTTTGAGAGAATTCTAAGTTGTTAAATCTTGATTCAAGGAGGAGCAAGGGCCCACTCCCCCAAGGACCAGGATATTCGTCTATTTGGTATTTATATTTCCTAAGCAAATAGTTTAGATTTGTTAATTACTGTATCGCTTTTAATTCTTCTAGTTAAACTCTGTTGTATACTTGTTCCTGCAGTGTCTAGATAGATTCTTATTTTTCTTGCAATCGTTTTTAAGCATTCTAAGTTGTGTGTGTTTATTTCCAAAAGCAAGTGTGTTTATTTCCATTCTGCAAAGTGTGTTTCCTTTCAGCAAAGCTTTCAGTGTGTTTACTTTCAGCAAAGTTTTCATAGTATGATTTAAATAAGGTTTTTACCAAGAAGTCCTTAAGACACTGAAAAATCCCCTAGAAAATACAAAAATAACTACAATCAACTACTAGATCGATAGGATTACTCTTGTTGCATATAGCTTTAGACACACCCTTGGTTTGAATATGACATCAACAAGAAGTTGATTAAATGAAGGGAATAACGACACCCATCAGCTCGATAAAATCCGTGTATTCTTATAAGAAGAACAAGAAACACAAACCTTTATGGACTAAGTGACATTGAAAGAGTTGTAGAAAATGTTTGACAATATTTATCTGAAAGATTTGTTGGAATATGTTTTATTGGCCCCAACAAATTTAGATATAGAAGCGAAATAACTTCTTGTTATAAAAAAATATAGTAAATATTTGTTATAAAAAAATATATAGTAACTATTTGTTGAATATTTTCCTTCAAACGACGGGTACGAAATGGGAATTGCTTCTTAGTATCCTTTCTACAAAACAGGCTTTGCTTTGTGAGCGATTTTTTCTAATGAGATCGAAAAAACTTCCAGATTCTATAATCTCTATAGATATTCCTGAAGAGATTTCTTATGAAGATCTTCCTTATCCTTATAAAGATACTATTGATGGATATATAAATATTCCTGATGAAGAAATTCCTCATAAAGAATTTTTTGTCCTTTATAATAAATTCCTGAAATTCAGGGAGTTTTTAAATGATAATGAACCGCGAATTAAAGATTTTAGTAAAATTATTGTGCCTACATGCCCTAGCATACTATTAACAGGCTTTTACGATAATATCGCTGTCAAAGATTCCCTGGAGGTTCGTCCAAGAAAAGCTCGAAGTTATCTAGTTATAAAACCCTTTGAAAAAATTGAAGAAGAACGACTAGAAAAGGAAAAACAAAATCAAAATAAAAAAGGAATTATAGACAACTTCTTAAAACGATTCAAAAAAGAGGAAGAGGAAGAGGAAGAGGAAGAGGAAGAAGAAGAAGGAGAAGGAAACGAGGATGAAGAAGATGAAGATGATGAGGATCCGATGTCAAAGGATCTACATGTATTTAGTTATCCGCATGAGGGAAATTTTCGTCGGTTCCTAGTCAAAGGAGCTCTACGTTTTAAAAGACGCAAACTTTCATTGTTTAGCATTTGGACAGCAAAACCACGGTCGAGTCTTTTTGAGAGACTAAAGGAGATGACTAAAATGAAAATGCATCACAAATCCAAACCTGTACCTAAAGCCAAAATTCAAATTGGAGAGACAAAGGAAGATAAAGAGCGGAGGATTTGAAAAGTTACTCAAAAAAAAACACAGAGGAAGACGCCGTACGAAAGAATTCTTTCGCCGTACTAAAAAGCAGGCATTCGATTGGGAAATATTTCACTATGTAAGAGCTAGTATATTATTTACTCATACATTTATTAGAAAACGAGTATATTTACCTTTATTGATAATAGCTAAAAATATTGGTCGTATTTTATTATTGCAGTTACCCGAATGGGAGCAGGATTGGGATAACTTACATAAAGAATTTTATGTAAAATGCAATTACGACGGTTATGAGCTGACAGACGTAGACGTACCTAAACACTGGTTTAGAGACTACCTAAGAGAGGGGATTCAAATTAAAATTCATAACCCTTTTCGATTGAGACCATGGTATGATGAATCTACCACCGAATCTACTCCTAGTAAAGACAATACTAGTTTCTTAACCCTGTATGGAACAGAAGCTAAAAAACCTTTCGGAAAGCCAACGAAAATACCTTCTTTTTGGAAACCTATTGACGAATGGATTCGGGATTACATTGGCCAACGTACAAATTTCATTATCGAATGGCTAAAACCTATTATCGAATGGATGAAACCTATCATCCAATGGATGAAAATTATTGGCCAATCGATATCACTGATTTGCTCAAAAATAACAAAAGTATTTTGTAAAAAATCTGAACTTCGACCAGATACTCGGAGTACAGAAAATCTTCAAATGAATGACCGAGTCCCTGTACTGATTCGGACTAGGCCTACGCCTAATATGAAATTTACTCTAGAGATAGTACAGGATCCATTGGAACCAAATCTAATTGAAATCGAAGAAATTGAACCAGATGTACATCTGGAAGATCAAGATCTAAATGAGTGGCTAACTCGGATCAAAAAGATGAATGAAGAGTGTTTGTTCTTCCGACATAGGATACAAATTTAAAAGGGCACGGGTTAAAATAAAAATTTGGTTTTTTGGTTTCCGAATAACAATAGCTCGATTCATTACGAGGAAATAGAGAACTATGTCCAGGTTGTTCCGCCCCCACAAGGTACATCCCGCGCCTATGGGCCGCTATAACTATTCTGTCAGTAAATATCTTCCCCAGGGTAGATATAGACAAGCGAAAGAATATGGAAAATCAAAGAAACTCAAAGCCCGATGTTTATAAGGTGCGCAGTTAAGGGCGCACTGAAAAGGATGTCGACACGAAGATGGATGCGCGGCGCGAGTTAAGGGTGCACGAAAAGGATGTCGACACGAAGATGGATGCGCCAAGTGCGGAGTTAAGGGTACGATGAAAAGGATGTCGACACGAAGATGGATGCGCCAAGGTGCAGGTTAAGGGCGTACAGAAAAGGATGTCGACACGAAGATGGATGCGCCAAGGCGTAGGTTAAGGTCGCACAGAAAAGGATGTCGACACGAAGATGGATGCGCCAAGGCGCAGGTTAGAGCGCACAAAAAAGGATGTCGACACGAAGAAAGTCGCGCCTTGGCGCACGTAAAGGGCACATGACACAGAGTGTCGACATGGCAAAATTCATGCCTTGGCGCACGTAAGGGTATGTCGACATAAGGATGGATGCGCCAAGGCGCACCTTCAGAGGCGCAACATTTTGAGCGCTGACAGGAAGCAGACCCTGACCTAGATATTCAGATGGCCATAACTTTTCACAGGGAGCTCGGATTAACGCAAGGTTGGACTTTTCGAAAGCTTATGAGGTCCTTTGTCCAACTACGATTGGATATCTTTAATTGGGTGGGAACAAATTCTTAAAAATGCAAAATACAGTTTGCCACTTTTTGGGTTTGCTAGGGTTCTCACCTACCACCATAATGAGATGAATTAAATGCAACCTAGAGGTGGTTGGGGTAGATTTGGATTTTCTCTCTCTTCCCTCTCTCATTCTTCCTATAAATTGTAAGGAGGGGCTTCTTTCTAAAGGTTGGACATTCTTGTTTTTCCCCTACCTTCTTCTCTTTGCGTGTGAATTTGTGGAGTTCAAACCTCCCATCTAAAACTCGTAATGCAACTTTGCCTCTTGGCATTTTGTAGTGTATCAGATCAATCTTTGGAGCAAATAATGCATGCCTGTGGACGATTCTCAAGCCTCTCTCGTATTCATTTGCATCCCCCGATCTTTCACTACAAATTTGGTTATCTCAGCATGATCTTGCATTGCATTTTAATGGTTTGTGTTTATTGGCAAGACAGTGTGTTCTTCATTCCTCGCATCACCTTTGTTAGTTTAGGTTTATTTTTATGCATCTTCTTACCCTGTCTCCTTGGAAAGTTAGATTAGGTTTTTGAGTAAACCCTCTGCATTTTTATGTGTGCATCTGAACAGAGGAATAGGAACCGGCCTTCATCCGAGAGAGCTTTTCCGATTTCGCAAGGTCCCACACTTGGGAAAAGCTCCATGTTATGCAATCGCACTGAGAGTCTCAACCCATCGAGTTGCAGACATTCAGGGGTGCTGTGATTCGCCATCAACTTTTTTGGCATGCTGGTGGGACTCGAGGTCATTCCACAAGATTTGAAGGAATTTTCAAGAAATTTGGATTAAAAATTGTAGGTTTTACAATTTCAGATTTTTTACCTTCCAGGCTGAACTTTGAAATTGATTTTCAAGGGCTTAACTTGCTCAAAACAAGTCAAAATGTCACCAGTTGATAGATCGGGGGGTAATCTTCAAAAGGGCATTATTAGATTTTGAGATTTTGACTTTCAAAATTTCATGGTTTTTAGTATTTCGGGTTTTCCCAGGTATTGAGCATGTCCCAAGTTCTGACACGGTGTATTTCAGGTTTTGTAAGTTGCCTTGCATGACCTGAGTTTTGCCTGTACCTTTTGGGGATTAGTAACTACACAACAATACCCGATAACCGAATTAAGAACTATATCTTCTGGGTCTTTCAAGCTTTTAAATTCTATTTTTTAATATTGTTAGGTTTGGTGTGTAACTTGGCAGAATCTAGCCTTTTGAGGCTCATTATCTAACACATCTGGTGACTCCGAAAGGGATAGAATTTAGTGGTATAGTAGCACAGTTGCCCAGGCACATGAGAAGAATTCAAACCAGGTCTGATACTCGAGAAGAGGGGCTATTTGTTCACTTGCAGCTATCACCAGGCAGAGGAAGGAGAGGAAGAAGACCACAAAGGTCACCATCTCCACCTAACCGGACTTTGTCTACACCTCCACTTGGTAGACCTTTTCTCGCATCAACCAGATTTCTTAGGCCAATCATAATGGCACATCTACTACCGAATCCCTTTGTCAATTTCACTGGCAGCAGCCCACTTGCCCTCAATGCACAGAATCCAGTTCCAATTGCAGCATTGAAGAACATTATATTTTTTACTGGAGAAAATCATACCACTCCTGGTGATCATGTCAAAGACATCGCCAACGTTTGTGCAATCCATGAGATAAATGAAATGAATGTTGCTGTCAAATTTCTGGTATCTTCGTTCAAAGGGAAGGCATTGCAATGGTTTAGGAGCCTTGAGCTGGTTCTATCCAAAATTGGAATCGCTTATGCATAGTTCTCCATGTGCGCTTTGGAGAAAAGGGAGACAATTTGTCTCTACTAGAACAATTGACGACTATCAAGAGAGCTCCCAACGAGCAGCTGACTGACTTCAACTTCAGATTTCAAAGGTCTTGGGATAGGATTCCGGTGGCGTCAGGCCAACAACCGAAGGTACTTTTCTATACTATCTTAAAGCTTTGAATTCTCGATATTTCTATGTTAATTCAATCTATGGGAGGCACAACTTTACTGCTGCTTATAGCATTGCCATTAGGGCTGAAAACTGTCTTATTCAAGCCGGTAAGTGGCTCCTGAGCCTCCCATGCCCTTGTATCCAAACTTAGAAAATCCAAGCATTAGTCAAGCACCCACTTTGGCTCCTATTCCCACTCCTAGAAATCAAAGTTCAAATGAAACTTCTACTTCATCCTCTAGTGCTTCAAATGAACTCCAAGAGGTCATGAAACAATTGCAAAATTTGGGAAATGAGCTGGTTACACTCAAGAGGCAGCAAGCCCAAAGCTTTAGACCTTCTTATCAGCCTCAAGCGCAGTACCAAGCTAGGCCCCCATACCAACAAAATAGGTCACCAGCTCAGGCTACAAATCAAAATCAAAGCCAAGTAAGGCCTCCCGCTAATAGATCATTTCAGCCCTATAACCCCAATGTTGCATCTACTTCTAAAGCCTTAGTGCCAGTGCAAAACAACATAGCTCAAGAGTATGATTGGTGTTTCCCATGCAATGAACCTCACAACCAATCTACGTGTTTCAATGGTGCTTTGAACCAAGCCTTGATGGTGACAACTATTGGCATTGAGGGTGAAGTGAGTCAAGAAGCAAATCAGCAACAAGGGACATCTCAACAAAACACAACTCCAAATGATACCGCACTTGCGAATTGGCAAGCTGAGGATTTTTGTGGCATGAATCAAACAATTTCTCAGAATGTAGCAGCTAACACAAGATCAAAGAAGAGGAATATTGGTGAAGGGCAGTCATTGGCTCCAAGTGATCTACAACCTTCCATCACTCCACAAGGTGTTGGTAAGCAAAATACAGTTCCAAACACGCAAGGACAGCCCAAACCACCTTCTAAACCAACTCAAATGCCAACTGTTGCTGCCCATGCACAAGAAAGGAATGTGCAGCCTAAAGGACAAAAAAGAGATCTTTCATCCCCATTTAGCATCATTGATCAAATGAAGAAGACAAATGTGAATATATCAATGTGGGAATCTTTATCCATCCTAGGCCAAAGAGATCTTCTACAAGCTGCCATGAAGAATTGGTCAACTTCGAACCAGCAGTCCATATGCAAGAGAATGTCCTCACAAATGCTTGCTCAGCCTGAAGGGAATCATGGAGGACAACAAGGTAAAGTTTTGAAACCCCCTCCATTCTATGTTTCATTAATCATTGGCAATAAACTAGTACACAATTGCATGATTGATTCTGGGGCGAGTAGTTCTGTCATGCCCAAGCAAATAGCTGATCAGCTGGGTCTCCAATATGAAGTCATATCAAAGGGGGTAGTGCAATTGGATGGGACAGCAGTAGCAATGGTAGGAGTGATTAAAACTTTGAATCTTACCTTGCATGCATGCCCCAACGTTACCGTTTTGCAAGATGTGTCAGTGATAGATTTGCCACCACTCTTTGCCCTATGCTTATCAAGGGATTTCACAGCCAAAATTGAGGCTATTTATCTCTGATTGATTGTCACACATGTTGTACAGAACAAGATATGGTACTAAGGTCACAATTAGATCCGAACCAATTGCAAACTTTCATATTGAGCCTCATACTCCAAGCCAAATCAATGCCAACTTTCAAAGATTTGATCAAGAAGATTATCCAAGCACGATGAAGAAGCCGACACCAAAGTTGGGAGCATTCCAGATTTGACTCTTGATGAATGGGCAAGCAAGGTACATGCTTTTGATCCCTACCAAGTAGTAAGAATCTCGAGCTAGAGTCTATCATTGCATACATGAAGGAAACCAGCCTATTCCTAGCATCACCAAACCGGACCATAAGGATGACAATGAGGTATGGCGCTTATTTTTGATGGATCAAGGAGTAGGCAAGGTGCGGGAGGAGGAACTATGCTTGTTTCACCTCAAGGCATCAAATATTATTCAACTTTCCGTTTCCAATTTTCCCTGCTCAAACAACACAAATTGAATATGAGGCCTTGATTCATGGACTTCATTGGGCCACGAAAAAGGGCATAAAGAACTTGCAGTGTTCGGGGATAGTGAGCTAATCGTCAATCAAGTCGGGGACAACATGCTACAAAAGAATGAACTGGCGAAGAACTACAAGAACAGGTGTGGGACCTCGTTGAGGATTTCAAAGCTTTCAATATCGTGTCCATACCCAGGAAGAAAAATGAAGCGCAGATAGGCTCGCAGCAGTTGGAGCAACGTTTGATGTGGTTGACAACATCAGAAGGGAAAAAACACAACCACATATCCATGTGATTGTGAGGCTAGCAGTTCCAGATAATAACACAAGCTGGCAGGTGTTTGAGAACGATCAACAGATCGTCAATTTCTTACAAGAAGAGGCTGAATTCTCAACTAGGAATCAAGACAAATTAGAGCAGCAGTATGGGGATCAAGTAGTGCAGCTGCGGACAAACAAGCTTCCCAAGGGTTTAGTAACATTGGAGTCTATCTTCAACCCTAATGACCAATTCCGTAAGGAAAAGGCTAACATATAGGTCAAGAGAGAAGATTCAGAGCCAATTCTAGTTGGGGAAGGCAAAACACTTCAAATTGGTAAAGTGGCCACTGAGCAGGAGAAATCAGATTTCATACAACTTTGCCAAGAATTTCCAGATGTCTTCGCTTGGAGCTATGAAGACTTAAGAGGTTTCAATCCGAAGTTGGCACAACATACCATAGAATTGGATCCAGATGCTAAGCCCATTAGTGCGAAGCGAGAGACCCGGTCCAACCCTCACATTGAGCCTCTAATGAAGAAAGAGCTAAACAAGCTAATCGAGGCAAGCATTATATTCCCGATCAAGCACTCAAGCTGGGTTGCAAACTTGGTTCCGGTCAGGAAGAAGAGCGGAGAAATCAGGTTGTGTGTGGACTTCCAAGACCTCAACAGGGCATCTCTCAAAGACCATTACCCACTTCCTTCAATGGAACAAATATTGCAAGTAGTATCCGGTTCGGAGAGATTCTCTCTCCTAGATGGCTACTCAAGGTATAATCAGATAATGGTGAAAGAAGATGACTAGTTCAAGACGGCTTTCACCACCAAATGGGGCACCTATGCCTATAAGAAGATGCCATTTGGGCTATCAAATGCTGGAGCCACTTTCCAAAGGGCAATGGATATGGCATTCAAAGGATTGATCAATAAAATAGTTCTAATATATCTTGACGACATCACTGTATTCTCCAAAAATGCAGCAGATCACCTCTTTCATTTGAGGCAAGTATTTCAGAGGTGTAGAAGATTTGGGGTATCATTGAATCCCAAAAAATGCATATTCTTGGCTCACGAGGGAAAGCTTCTAGGCCATATTGTTTCAAAGGAGGGGTTGACGATTGATGCGAAAGAGTTGAAGCAATTCGAAAGGCGTTGCCATTGCCAAGTCACAAGAAGGCTCTTCAAAGCTTCTTGGGAAGGATCAATTTTGTCCGCAGGTTTGTTCCAAACTTTGCAGCTCTCGTAAAGCCAATAACACTGATGTTGAAAAAGAGCATGACATTTAAGTGGACATCTGAAGGCAAGGAAAGTTTTTAGGCAATAAAAGAGGCTATATCTCAAGCTCCGACTCTCGTCAATCCAGACTTCTCCAAGGATTTCATGCTATATGCCTTTGGTGGTGGAGACACAATTTTTGCAATCTGTACAAACAAAATAAAGAAGGATTAGAACAACCACGCTGCTTTCTTGATCGAAGGCTTGGAGGAATACGAAACTAGGTACTCTTTCATTGAAAAGCATGTCCTCGCAGTGATCAGGAGCTTAAAGAAATTCAAGCACCTAGTCTTAAACAACAAGATCCAATTGTTGGTCTCTCATGCGGAGTCAAGGACTTCCTTCTAAACAAGGATCTGAACGAGAAACGTGCAGGATGGATAACCCGTGTCATGGAATATGACATCGAGATCAAGGTCACAAAACTAGTACGTGGAAAAGGACTATGTGAATAGCTAGCTTTGAGTCGACAAGTCGAAGCGGTGATGAAAAAGAGATTGTCTTGGTATTACGGGATGGTCAAGAACAAGGAAATGAGGATGTGCCCGCTCCTTGTTGGACTCGAATATGATACACTTTCTACAGTAGGCCTATGCCCTCTGAATTGAGCAAAGCGAAAAGGAGATACTTCAGATTACAAGCCATTCCATATGTGCTTGTTGATGGTGTTTTGTTTAAAAAGACATCAATGGAGTTCTATTGAGGTGCATTGGGACAGGTCAAATTGAGAGGGTGTTACGAGATTTTCACAATGGAGATTCTGAGGACATTTTTCCCCATGAGTAACAACTCTCAAGATAATGAAGGCAGGGTATTATTGGCCCATAGTGTTCAATGACTGCTATACATGGATAAGAAAGTGTAAGAAATGTGCACTCTTCATAGGCAAAGAAAGACTAGCAGCGCTTCCATTGCACCCAATTTTGGTTGACCAACCATTTATGCAATGGGGATTGGACTTCATCGGGTCATCAACCCAAACTCAAGCCAAGGCCACAAGTGGATTCTCACGGCAACGGACTATTTCACCAAGTGGACCGAAGCAGTAGTGCTCAAAGAAGCAAATGAGTCTAACATACTAGACTTTTATGAAGGAATAGTGACCAAGTTCGGTGTGCGGCGCCAGCCACTATCATATCGCATATGCATTGGCATTCATGGGTTCCAAGATTATAGAATGGGCATCAAGAATGGAATCTATTTGAGCACCTCTTCAAATTATTACCCGCAGGGTAATGGACAGGCAGAGTCCACGAACAAGAATTTGCTAAGAATCATCAGAAGGACTCTGGATGAAAACCAAAGGACATGGCATACCAAGCTAAAATCAGCATTGTGGGCTGATAGAATAACACCAAAGAGGTCTACTGGTAATTCTCCCTACAAGTTGGTCTATGGAAAAGAGGTAGTATTGCCTATATCATTAGAATTGCCAGCATTGGAGCTCATGAAGCAGTTGGAGTTGTCTGAGTTCGAACCAATGGAGGCCAGGTATGCAGAGTTGATGGAATTGGAAGAAATAAGAGAACATGCAGTTCTGATGATTGAAAAGGATCAAGCCTTAGTAAAAAGATGGTTTGATAAGAAGGCAAGAGCAAGGACCTTCCAGGAAGGGGACCTAGTTCTGAAATGGGATGTAGATCGGGCAAAACCAGGAAGGCACTCCAAGTTTGATTCCATTTGGAGTGGCCCCTACATGGTCACGGGATGTAAAAGTAGTAATGCCTTCCAATTGTCTACATTGGATGGAGAAGAACTCCCGATTCCGGTTAACGGAATCTATCTTAAACATCATCTTTCTAAAAGGAAAAGGTTTACCCTTGTAAATATTAGCCTAGATTTCAAATTCCTCTAAGTGTGTATGCACATTGTCTTGTTGTAGTTAGGTTTCATTTCCTAAGTGCTTCGGCACAAGTTTTGTTGCTCTCGGCTTGAATTTCTACATCCAACATGTTGTCGGAGAAGGAGTTGCGATATCGGAGTTCGGGATCGAGATATCGGGTTGGTTTTAGATTATTGCTTATGACTCCATGCCTAATGGATTGCTAAAAGGCCACCGATCTTCTACCTACAGAGGTGATCCCATTGATTCGCTAAAATTGTTGTAAATATCTTCCCCCGTAGATATAGACAAGCGAAAGAATATGGAAAATCAAAGAAACTCAAAGCCCGATGTTTATAAGGTGCGGAGTTAAGGGCGCACGAGAAAGGATGTCGACACGAGATGGATGCGCCAAGGCGCGAGTTAAGGCGCGCACGAAAAGGATGTCGACACGAAGATGGATGCACCAAGGCGTAGGTTAAGGGCGCACGAAAAGGATGTCGACGTGAAGATGGATGCGCGAGGCGCGAGTTAAGGGCGCCTGAAAAGGATGTCGACACGAAGATGGATGCGCGAGGCGCGCAGTTAAGGGCACACGAGAAAAGGATGTCGACACGAAGAAAGTCGTGCCTTGGCGCACGTAAAGGGCACATGACACGAGTGTCGACATGGCAAAATTCGCGACGTGGCGCACGTAAGGGTATATCGACATAAGGATGGATGCGCGGCGCACCTTTAGGAGGCGCAACATTTTGAGCGCCGATAGAAGCAAACCCCGACCCGGATATTCGATGGCCATAACTTTTCAGAGGGAGCTCGGATTAACGCAAGGTTGGACTTTTTAGAAAGCTTACGAGGTCCTCTGTCCAACTACGACTGGATATCTTGAATT
Organism: Taxus wallichiana var. yunnanensis; assembly: GCA_018340775.1. Classification (NCBI taxonomy): domain Eukaryota; kingdom Viridiplantae; phylum Streptophyta; class Pinopsida; order Cupressales; family Taxaceae; genus Taxus; species Taxus wallichiana. The sequence goes on from CM031234.1 coordinate 191,501,528, forward strand.
GGGTGGGAACAAATTCTTAAAAATGCAAAATATAGTTCGCCACTTTTGGGTTTGCTAGGGTTCTCACCTACCACCATAATGAGATGAATTAAATGCAACCTAGAGGTGGTTGGGGTAGATTTGGATTTTCTCTCTTCCCTCTCTCATTCTTCCTATAAAGCTGTAAGGAGGGGCTTCTTTCTAAAGGTTGGACATTCTTGTTTTGCCCCTCCCTTCTTCTCTTTGGCAGGTGAATTTGTGGAGTTCAAACCTCCCATCTAAAACTATAATGCAACTTTGCCTCTTGGCATTTTGTAGTGTATTATATCAATCTTTGGAGCAAATAATGCATGCCTGTGGACGATTCTCAAGCCTCTCTGTATTCATTTGCATCCTCCTGATCTTTCACTACAAATTTGGTTATCTGTGCATGATCTTGCATTGCATTTTAATGGTTTGTGTTTATTGGCAAGACAGTGTTCTTCATTCCTCGGTGCATCACCTTTGTTAGTTTAGGTTTATTTTTATGCATCTTCTTACCCTGTCTCCTTGGAAAGTTAGATTAGGTTTTTGAGTAAACCCTCTGCATTTTTATGTGTGCATCTGAACAGAGGAATAGGAACCGGCCTTCATCCGGAGAGCTTTTCCGATTTCGCAAGGTCCCACACTTGGGAAAAGCTCCATGTTATGCGATCATCGCTTGAGAGTCTCAACCCATCGAGTTGCGAGACATTCGGGGTGCCGTGATTCGCCATCAACACTATCCAAGAAGACACTCGAAACTGGAAGAACCCGGTGGACCGCCGAGCTGCAAGTCGACACGCAGGCATGAGAGTAGGATTCCCAAAAATGCCAAGGTCGTGGGTGGCCAAGTGGGTCCACTTGGAGACTCGGGATCTCTATATTTCTTCGGATAAATATATCAATCTATATTAGGCTCATGATAGATAATGCCCCTAATGTCCATTCATTTCTGCATAACAACTATCAACTCTCCGCCCCCATCCCCCTCCCCCTCCTTGAACCGTCTTATCTATATGGCGCAATGCTCCACTCCCTCCCTCTCTAGATATATGGCCTAACCCATATAGATAAAGGGCAAGATCTATGGTTATTCGCCCCGTATCATTTATCATATAGAGGTAGCCCATATCTCTGGGGGTCCCGGATGCCTATATATTCATATGGCTGAAGTTTGTAGTCACCCCATATATATATATATATATATATATATAGCTAGGGGGTCTAGTTGGTTGATCGATAGATATCAATCACTCGCCTCTCTATCTACATGGATATATATCTATATCTATATATTTATATTTATATGGATATGGGATCTATCGGATAGATAGTATCAATATCTATCACTCCCCCTACCCCGAACTATTTTATAGTTATAGATAGGGCCCTATATCTCTACTCGTGTCCTATTTATACATATATATATATACACACACACACACACACAGATAGATATATATATATATATATATATATATATATATATATATATATATATACATACATATATATATATATATGCATACATACATATATATATATATATATACATACATATATATATATATATATATATATATATATATATGGCTGAAGTTTGTAGTCACCCCATATATATATAGCTAAGGGTCTAGTCGGTCGATCAGATAGATATCAATCACTGCCCTCTATCTATATGTAGATATAGATATAGATATATGGATCTATATCTATATCTATATATAGATATGGGGTCGATCGGATAGATAGTATCAGTATCCATCACTCCCCCCCACCCCTTCCTATCTTATAGTTCTAGATAGGGCCCTATATCTCTACTGTGTCCTATTTATACATATATATATATATATATATATATACATATACATACATATATATATCTACATATATATATATATATATATATATGTATGTATATATATATATATATATATATATATAAATAGGACACGAGTAGAGATATAGGCCCTATCATATATATATATATATATATATATATATATATATATATATGGGCGAGAGAGGGGGTTGGGCGGGCATTCATTACCACATCACAGATCTGTATCACATCACTGAGATGGAGATGGAGACTAAGATGGATCTCATTACCGGATAGAGGGGGCCACATAAGATCTTCGTATCACATCACATCACTAATATGGATCGATGGATCATATAGATTAGATCTGATAGTCGATCCATAGATTAGATGTCGGGCATCCTATCCGCCCCTATCTGAACGGGGCCCCCAGTTCTGAACTAGATCCTACCCGGATGTCGGGCATCCGAGAAACTATAGATGTAGATCTAGGCTCTCCCCCGCGCCATATGGAATAGATATCGCCATATAGATATAAGGGCCAAGCATCCGGCTTGGAAAGTATAGTGTATATGGCAAGTATAGTGTATATGGTGATTTCAACTTCAACTTCAAGCTCATGAATTGTGCCATTATCCGTTACTTCCGGGTCTTTCCGTTGCATTCGCTTACGACAGGAAACAACCACCTGCGTTTGGTGCTTCACCTCACTTTTTGTGCACTCTTCTTTCTCTCCTTGGTCTTTCGTTCCGTCATACTCCTTCCAACTCTCCCAATTACAACGTATTCACCAACTCCAATGCTAATGCACCTTTGCCCTATCAAATCCCGGGGACATGGTCTAATCACGAGGGTAGTATTCCACCACGGTGTCGGATCCCAAGTTTTTACGGATTCCCCTTTCGTTACCGGGTCCAACCCCATAATGTATCAGAACGAGGCCGGGAAACTGCTTTTTGCTCTTTCGTATCGAGCCTATATAGGGCGCCCGGGTTGAGGAATACTTCAAACATGCACGAACCTTGCCTGCAACCCGAAACCATGATACAGGGGAGGCACCCTTTATATTTATCTCGGTGCCTATAGAGAATAGAGAATCTATATAGGAGGGGGGGCGCATAGCATATAGATAATGACCTTTCGTCGGCGCCTCTATCTATTCCATATAGCCGCACCCCCCCCCCTCCTAGTTCAGATTAGATCTATGGCGACGGCCTACTCTATCTCTATATAGCTGGGAGCGAGGGCCCGCTGCTCCCCGGCCCCCACCCTGTATCTATATACACCTATATCTCTCATCCCGTTTCCGATTGGGGATTGGGAGGGCCTATGATTCCTTCGTCGAGATGGTTGCTTAGTTCGTAGCTCATTTCTATTTGGGGAAAAACAAGCTTATTCGATTGGCTACCGATTCGATCGGCTGCTATGCTAGCTTATTCCGATCGGCGATTCATAGGTAGGTTTCTGGTCAGTGAAGTGAATTGATTGATTGAGCAATGAGATCTATTGACTCACTATGCCGAGGGATTTCGCATTGATATGTTGAGGTTCTTATCACATCATTGGATAAAATGTCCGCATTGAAGGTCTCCCTATAGAGTAGAGTATAGAATAGGCCGTCTGGTTTCGAGTTGGTATAGAGTAGTTCTAGTTGCGAGAGGAAGAGGAGCGTTCGGTCTGAACTGAATAGGAAGGGATGGGGCGCCCCTAGATCTCTATCTCTATCTGGAGGGCGAGGCCTATCTATAGCTATCTATAGTGTGCCCGGGGCAGGCCTCGTTAATTCTCAATGTATGAGACGAGGTATGAGATATTACATATATGGATTAGATCATTCTATTAGCTAGGGGTTGTTTCTTATGGTGTGTCAAACCCTATATATCCTATGTTGGATTGGATTGCCATTGAATTGTGTTGTTCTCATAAGCGGTGGGAAGCAAACATTTATTCCTTTGGAATTTTACCCTTACCATCAATAGGTCGAGCTAGAGCGTTTACTTTGGGGGAGAGGTGTAAGCATCAATCAATCACCCCTATATCTCATATAGAGGGGGTGCACCCGATGAGATTGGGAGGAATGCGAATGGCCTATACATGGAATGTATGTCCAAAGTCAATGCAATGTATATGGGGGAATGACACTCAATTGAGGGAGGCGTGTACGGGCATGCAAGAACACTGGCTGTAAGTGATGAGGTGCACGTGTATGCGCACATGTGTGAGTGCGTGATAACCGCACGAAAATACGAAAGATGATAACTTGATTTTGGTTCTGGACCAAGCTTCTTTAGGTGCAATTTCGTTCAAATCTTTGGAAAGACTTCAATTTAGAATATAAAGCACCGTGTGTTTATTGCTTCTCACAAGTATTTGAACGGCATGCCTCTATTATGGATCATGCATCGAACCATCTCCATGATAGTTCTATTCCGCCTTTCAACAACACTATTCTGTTGTGGGGTATACGGGGCTGTCAACTAATGATGAGTTCTTTCTTTACCGTAGTAATCCTTGAACTGCTTGGAAGTGAATTCCCCAAAATGTTGGTATTACCCTCCACAACTAAGGCATGTAAGTTGATCGTGGAATGGAAAACCAGCCTATACAAGACTCCTTGCCTTATACCTAGGGCAAAAACTTTGTTTTGTTTTACATCGACACAATGCATTTATTGCTAGAGAAGTTTACACAAATGTTGTGGCTTAATATTTAGCTGACTTATAGATACAATATTTTTATTATGTTAACAACATACGGGGCTGCCAACTAATGATGAGTTCTTTCTTTATTGCAGTAATCCTTGAACCACTTGAAAGTGAATTCCCCCAAAATGTTGGTATTACCCTCCACAACTAAGGCATGAAAGGTGTTCGTGGAATGGAAAACAAGCCTATACAAGACTCCTTTCCTTATACCTAGGGCAACGACTTTGTTTTGTTTTACATCAGACAATGCATTTCTTGCTAGAGAAGTTTATACAAATGTTGTGGTTTTTTTGTTAGTTGACTTATAGATAAAATATTTTTATCACGTTAACAACATATCTCTAACATTTCTAATTATAAATTTGACATCATCATTCAATATGATGCGGATATCCCCTATCTCTTTATTGCATGAGATCTTCCATTCCTTAATGAAACTGAATTAGAACAACTGAAATTTGTATGAAAATTTACATACCAATCTTTTGACATGTGAAGTGCCTTGATGCTCCAGAATCAAAGAACCAACACTTGGTAGGGCTGTCATCCGAGCATGATGCCATGAGGGCATACTCTTCTTCAGACTCTCGTTCAACTGCTGCCACATTTGCTTGTCCCTTCTGCTTTTTGTTAGCAAGGTCATATTGTCTCTTTCGACAATCCTTCTTCACATGACCAAGTTCATGACAGTGGTAACGCTTTAGTTGATATTAAGGATACGATCCTTCATGTTGATGTTTCCATTTCCTTTGGATTGAACAACAAAAGCACTCTCAGTTTGTCCAGAACTAGACTCAAGTGTCTGAATTTGTCTTTGTTCCTTTTGTAACAAATAGGAACTGACTTTATCAAAAGTCAAAGTCTGACTTTCAGCCATCAAATGGAGGGCTTCAACAAATGACTCATATGATGACGAAAAACTGTTTAGCACCAATGCCACCATATCATTGTCATCCACCTTTTAATTAGTGGAGGCGAGCTGATCTCGGAGGTCTTTCATCCGAAGTAGGTGCTCTGACAGTGACCCACCCTCTTGCAACCTTGTTGAAAACAGCAAATTCTTTAGGTATAACACCCGACTCTTCTCTGAAGTCATGTATTTGTCCTTCAGACTGATCCATAGATCACCTGCCACAGTGGCATTTCAGACTTATGGTGCCAATTCATCAGATACCGACAACTTCAGCAGTAACAAGGCCTCCATATGATGTTTGTCATAATTCACAAAATTTGTAGTTGGACTACCCTTTGTGCCAAGTATGATATTATCACAATCGCGAAATTCGCGATGATCAAAATTTATGGCTTTGAACGTTATAATTTTGGACAGTTAACTTTGAGCCTCTGCCAGAACAAGCTTTTGTATATCGCCATTTTCCACATCAATATGACTGTCTGCTCTGCAAAACCTGAAAAAAAAAAAAACTTTGTCTATGCCCTGACCTTGGTGTTTTGTACCAGTCTGCAATGGAATTCTGCTATTCACAATTTAATGGAATTCTGGTTATCCACAATTTCATGGAATTCTGGTTATGCACAATTTAATGGGAGTCTGGTTATTCAAAACTTTAGAACTGCTGGAAAACACATCATTTTTGAGCACAATGGTTTGCACGAATGCCCATTCCCCAAAGACTTCCAACGTCTGAGTATTGAACCCATGAAGGCACAAAAATCCTGTCGGCAACCCATCAAAAATAGTGACTGGCGACTGGTCTTTCACATGGTGACTGCACTGTCATTTCTCTCCTTAAATCGTGACCGGACTGTTGTTTCTCTCCTCAAATCGTGACCAGACTGATTTCCGTGCTTCACGAATGGTGAATAATGTCCACAGTCTCATTCACATCCTCAGTTTTTGCCCTAATGTAGGGATTCCTCGAACTTGCATATTTCTATACTTTGAAATCTGTACTTCTTTGCCAAGCTTCCTTAGATTCCAAACCCCTTCGAGCACTAGAGGCTCTGATACCAATGTTAGAATATGTAAACAAGGAAAGAATGAAGAGGAATTGGACTGCACACTGAATGAGTGTGTAGGTCCTTCATTTTATTATGCTGGGAATGGTTACAATGTTGCTGGGACAGTTTTGAGACAGTTCATAACTGATTACATTTAGAGAAGTACAATCCAACATGTGTGTGTATAAATACATTCAATAGAAATTAGGGGGCTGCATGCTTCTTTATACTGGTTAATGAATGCAGGTTTCTTCAATTTTTTGGTTGAAACCTCTCTCTTTTGTTCTCCACATGAAGGCTGTTACACATTTGTGTTCACAAGAGCAATCACTGCACTTAACTACCAAAAATGAAGATAAGACTCCTAGAAAACAATCCACTGTAATTTCTATATACCGCCAGCCTTTGTCAAACAAAAATTAAAGTGACTTAGAATTCCAAATCCAGCTTATTGAGAAGATCAATCTGATTGAAGAGGAAATCATTATGCTTATTTCTCTTCTTGGGGTAATTATGGCTCATTTATTACAAAGCGATAGGAAAAAAATTGGATTGTTGATCTATTTGTAGCTTTATAGTGTCTATGGAGTTTAGGATCTTGGTCAGCAGTTAGTATTGGTCTCCCATAGGAACCCTTTGGTCCTGGAAAAATTCCTTGTTCTCACAAGGGAGTGATTACTTGCTGACATAGGAGCTTTTTCTTATTGTGAATAGTTTCTCCTGAATTTAATATGCCCTTTTTGTTATATCAATGCTCATGATAATTATATTAAATGTTGCAGAAGTATCTTGTGTGTTAGTACTTGATTTTATGATTATCTGAAAAATTACTTTGGATTTTAAATTTTGGAGCTTTAATGTTTGAACAACTATGAATTAAAAAGTTTCGTTCTAAATCAAGGAAATCATGGATTTTATTTTTGATTATACTTTATACCTCATGCTCTTATGTCCTGTGTGTAGGTGATTGATTATAAGACTCAGCAAAACAGGCTCTTTCCCTTGCTTGCTAGTACTTATGCATTTAGATTTGTGGGCGAATGGTTGAAGTGGCTATACATGGATGTGACAAGACGTTTGGGAGTAAGGGATTTCTCAACCTTGGCCGAAGCTCATGCTTGCACTGCCGGTTTAAAGTCTTTGACTACAACAGTCACTGCGGTGTGTAAAGTTTTTTTAAAGCTGTTGCTAAGGTTGATGCTATTTTAGTCTTTTTGTTTATTGCAAGGAAACTGTTGTATATTACAAAAGAAATAGTATCGGAATCATAATTTACAATAAAGGAAACTTTACAGCTGCAGTTTCTTTAGGTCTAATATATAGCCCAAAGCTGAAATATTCATAGTTGACATGTTCTCCTCGAGGCATGTGACTCAGATACTGAGAGAACCCATACTTTGCATTCTCGCAAGTGTAACTTAAGATGCATCTTCAAGATACTCCCCCATTCACTGAAGGCTAACTCTTAAGATACTTGTGGGTATTACTTGTAATACTCGAGAGTCTGCCAACTAGGAGTCTGTTAAGTTGTTATTCTCCACATATATATGTTTGCATCATAAAGGCTTCTGAACAGTTATATTTGTTCCATGTTTGTTGCTGCAATGGCCCTGTTGCCTTTAAAAGGGTAAGGATAAGGCTCTTTTTAACTACCATCAATATTAAATCATAGCTTTGTAGCAACTACGGTATGTGGAAATGCAGTCACAAAGGAAATGTATTCTATATGCATGAAATAGGAGTGGGCCAGACTTAAATATCAAATAGACGAAAATCATAGCTCAGAGAATAACACTTTACCTTTATATCAGATTCTAGATGCATATAAATTACATAACAGAACAAGGCCATGAGTCTCATATATCTGCTGAAAAGCACAGCTCTAAGCAAAAATGCAACTGAATTGATTCTCCTTCCAGACAACAGTTCTCATGAATGCCATTCCGGCACTGATCTAGCTATGAAAAAGAAGCAACAACACTGGAGCAAGCTACAAGCCCCTGCTTTAATTTTCAACCCTCAAACCAACCAAACGAGTAGACAGTTCTATCAGTACAATGCCCCAACACAACAACATTAAGTTCAGGAATCTGAAAAGGCAATACTTCTATACAAAGGAAAGTTTCTGTGTAACCTTAGTGGTCCGAACTAGATCAAGGGAAAATTTTCATTGTTGATTTCTCTGCAGAAAAATGCTTCCTATAATAGTTTCAAAGTTTATGTGTGATTTGTAGGTTTCTCAGCTTTATGTAGAGTTATTAAGCATGTAGGAGGAAATAATGCATTTTCTCAAAGCTAGAATGCCAAAAGATTGTATCTTCTCTTAACATGGTCAATCTATTAGAGAAGCGTCCCTAGAGGAAGGAAGTGAGGGCATTTAATTTAGCATTCTCTCATGTTTGCTTAAGTTAAGTCTCTGACTTTTGAATGAAACCCAATTTTAAGAATGTACGGGTTAGCTTACATATGTTTAGGTCTTTCATTTCACTTATCTAATTGACTTTCTCAACACAATGCTCCTACACAACAGCAGTAAGCTCAAGAATCTGAAAAGGGAATACTTCTATACAAAGGAAAATCCCCGTGTAACCTTAGTGGTCCAAACTAGATCAAGGGAAAATTTTCATTGTTGATTTCTCTGAAGAAAAATGCTTCCTATAATAGTTTCAAAGTTTATGTTTGATTTGTAGGTTTCCCAGCTTCATGTAGAGTTATTAAGCATGTAGGAGGAAATAACACATTTTCTCAAAGTTAGAATGCCAAAGATTGTATCTTCTCTTAACATGGTCAATGTTTTAGAGAAGTGTACCTTGAGGAAGTAAGTGAGGGCATTTATGCACACATCCATTTTCTTGTGACAGGAAGACGAGGTTGATTAATTTAGCATTCTCTCTTGTTTGCTTAAGGTAAGTCTCTGACTTTTGAATGAAACCCAATTTTAAGAGTGTACGGGTTAGCTTACATATGTTTAGAGCTTTCCTTTCACTTATCTAATTGACTTTCTCCAGCATCATATCAAGCCCACTTATTAAGCCTAAACTATGTTACTAAGAAATATAAACGAATCCAGAAACAGATCTAAAAATTGGAAACACCAATATTCAAAGAGCTGTTGAAGATGAAATGGCATGGACACATCCATACAATAAATTATTAAAAGTAAGTGTGTATATATATATAAAGACACACACACACACACGCCCTCCCTCTCCTACGTCCAAAGGATCTCAGCCTACTCGATTTCATTTAGAAATGACCTAGAGCCCCTGCCTGCTCTACCCCCATCCCCTTCCTATATAGCTTATCTTTTCTTATTTATTTGGGAGAAATTCATTAACCGACATAGGCCTTCACCATATGGCTAGATATATAGAGGGATCAAAGAGGTGAAGTCCTCTAAATCAAACGAGTGAATATGGGGGAGTTAGTGCTTCATATACATTTAGAGTTAGGCGCTTGACTGGGTCTCCTGTATATGTAATTGCATAGGCAATAAATAATAGGGCCTCAGTCCCCTATATATATATATATATATATATATAACTGACATTAGATAGGCACCCAAGGGGCAGGAGCAGCAAATTAAGCCCTCCTTTCTTTTTCTATATTGCTGCCAATACTTGTCACAATGGGCCGATCTATTTTAGACCGACCCAACTAGATAGAATAGATAGGGGTTGCTCCCTGCTTGCATCAGTCATTCCACAATGGCCGTTTATTAGCACTTTGCCCATTTGTTTAGTTCGTTCATACCCCAGGTCCCGTATATAGATAGGGAGTCACCCTACTGAATAATCGAGGTAGGGGTTCAGGGAGTTGGCTAGAATGTATAGGCTCCAAGCCCAGGGAGCCTGTTTCTATTCTAGGAGGAAGGTCGGCACTGGAAAGTCCTCCCTATCTATATATCATATCTGCCTGGCACTATCCTATTGGAGCAGAACCTTCTGAGGCAATTCATAATTCCTTTTTTAGTCCATAAAATAAAAAATTCTTACAAAATATGGTATTCATGAAAATTCAAAATATTCAACATCCTTAATATTTCAAATGTCATGTTTCATAGGTTTAGAATTAAATTGCAAATCTTAAAAGTTCACAAAGTAGGAATTTTTGAAAACGCCAAAAATGCCCAGGGCAACTAGGTCTTAAAGCATTAATGCACACATAGTTTTTGATTAATCAGGCTCTTAACCCCTTTTACAACATCACAGAATAGGGCTAATACATGAATATTAATATCATTTATAAGTGCATCATTTAACTTATGGGGTGTTTGTACGTGTTTACAACATACTTTGAAAACTTTCATGTAGACTAAGAAAATTCACAAAATACATTACAAATTATACAATGTTTAAAGTTTAAACTGTGGTAATATGGGGGCATTGTATTCCCCTCCTAAGAGTGGCGGCCTTGATATGAGCAGATCATTTGAATAAAAGCTGGTGCTATTTACGCTTAGCATATTCCATTTCAATGTTGCTTATTTGATGTCTTGTTTTGTCCCTGACGTGCTGCTCTATAATCAGATTCTGAAATAATGTATTCTTCTTGTCAATGATGTGGATGGGCCTGGTTGGTTAGTGTTCTCCATCCAGTTCTACTTGGATCATGGACCAAGTAAGAATGTGATAAGGTCATGCACACATCTTTTTAAAGAATCATGTTAATCATGATGCACCTTAAGTGGATGGTCAACAATTTCAAGGTGTTAGCCTTTTGCATTTGACCAAGTCTAATGAGCTTCTCTTAAGCCTTGCTCTCAAAAAGACATGGTCTTATTCATGATAATCCTAATGTGATCTTTAGTTCTCACATAGTTTTGTATGTAACTTGCGGTGCTTTCAAATTTTGTTTTATGTTTAGTAGCTCAATTGTCCCTTTCGCTAAAATAATCTAAAACATGGTAGCATGACTCTTACTTGACAAAGACTCAACATGGCTGAAGAGTAAAGAGTTTTAAGAATACTTGGCTTAAATTGGGAAAACTCAGAACAACAGCGATAATATTAAAAATATATAAAAAACAAAGATTTGGTTATTTCATGCCAAAGAAAGTCCATAGACATCAAAACAAGAATAAACATGTATCAAATAGGTAAATGATAACTAATGATCTTGTAACATGTTGGGAAATGGTTTAACCAAGGTCCAATACCATTAAACACCATTTGCAAATTTTTATAAATATTGTTTCAGTTTTAGATAGAGTATTTGCACTCTCTAGAAGCTAGAATGTTGGTATCACTACTAACTACTTAATACAATGTACACAGAAAATACATTCAGCTACAAATGCCTAATGTTGGCCTAGGGTAAATCAAAGGTCCTGCATCTTTGCCGTGAACTTGCAGATTGCCCCATTCAATGATGCTAAATCCTTTATTGATAACATTCTGAGACAAACTGAGTCATGATCAACCTTGAACTCCATGATGTTAAAAACTGTCATCAGCCTATAAGAAATATATATTTTGTAGCAGACTTGGTTATGTACTTTTGGGTCTGACTATGTACTTTTGGATCTGACAATTGTATCTCAACTGACAACCGTTTGGTATTAAATACCAGGTTAAGGGCACTGATGTGGAAAGTCTTTCTTGAACCAAACATTGCACTTTACTCTACCTATGCAACAAAAGATAATGTTCTCTCCTATTTTTAGATTGTAATTATAATTATGCAAATAGTATTCTATGATAGTGTAGATTTTTGTAGCAAACATTTCTGGCGTCATTACCTTTGTGAAGTCAGCTGAATATTACCATCATTGACAAGGCACTACATTATCTTACAAGATCTCCATGTCAAACCGGTGTTATACGGGGACGCGCCCCCAAAACCCGGAGTCCGGGGCGTCCGAGAAAAAGATAGGGGATGTCCCGGGATGTTTGGGACTTGTGGGGGCGTCGGGGACGTTGGACATCCCTGCAGACGTCCTCGACCTCAAAACAACATTTTTAAAAGCTTTTCTTTAAAAAAACACTTTTTGGACTTTTTTAATTGGAAAGTAATAATAATATAAAACAAACATAATAACATAACCCTAACCCAAAAAGTAACTTTCTAAGTTATAAATTGACTATATGGCCTCATTCCATATCACATTCAATTTTCACATTTGAGCAAGAGGAAGAAGAAGGGCAAGGGCAAGAGCAAGAACAAGAACAAGCAAGAGGTATTTATAATTTTATTTGCTTACAATGCTTGATAATAGTCTCTAGTTTTTAAAATTTAGATTCTATTTGCATTTTTTAGGGGTTGTTTTTAAGTTTTTGTATCTACATTCACAATGTAATCATGTTTATAGTTTGTAGGATTTTACAAAATGCATACTGCATAGGGTTTGGTTGTTACTGGTTAGTTTGTTTTTAAAAATAAATAAATAAATTAGATCTTAAAACATAAAACTCTTGATTGTTGATTCAATGATTCATTGAATAGGTTTGGCTAGGTTTAACTTTACCATGATAGTATGATACACATTCCTAGAAACAATAACATTAGGAATACAAAAACTTTGATACACATGAATGTAGATACAAAAATGAAAAACTTAATACTCCTATGACTATGTTTGATGTTTCAGTTTTTATGTTTTTGTTTTTTAATTTTTTAAATTTTGTTGCATATAATATTAGTTATGGGCCTAATAGCCTATGGCTGGTTTTTTTAAATCATTGTGATTGCAATTTGCATGTAGTTATAACTTATGGCTGTTTTTTTATTCATTGCACAATGCATATGGTTATGAATGTTTTACTTTTTCTTAATCATTGCATATACTATATAGTTATTGTTTTTTTAATTCATTGCATAATACATATAGTTATGGCTGTTTTGCTTGTTTATAAATTAAAATTATAATCATTGCCTATACTTATAGTTGTTTTTTTAAAATCATTACATGTAGTTATGGTTTCTTAATTTCATTGCAGCCCCAACAATCATCACCATGAGTTCTTCTTGAGTATGGTTATGAATCAAGAGGAGGAGAGGGTTGAACTTGAGATAGGTGGAAGTGTTGGTGATGACATAATTGGGGAGGTGGAGAAGTGAGACAAAATTTAGTGCCAACGATAACTGGTAGTTTAGCTAGTAGTGCTACCAATTGCCCCTCTCAAATGTTGTCCATATTTGCCATTAGACCATTTTATAAGAATAAGCCATTGCAACAATTTGCTGAAATATTTGAGAACCCCTATGGAAGTGCAATATATATGTGCACCGACTGCATGACAACATCACCGGACCAATGTACACTTGTTGCACCTTGTAGGAAGGGGGTTAGTCTTTGTAAGACTCTTTCACTAGATCGAAAAACAAAGATGGTGAGACTTTTTGATGGAAATACCATGGACAACGTTCCATAAGTTCGTGGTACTAAAGAGCAGGCTAACACTCCTTTGAGCTTTGTTAGAACTGACATGAATACTTTGGCTAGTTCTTGTTTTGGAATGAGAGAAGTGGAAAGTAGAGGGAAGAGAGGCCGTGGGGGCAACCCCCAATCCACTTGTAGACATGTTTGATTCAAAGACAAGTGAAGAGGCAGATGATGTTCTTGATAAATTTTTCTTTTTGTTTGGGATTGCATTTCATGCCGCTCGCTTTTCTTATTATAAGGAGGCTATGGCCAAGGTAGCAAAAACAGGTACAAGTTATGTGCCTCTTGGAGACACCAAACTGAGGACAACAATCTTGGATAGAAACTATTCCAAGGTTAATCTATTGATGGAGGAGATAAAGGTCACATGGGTCTCACATGGATGCAACCCATGGATGCAACATTATCATGGATGGGTATTGACACCGTCCACTCATCAATATCATTGTCTCTTGCAAAGATGGACCGTATTTCTTGGGAGGATTTGATTTTTCTTGGAAGCGGAAAGATGTTGAGTTCCATTTTAGATCTTGAGGATACTATCAAAGAGGTTGGACCTTCAAATGTTGTACAGGTCATCATAAATGCAACTTATGCGTCTGTGAGCAATATGCAACTAGTGGAGTGTGCCTACAATCATACTTATTGGACCCCGTGTTGTGTGCATGCCATGAACAATTCACTGAAAGACATAGGGAAGATTCAATTGGTTGGTAAGATAGTGAATGAGGCCGGGAACATGCAAAAGTTCATATGTAATCACCACACATCATTGGCACTCTTTCGAAGCTTTTCGAATAAGGCATTCTTCAAACTAGTTGACACTCGATTCGCATCCCATTTTATTTTGTTGGATAGGATAGTTGCGCTGAGCCTCTACAAGTTATGATTATGACACAGATTGGACTAGGTGGCGTGACTCCAAGACAAAGCAAGGGAAAAGAGTGAAGGAAGTGGATGCGAGGGAAGCGTTTTGGGTTGATGTGAAATACGTCACATCAATTATAACTCCATTTTTAGCATAATCAAATATGGGGATTCTAACAACCCCTATCATGGTGAGAACTATGAGTGCATTGACAACATGCTTGGGCGAATGAGGACATCTATTCGGGTGAGGGACCCCACTCTGGAGTTCTACCATGCACATATTCAACCCATTATTCAACATATATGGGAGAAGTTGAACACCCCATTTCATATTGTTGCATATGCACTGTATCCAAAATGGTATGTGGAGAGGTTGGGTAGAGTTATCCCTTTGGATGACAATGAGGTGAAGAAGGGCCTTATGAATGCTTTTAAAAAAATGTAGTCCACATGAGGCTTCACAAATCAGGTTGGAGTGGCTCGACTTTACTTAACTTAATGGATACAAAACTTCAGGAAAGATGGATAGGGCAACATTGGCACATGAAATGCCGGTGAGTTGGTGGTGACTGTGTTGGGCGTCCCAGGGGCTCTTTGTGAAAACTTGCACTCGCCTCTTTTCCCAAGTTTCTAGCTCCTCTGTCTCCGAGAGGAATTGGTCAACATATGGATCCACTTTGTTAAGAGGAATAGGCTTACCTCTGCGAGAGTGGAGAAGCTTGTAGTTGTACACAGTGCTTTGTGTCTTATGAATCGCAAGACAACTGAGTACAAGTAGAAACCAACATTATGGTGGGTTGTAGATCCCGAGGAGTCAAGGCGGGTAGAAGAGGACAATACTATGCAATAGGGATTGATTGGGTTCACCTTTGAGGATGCGGATGATAGTTCCAACGAGGAGTTTATGGATGTTGCTTCAGATGTTGATTCTGATTTTTAGGCTGAAACTTGTCTTCTTTTTGTAATATTGACAATTGTTGGTGTATTTGAATTTGAGATTAATGATATGAATATCAGCTATTGGCACTTGGTCAATCACAATGTTTTTATAATTTAATTCAGCTTATTTAATTTGAAGTCTTAAATTGGTTTTATTAAATTATGTATAATTATTAATTAATACTTTAATGTATTTGATACTTATGATTTCAGCTTATTTAAATCTCAAATGGTTTTATTTCATCTTATTTAAGTCTCAAATGGTTGTATTTCAGCTTATTATATAGTTTAATCAACCGTATTTTTATATTTTAAATATTTATATGTTTTTCTAATAAGTTTGTGCCCCCCGCCGTCCCCAAAATTTAAATTTTTGCCGTCCCTAAATCCCTATCTCACCTTCCTACGGCCTTAGAGTCTTAGGTAACACTTTGTGTCAAACGTAACCATGAAACATCATTTTTTTACTTAGGCGACTCTCCCCTAATTTCTCTCTGCATTAATATGCACAAAAATATCTTAAGTCCTCACTATAAGGTTGAAATTTGTTCTAGAATCGATTATCTCACACGAGTAGGGAGGTTTTGTTCCTAGTCGTTTGATCTTTGAGTGTATCATTATCATTCATGAGATAATACATTTACTTGAAAGTAAATAAGTGCAAAGGTATGCTTATCTAGGTTGACATCAACAAAGCATATGATCAAATTGATTGGAGGTTTTTGATGAAAGTACTAGAATGTTTTGGCCTTTCTCAAAGTATGCTTAACTACATTTTTAGTTGTATCTCGACTCCTAGATTCTTGGTTTTGGTGAATGGGAGCTTGATTAGTTTCTTCTCTCCCATAAGGGGCCTACATCAAGGGGATCCCATCTATTTTCTATTAATCATAAGGGTCGTAGATTTTGGTAGATCAATGGAGCATGCTTGTTCAACAAGTTGCATAAAGGGTATGCATTCACTAAAAGTAAATAAGTGCAAAGGTATGCTCATCAAACTTGACATCGGTAAAGGATACGATCGGGTTAATTGGAGGTTTTTGATGAAAGTCCCGGAATGTTTTGTCTTTTCTCAAAGTATACTTAACTAGATTTTTAGTTGTATCTCAACTCCTAGATTCTTGGTTACGGTAAATGGGAGCTCAACTGGTTTCCTCTCTTGAACAATGGGCCTACATCAAGGGGATCCCATCTCTTTTCTATTCATCACAATGGTCATAGCTCTTAGTAGACCAATGAAGCATGTTTGTTCATAGGTTGTATAAGGGGTATCAAAGCTACTGCGGAGAATGGAGTCCTCTCATCAACAATTTGCTAATGATACAATGCTTTTTGGTCAAGATAAAAGTGAGAAGATTGGGTGTTCAAAAGGTTATTGGATTCCTATATTATTTCTTCGGATTAGGTTTTCAGTGACAAAAAGTTAGAGATATTTTTCTTCAATACTCTAGCTCTTCTCGAAGGTTAGATTGGCAACATCTCGGGATTTAATATTGGTGTCCTACCTCATGAGGATTTGGGAATTCCGCTCTTCACCAAGATGGCGATCGCTCTCTCCTTGGCTGGTCGCATCACCTTGATCAAATCTGCTTGGGGCCCTCCTAATTTATAGGATGTTTGTCTTAAGGATTCCAGTTTGTGTGCGGAAGAACTTGATTTGTATAATGTGTTCTTTTTTATGGCAAGGAGCGAACAAGGCAAGAAAAATCCCGCTAATGAAGTGGGTTAAGGTTCGTTTACCTAAGGAAAATGGTGGGGTTGGCATAAAAAATATTGATATCCAAAATCACGCGCTTGGCACCAAGATCATCCTAATCTTTACAAGCATCTTGAAGCTAAATAGAGTAAACTAATCGTGTCAAAATATTTGTGCTCGAATGAGGTAGAGAGCATATTCATGGTTTTGGACCCCCAAAAGGTTCCATTTCTCGGAATTTCTTGTTGGATTTTAGGTCAATTGTTTTTAGCCATCTCTTCCGGGAAATTAAAAAGGGTTCTAAAGCTGACTTTTGGTTTGATTCATGGAACATTCACTTGCCCTTAATCGATATCCCCGAACCGCACAAGGATCGGGAGCATCTTTCCGAACTTGGGGTATGAAGGTGGTTGATTACTAGGATGTGCATGATCATTTGGGCTTCCAAAGTTCAACATGGAAAAGTGTTTCTGTATTGAGTTTCCTTAGGATCTTCAAGTCAAATTTGAAGAGGCTATCAAATGCAGCTCCTTTCATCACAATAGGGAGGATAACATTCTTTGTTGGGCCACGACTAAATCGCAAATATTTGGTCAAAATTGGCTACAACGTCATCCTGTACTCCAAAATTCTTCATGAAGAGCTATGGAGTGGATGTTGGGACAAACATTTTCTGCCTAAAGTGGTTTCGTTCACCTAGCTCACCACCAAGGAAAATTCTCACCCAAAAGCTACGCAGAGGATGGGACTTCATGATTTGACCATTTGTTTTCTATGTTGGGATTACGAGGAAGACCTAAATCATTTGCTCTTGTATTGCCCATTCTCTCGGGCTTGTTGGAATGGGCTGTGTGACAAACTCAACCTTCGTTGGGTCCTTCCGACCTCCGGTCTACAAACTTTTCAAAGTTGGCCGAATTTGCATTATAAAGACTTATTCGAGATCAATTTGGTTGTGCGGTTTGTCACTCTTGATTTGTCATATCTGGTGGGAAAGAAACAAAAGAATCTTTAGAGGTGAAGCCATCTCAATTGCCATGCTCACCCATCGGTTAGAATCTAGAATTTTGAAGTTGTGATGAGAAATGAGACCGAAAGATCTGTTTTGTTCCTGGCTTGGGATATATCTTTAATGAGTGACTGGTCTCTTTTGTTGCTTCCTTCCCTTAATGGGCCAAGGGTATCCGTTCCTTTGTGGAACCAATTCGGTGGGAAAACTCTTGCAAGAAGCTCAGGAAATGGTTTTTAAGTTAAATTTTGATGGTGCCTCTCGTGGGAATCTTGGAGTCTCTGAGTAGGGTGTGTGATCCGAGATTATGCATAATCATTAATCAAGGCTACACCAACAAAGTTAGATAATGGAAGAAACAATGAATTTGAGGTGCGGGCCTTGGTTCAAGGGCTTCATATAGTTCTCTCTTGTGGTATTCAACACCTCTCTATCAAGGAGACACTTTGGTTGTCAATCGAGCTATCAATGAGAAATGCTCAAATGTGGAAGTTGGATAATATATTGAGCCAAGCTTGAGATCTTTTAGGTGACATTGGGATTTCAACATTTTTGAGAGGCAAATAAGGTGGCTGCTTTTTTGTCTAACATAGGTGTCAATCATGTTGAATTGATCAAAGTCGAAAATGATATTTCCATCCGGTCGGGAATTGTTAAGTTTTGGATGGTGGACTTCTTGCCCAGGGCGTGGTATAATGGCAAATTCAAGTGGTGTTAAGGCATAATCTAGGGACAATTTTTGTAATCTCTTCATGTTTCCACACGTGTCAATATTAATCCCTCCCATTATGCTTGTAATGGTGTGGGTTGATAGTTTGTGTTGGCATGGTGGTGAAGTTTCCTATGGTTCGAGGCTATTTTCTCGCGTATGATATTTATCTCCTCTACCCTTTTTTATTTGTTTGCTATCTCTGAGGATTATTCCTCCTCTCTCTGCGATTGGCATGGCATGGACCAGTTCTTACGTCCTAGGTTCTTTTTTTTACAGTAATAAGCAAGAGATGGCGTTTTACGCCCAATCACCGATTACAAGTTGAATTTAATCTTCATTTCCAGGATTGGGTGCATTTTGCAAGCCATCAATGATGTTTTCGGTGGCAATTACTTTACTTTATTGATGCACTATCGAGTGAACTTTGACATTGCGGAGGTCTTTGTGGACAATTTGCTTCATATTGACCTTGATAAAGGGCTCTCCATTGCTATTGCCTCTACCTTCATTCGGTTGGAGCATTGAGGGGGCATGGAGGAAGAGGTGGAAAATCTCAATTTGTCAGGGCCACTTGATCTTCCTATCATGGGGGAAGATTCTCGTGGTCGTGTCCCATGGCTACTCTTTGGGAGTTGGAATCCAGATTTTCTGTGCTTAGTGAATTATGGATCAGATTCAAGGCATTGTCAGTCATCCTCTAGTTTCTGGTTTCATAATCTTGATCTTCAGCTTTACAGCAGAACCGCTATTGCCTTCTCGGTCCCATAATTGATAAATGGAATTCTATAAGGCTACTGTTGCTTACGATCTTCCGAGGTGGATTATGGGGGTTAGCTTTGGAGGTTGTATTAGTGGTCACATGAAGGTGCCGAACATGGATGAAGTAGGGTTTGGTGACCCCGAAAAAGAGTAAAATTTTCATGTTTTGTGTGGATTTCTGTATGGTCTACAACATAGTTGGCATGGGGAGTATCCTTCTTGCATATTGTTTGGTTTTTGTCTTCGGTTAGGATGGCATAGGTTGCCTTTTGTATCGACTTGCAATGGCGTTGGTCCTCAAGATTTTTCCTTAAAAACAATATGCTATGTATTATGGAAATCTTTTTTAAATTACATGGGAAAGGGACCCATTAAACCTATTCTATTTATAGAAAAAAGCTTTATAAATGTCAAATCTATTTTCTAAATATTAAAAAGTAAAGAAATAAACAATAAAATAAAATTTAAAAATTAAGAAATTAACCAACCTTTAAATAAACTAATGAAAAGTTAAAAAGTAAAAACAAAAAAATTACAAGATTAAAAATACCTAAATTGTAAAAAAATACCTAAAGGCTAAACATTTGAAACAAAACCTTCCTCGACCACAATGGGAGGTTGGCTTGTGGCGTAGGCTCCTCCCGAGTAGGCTAAGAGGTTCACCAATACTTGCACATGGTTTGGGGTTTCGACAGTTTACTGAGTGTAGTTACTCGCACAAGGTTCGTCGGTCACCATGCCACGTGCTACTCATAGGCCCTTGACTCGACTCTTCTACTCGCAGGCTCTTGACACCACTCTCTACTCGTAGGCCCTTAGTGCCACTCTTCTACTCGTAGGTCCTTGATGCCACTCTTCTACTCGCAGGTCCTTAATGCCACTCTTTTCTCGTAGGCTGTGCTAAACACATAGGCTAAAACATTTGAAAGCCCTTCGACCACTGGTGAAACAAATATAAAATCTTGTTATGTGGACTCGATAGAGGGAAATGCCTCCTTTATAGAGTTGTTAAAAATTTTTAGTGTTTTTTTCTTTTCGGACATGCAAATTTTCATGATTTTAATGCCCACCTATAAAGTTCAGCAATTTTCAAACTTCATGCCCAAAAATGCCTAACCTTGTGACACAATTATGGGTTAAACACTTCATAAATAACAACAAACGTAATAAAAGTAAGATACCCTTGTGAGTGGAATCTAGCTCCCAACCTAACAATAATTTCATGAGGGAGTTATGTCAAAAATACTGATTGGGGGTATGGGTTGTTTTTATGCCCCAAGAATGTATTGTTTCATTTTTAGCTTCGCTTACTCACAGCCTGATTAAATAATATAGCAATTCCGTCTTGGATGACATGAAATCGTCTTTCTAATGCAACACACGTCTTCAAAACCTGCTTAGTATTAAAGGAGAAAAGCAAAAAAATAACTGTGGGTCATTAAACCCAGATTTGTTTTCCAAGAGCAGCACTTTGACAACAAATTTAACACCTTTGGTAGTGGAAAACCCTATAGAATGGAGTGGAAAGGTCTAGGAGGAGAAGGGAAGCACCCTGCTATAACACCATGTAGACTTCCACAAAATAATTCCACCACGATCTCATGATCCCCAACAAACCTCACAAAATCTTACTTGTGGAATAGTAACAAATTAACAATAAGAAAACATAAATGCCAATGTATCAACTAATTCTCTGTTAATCAACCTTGTTATAATGTACATTGCCATTCTCAGTATGTAGCATGAATAACATAGAGGTGGAACTAGTAGTGACAAACAATTGAACTCCCAAAATGAAAAGATTAGTCGAATTAAGATTAGCTCAATCGAGGTCAAGATGTGCATGCATATATAGGCCTTATCTTAAGACACCAACTAATTAGATGTGACATCTAGTTGACTAAGTCTTGACTTGATGATTAAGATGTTTATACATATATCTTGATTTACATATTATTGATACGCACGAGAGGTTATTGGCTCGGGCTCGGGTTTGGTTTAAGATGTAGGTATGTAGGTTCACTATTGTTTTTGGACCCTAAGTATGGTATGGCTCAGTACATTTGTACAAAATATATTAAAAATACGTAAAATATACAAATTACCTATGTTGCCGGGATATGGGTAGTGCAGTGCATTCGATACGCGGATGCGTTGATTTAAAAATTCCTTGGGTACAATACTTCTTGGATATGTACACACATATATATTTAAAAATTAAAATATATATATGTTTTATACATATACTCATTTTTTCATTTTTAGTCCATAAGAAATACAAAACTTGAAAAATATAGTATGATCAATGTTCAAAACATTCAATATACTTAAGATTTTACATTTTTATGATATATGAATATTGTATTCCTTTGTGTTTCATCCATTTCCTTTGAGATTAATTTTGTGTTGCGATGGTGGCCATAAAAGATGTATATAGGGAGCTCTGAGGACCTATTTAATGAGATTAACTCTAACCTGCAAATGATAACTAAAGAGGTCAGTCCAATGGTTGGTTCTTGCATTCATATTATCCAAAATCACCTTCTAATCCTCCTTAAGGATGCGGGAAGGAGTCCATGTCGTGCCTTGATTGTTTCTGGGAAAAGATGCTCTTTAAAACTTAAAGCTATGCAATTTGCGGTTCCAAATTTTTCTATTAGTATTGAAAGTCACTTTGGAGATTTGATCTCATAAATAACTTGTATGAAGGCTCGATATATGTCCAAATTTTGATGAATAGCTTCTTTCCTTGGCCAATTACAATGATCCCAAATAATTAGCTCAAACATTCTTGATATCCTTGGTATATTTTCTCTTCAATAAACTAGAGGGATTTTAAACAATCTCCAGGTTTCCTTGTGGTTTCCATGTCATCTTAGTCTAGTCCTCAATAAAACTGAAGTTTGTTTGAGTCAAATTAAAATTAAAAAAACTATTTTAGAGCCCCCCACCGTCTAACCTTGCGGGTACATCCTGGGCATGCCAAAACATATCCGGGACATACCTAGATGTACT
Organism: Taxus wallichiana var. yunnanensis; assembly: GCA_018340775.1. Taxonomy (NCBI): domain Eukaryota; kingdom Viridiplantae; phylum Streptophyta; class Pinopsida; order Cupressales; family Taxaceae; genus Taxus; species Taxus wallichiana. The sequence goes on from CM031234.1 coordinate 191,524,401, forward strand.
TGAGATGTATCACTACGAGTAGTGGGACTTATTTGTCCTAGGTACGTATTCAAGGGGTATGAGAGGGTGGGGGTGTTGGTGAAATAATTTGTCGCAGTGCAGATTATTGGTTTTCACGAACGGTCATAGGGCTATGCCCCTCCTTCGGTATGGGAGAATCCCATTATTGAATGCAAACTAACGAAAACTTTGTGGTGGCTGTTAGGCTGGGAATCACATAGGAATACTCCACTAAACCTATGGCAAAGTGCTTGTACAGTGTACATGAGAGGAATTGGCTTAAAAGAGAGGTTAAGGGGACTAGGAGAAATAGAGAGAGGGATAATGCTGTGAGTAGACTTACAAAATTCACATGCATTATCCAGAGTAGGTCAACATTCAATTAGAAGAACTCAATCATGTAGGCAATCAACAAGACTAACAAACTAATGACAAAAAGTTCTACATATTCATTAATCAAGGACACAAAGTTCCTTTTTGGTTGTATGCATATCACAATGCTTGCAGATGGAGAGTAGAGAGCATAGATGAACATAGACAAGAAGATAGTGGAAATGTAAATTTTATTGCTTGATGTATTAGTGAAATCCAAAAACTTAAAACAATTAACAATTGCTGACCCTTGGAATGGAGAAGCCATTCCAATTTATAGCATTACAACATGAATTTTCATCTTCCCCCACATGACCTTTCTCTTTTTTATTACTTGTGACCTTTCATCTCCTGAACTTTAGTTAATACATTCAATTTGGGCACAAATACAATATTCTATTTCGAAATTGAAGTTTTGGACCCTTCATATTCCTCTTCTTTGCGAAAATCTGAATGTTATTGAGAAAATTTGCATTGCGTCAATCCAGCGAAAATCGTAGAAGCTGGAGGAATCAAGAACAATTCCTCGGTGGCCTTCAAAAGTCGATTCATTCATTTCCTTTGTTATGTGGATGGGGTGGTAAATTGGGGAACATAGGGAATGGTGGGACAGCCTCCCGTTGTTCCTCATTCAGTCGACATGATCAACTTGTGCACCTTTTTCCTCCTTCATCGGTCATATCGGGTTTCCGGAGAACACATGGAACATAGGAACTGCTTTATGAGTCCACTAAGGGCCAACATGTGTGATCCATGCGTTTTTTTTCCTCCTTTGCGATGTTGCGGGGTTTCGGAGGAACGATGGAACATAAGAACTGCCCGTGAGTTCTACCGAGGGCCGACATGTCCGATCCATGCACTCACCTCTTTCCTCGCCGGCTTGTGTGGGTATATGGGGAACACGATGAATAAGGAAATTGTTCCACGAGTTCCTTGTAATGCCGATATGTCTGAATTTGCCTTTGTAAATGCGGGTATTCGTGGTTTCAGTGGAAGTGGGGAACAAAGGAACTTGAGGAATCTTCCTTTGGTTATGAAGAAACCCGACTTTGCCGACTTGCCACCATTTGCTTTGCTATGTAACCAAGGCGGAGATGGGGGAACAGGTGGAACGGAGGAACTGTTCCACCTGTTCCTCCAAAAGCCGAATTTTCCTAGATTGCCCCTAAACTCGCAAATTTTGACCAACTCCTAGACTCTGAGGCTCAACAAGAGGATGGAAACACAACCAAAGCATGCAGATTTTCCCATGACTTCAAAAGTTTTGAAATTGCACTGATCTTGTGACAACATCATTCACCGTTTTAGCAGACGCAGAGCAACAACAATTTCTTGAGCTATCATGGAAGATCTTAAGTCTTGGAACAAAACTGATGTGCCCGTTATGGAGAGGGTTCCATTAGCTTTCCAATGACTATTTGTTTGCCTCCCAACTCCTCTTGGAACTCCCAGAATCATCCGAACAAGTCAGCTTTCACCATTGGAGTATGGCATTCCCAACACCCGAAGTGACCCTGTTTGACCTGTTTGATTCCTGAAATCCATGATCTCCACAAATCTTCCCTAAACTAGCTTGGATAAATTCATGTCTCTCCTACACAACTTCTAGATGGTTTAGGTCTTCCCTGTCAACTTCCTGGAGGGTATCCATATGTTGCAAAATGGCCAAAAATGGTCCTTTCAAGGCCTCCGGGAAAGTTGTTTCTTCTGGAAACTTAGTGACTTCTTCAATCACCTTAGGCATTCATCTCTGCACATAAAACTCACTTGAAAATCTTGTTAGTGTTCTATTAGCTTGAATGAGAATGACACTGTAAGGCGGGATGGCTAGAGGAAGGGTTTACAGTGACCGAGAGAGGATTTTTCAAGTGGGGGCTTGGTTTTCATGGCCAAAATTTTCAATTTTGCATGCTAAACATTTAACATGACTACACTCACTCTAACTTGGGGACATTAGATTGCAAGGGGTAATGAATAACCTTAGGTATCACGTTTGGTAGGAGACCAGTGCCTTATCTGTTGGGCCATGGAGTTACCATATTGAAGAACAAGCAAAGCTACAAACACAACCAAGAAACAAATGAAACAAACACACGACAAAGAAAGGAAACATACAATAGGAAAGGAAACACGGGACAAAAAGAAAATCATGATATAACATCCCTAAATCACCTATGGTACATGTGGAGGACAACCCACTTTCACTGTAGCACTTGATTCTTCACTAAATGTTTACCTGTGTACGGGTATCACCAAAAGCCTTTCTTTTGCAAATCCATTGATAGCTCACTAAAATATGACCCCTTTCTCAATTTCTTGGGAAAGTTTGCATGATTGTTCTTGTGAGGGTCCACTTAGACATCTCATTGCCTTTATTGCTTTGACACCATGTTTTCATCTACTCATTTATTTCCAAATTCATTCTGATTGCTTATTTTTCATTACTGCTATAGGAAAGAGTCTTGATTTCATACCGAGGCTTATGATCTTTGACAGACATTTGAATTTTATTTGTTACTTGCTTCATGGCCATTGTCTCTATGAGCTGGTTCTCGAAGGTACTCTGGGATTCTTAACATTGTCACAAGCCTCTTGATGCTCCATGTTTCTTAATTGTTCCAAACACCTATCCTTCGCACAAATTGGTTCATCTTTTACCTGTTTCTTATCATGGTGTGATGTGCACAATGCTTCATCCTCTTGAAAGGAGCATGAGCACAAAGTTGGGCATGAAATATGGAATCCAACATTTTCCCCATTTTGACCATTTTGAGATTTGAAATTCATCTCCATGATGGAGACATCACCTTCTTGAGCAGAGTCAATTTCAAGAGACCCAAGCATTTCCTTATTTATACACTCATTGAGGAGGTCTTCATCTTCCAACAAGAAAGAGAAGGCTTCATGTTCAAACTCATCGTTGTTGAAGAAATCTTCATTCTGGATCTTTAGAAGGTGGTTGGAAACTTGAGGCTCATATGTCAAGGATTCATTTGGTGTCACTTCTTCATGGTTTGCACCACTCAACACCTTGAGATTGTTTCGCTGTAAGTCAAAATTTCCATGACCTTTATCAAAACCAACTAAAGAACGTGCATCCATGTCCAAAGGGAAGTACACACTATCAAATTCCGGCTCCATCGGTCATCCTGGTTTTCTCAACCAATTCCACTACACCTTTGTATTCCTCCAATCTGGGTAGTTTAACACTTTCCTTTGAAGCTATGAAAAAGTTGCCATGCCTTGAATTTTGGAATAGTATGTCCGCTCTTGGGTCATCTAGTTTTTGAACCATGTAATTCATTTTCCTTATAGGAAGGAGCTTGGTGGCATATGAGCAATCCATCTCGTATATCTACGGACATCCCTACAAAAAGCTTTGGCTCAACAACATACCATACGAGGGTGGCATGTTTGCTATAAGTATTTTCATTGCGATTTTCTTATTAGGAAAATCTACAAATGCTATTTGAGCATCCTTCACTTTGCCCAATGAGAGGTACTTCTTTGGTTTCCATGGAGTAACAATGACCAATAATGGGAGCGAGAGTAAGACCAAGAGCTTTAGCAACTTTTGCGGGCATGACATTGTTAGATGCACTGAATCAATAATGCACTTATTCAATTTATATCAATTGACTATCAAAGCGAGATAGAAAGGTTCTACCTCCCGAAGGCAAAGAGGCAAGAAGGTTTTGGGAAGGAATGGTGTTGAGGGAAAGGAGTGGTTCTTTGGTAATGGCATTTTTGGAACATGAACTTGAACTACTTCTTTTAATAAACTGGAGACAAATATTGCAAGGTTTGGCCCAAGCTTGGAAGATGTGGAAGCGTTCATCAAAGTGTTGAATGAAGGATTGTTGTAGTTTAGGACAGAGAAGGAAGCAGTGGCTAAAACAGATGGAAAGATCTTGAATCACATGTTCGACAAGTATATCCGATATAAGAACAAAAAGAAGGCATAAATGTTACAACTGGCATGAGGAACAATGGGAACTGTCCCATTTGATGGTAGGTGTCAAGTACCACATTCCCATCATCTTTAAGATCCGCAGGTATTCGCGCTAGTCCAAAGTTGAACACTTCTTTGTTCTTACAATCTGCTGAAATCTCTCTTTCTAACTTCGTACTTACTTTTGCACTTCATCCGTAAATCTTTTAATGAAGGCACATGTGCGTACTCTGCGAGATCGTCTCTGCTACTCCAAATGGATCGAAGTTCAGCCATGCGGGAAGAACTCTTGCTCATACTCAAATAACATCCGTGTCTCCATCCCCAGAGCTCTGCGAATGCTAATGCACGTGATTGGGAAGAAGTCCGTAGACTTGTGCCGCTTTGATTGAAGGTCGTGTAACTCCACAAGTTGCCTGCTCAGCTCCATGGCGATCAATCTATCATTCGGATACCTGGGCATCTTTATTGGTTCTCCAGAAAAGCCCGTAACCCTAAGGTATGTGAAATCTGCAAACTGAATGAATAGACTGCCAATCTTGGACACAGCTTCCCACGCTTCCTTGCTTACCCTATTGGCCTTTAAGTCTTTGTCTAGCCTGCAAATGAAATCATAGAAGAATTCATCGTTGACCACTTTGAAATCTTTCTCGCATGCGCAGTACAGGTAAGTCGTGGTAGCATTCGAAAATGGGGTCCTTAGAAAGAACACCACATCTATCCGACTTGGAAAAGATGCCTTGTGAAGTCTGATACATACACCAAGTAGGAAGTCATTTTGAAGTCGAAAGTACGCTTCACGCCCGGAGTTGCTCACCAATGTTATCGCTTAATAATTTCCGACCAATTGATTATGGAATCAATTTTGTTGACTTGAATGGTCCCGATGAAAGCATACATCCATGTACGAAAGCGTAAGCATTCGTCTCGCCATTCATCCTGCATAGCAATTTGACCACATCATCGACCTCCTGCACCAAATTGGATGCGGAAGAGGTCTTGGGAACTTTGAAGGAGATCTAGGCTTCTTCATGTATCTGCTATTCATTATGCTCACGCAATCAGCTCTATGCTTCTCCCACCTGCTGTCGGCATCCTGAAGACTAATGGAAGTCACCACCTTTCGCATTGAAATCTTTAAACAATAATTGATGAACTCTGCGTCCAAACAAATTATTGTCTTTCCCGTAGCATCACACACTGATCTGAATGAAGGATGGTAAGATCTAGCGCACTCCATAACAAATTCTGGCAACTGGGCTTGTGCATGGAAAGGCTGCAGCTCGGATAATTCCACTGCTTTTAACCGCACGCATGAGTGAAGTCTTTCCCGCTCTGGATCTATCAATCAATTCGGAAAGAGGTTCCGACCTAGATCTGTGTCTCCTATGTCTGTAAGTTTGGAAGCGATGCATGACTCCATCGTGCTTTCTTTTTCATCTCTCTTCACCATGGCTTTGTCTATCTTTGTCTGAATAATTCTTTTTCTTCTTACTTGGCTGGATTTCTTCAAAACTGGTGCAGATCTGGACAATTCTTCAGATTCGGAGGATATATGCAATGTATTGGACATTGATTAAAGCTCCTTTTCTTTTGTAAAACACCTATAATGAATTCCTGCAATTAATTCAGACAAAAATGGCCACCGGAGCATGAATAGTGAATTTTAATTGTAAAAATCTGCACTTTTCAAGCCTGCTGCCCCAAAAATTGATGTTTAATTTGCACATAAAGAGAGCATGAATCCTTTCAACAACACCTGAGCACCTGTAACACCTATGCAAACAATTATGCAGACAAAGATCAACCTCCTTCAAAGCATGCGCCAAATCTGGAAGCTTTTAGCCTTGTTTCCACCTTGCCTGAGCAAAATCCTTCTTCAAATGGGGCGCACTTTTCCTCTTGGCTGCAATTCTTTACCTGTGAATTAAATAATTCACCCATATGGCAGCCCATGCTTATATAACCCTCACAATTCTATAATTAATAATTGCCCTTCCTATTCCTGGCAATTAATTAATTAAAAATCATGTTTCTCTCTTTAAAAATAGCATGTTTAAGGACAACCATCCAATAAATTAAATTAATCCAATTTAATCCTTCACACTTCACTTCACTTAAGCTTCACAGTGTGCCTTGACCATAGCCACTGAAAATAGAATTTAATCTAATGATTTAATGCTTCAAAAATCATTAAATATATCCTAAATGGGGCGCACTTTTTGACATGAAGGGGGCAGCCTTTAAATAAATTAAATTTAGTCAATTTAATCCATTTAATTCTATTTCTTTTATTCCCCTTTGACTTCTTGACTTTCTTCCATGCTTGGGCGCCTATTTTAGAAGGAGAAATAATTAATTAAATCCACTTAAAGGCTGCCATCATCTCACCAAAGGGGGCGCACTTTTTTGCACAATATAATTCTATTTTTAAGAATTTTTCACAATGGGATTCTTTACCACCGTAAGACAGCCCCGAAATCCCATGATCCACTTAAGTGATTTGACTTTGACAATTAGATTATTTACCTGCAAGAGCGAGCAATAAAATCCCATGATTTCACTTAAGTCCCTTTCCTTTTATTTTATCATGGGAATTTTTACCTGCAGGCGAACAATAAATTCCCGTCTGCCTGTAGCCTCTAACTTTCCCACTGCAGCTTAAGTGAATTTTATATCACGGGAAAAAGTACCCTACTAAGCAGGTACAAAATTCCCACCTTGCCTGCTACTTCCATTTTTCTCATTGCAACTTGAATCCTTTGTTTGCCAAAAATGTGCCCAACCCCATAGGGGCTTTTCCGTGCACGACTTCGCTTTTTCCCAGTGATCTAGACCTCCGATGGCGACTTCCTCCAGGCATAACGTGCATATATGTTTTCTAGCTGCTCCAAGCCAAAAATCGGGCTTACCGGGAAAGGAATTGTTCTAGAGAAATTTCACAGAAAACGAAACGGGACAACACAAAAACACGAAAAAATTGCCAAAAGGCACAAATAAAGCCCAAAACTTATTCCAAGTTAAAACCCTTATGGTACATAGGAATAATGACATGTTCGATCATAACAGAGTTAAAACGGAGCGCAAATAGCCTCATACGGGGCTCAAAATAATTAAATACAAATTTCCCGTAGACAAATCCCGACGAGAATATAACAATTTTGGGCATCTGGGTATTTAGCGAAAAAGGCTAATATGGCTCTTTGGGAATATCTTGGCCTTGAAGACAATAACTTTCGGGCAATAAAAACACAAAACGACCCATTATTTTAAAAGTACGAAATTTTTTCGGATAGGGTAGTTGCAGATTTCAGGATGAAATCTGGGTGACACCAATGAATTTTGGCTTTCTTGACATGGTCAATGATGTCAAAAGGTGAAGTTGTAGGTACATCGGGAATTATGGCAGCCTTGACAAGAGTAGGATTTTCATTCTTAGGATCAATAGAAGCAAAACTGATTTGACAAGAGGAGATGAAAGAGACTTACTTAAAGAGGAAAATGGAGTCTCGATTGAGGTAGTCTCGGGATTTTTCTTGGCTGACCTCGTGGAAGAAGACAACGATGATCCTCCTTTTGTTGTTTTTTTTAGAGTCGCCATTTGAGGATTCAAATGCTTTGCTTGGGCAGCGGAGGAAGAGGAGGCTTCTTTCTCCGTTTGTGAGCAGGTAAACACTGCACACGAATAACTATTCATATCAGCCATGGATTCTTCAGAATCTTTGTTAGTTGAGCATTGAAAATAATCTTGGCACATCCATCTTCTTCTTCTTGAATTTTTGATTCAACAATTTCTTCTCCTTCATTTTCACAGGTACATATTGCATTAACCGGTTGAGCTTCCAATGCAAAACTCGGTTATTCCCGCAATTTGATTTTTGCTCCGGTTTTGGTATGAGGCATGTTGAGCAATTTCCTTCTTCAATGAAGTCAAATCATTGACCAATCTTTGCAACAATGGATCAACTCTTTCATCTTTAGAACTCTAGTCCTTATTCTTCACTGAATAGTCCTACTTGATGAAAAGTTATTGAGCATTGTCTAGAGTATTTGGTTGAGCTCTTCGTAGCATGAAACCGACTTTAGGCAATCAAGCATTCACGAAGAACCTTTTTGATTATCTGTAGTAGGACGAGCACCACAATAGGAATCTTGTTGATCAACTTATTGAACTTTGCTACAAAATATCTCATGGGCTCTTGCAATTCTTTCTTCATCGAGCCAATTGAGCAAGGAGGGCATGTGCATCTTCCGCAATATTGAATCTTGCTTCAAACTTGGTTTTCATATCATCCTAGTCAATAATGGAACGTGATGGTAAGTAGTAAAACTAGTTTCCAACGGCATCTTGTAATGATTCCACGAATAGTCGAATGGAAACATCTTCATGTCCCACTCCAAGAATGCCACAGGCTGTGATGAAAGCTATAATATGATCATCCGGACATTGCTTTCCATCTCCATAGAATTTGGGAAAGTTCTTTCTTGATCCTTTTAGAGGAGCCAACACAAGCGGATCAATGTTCTGTTCCCATGGCACAAGTGCAACCATTCTCTCTTCTCTTTCCTATACTTCTTCTTCTTGTTCTCCTTCTGCGGGAATGAGATTAAGTGGTTCTGCAACTGCTTTTTCAATAAGATCTTCACGAGGAAAGTTAGGATCAAATTCAAGAAGAAATTTTTGCCTAACTTGTCTTGCTACCTAGACAATAGGAAGTCTGAAATCAGCTTGTTGTTGCTCTTCAAATGTGGGATCAACAATGCCACTTGCATGATCAACTCAAGTGTATCTTTTTTCTGCCAATTTGTAAAAGATTTTCCAATATGTAAATGGAAATTTGCAGCCTGGAAATGACAGGTTTATAGTAGAAATCAATAGTGAATTTTCAGCAATGAGTTTCCAAATTTATGATTTTTTGTGATTTTCAAATATTTGTTTTTTTGTATTTTCAGAGATCATTTAAGGGTGCACAAGGAAAATCTTCCCCGGCGTAGTTGCCAAAAACTGTTGGTGAAATAATTTGTCACACAACAGATTATTGGTTTTGACCAACAACCACGGGGCTAAGCCCCTCCTTGAGTATGGGGAGGCTCTTATTATTGAATGCCAACTAACTAAAACCGAGGGGTGGCTATTTGGCCGGGGATCACACAGGAATACTCCACTAAACGTGTGGCAAAGCACTTGTACAATGTACTGAGGATGAATTTGCTTGGGAGAGAGGTAAAGAGTAGGAGACATAGAGAGAGAGTGTGTTAATGTTGTGAGTAGAGTTACAAAATTCACATGCATTATCTAGATTAGGTCCACATTCAATTAGAAGAATTCAACCATGTAAGCAATCAACAAGACTAATAAACCAAAGACACAAAGTTGTACAAATCCATTAATCAAGGACACAAAGTTCCTTCTTGGTTGTACAAGATCACAATGCTTGCAAAGTTGGAGAGTAGAGGATAAATGAACATAGACAAGGAGATAGAGGAAATGTAGCTTTTATTGCTTGATGTAGTAGTGAAATCCAACAACTTACAACAATAAACAATTGCCAACCCTTGGAATGGAGAAGCCATTCCAATTTATAGCATTACAACATGACTTTTCATCTTCCTCCCACATGACCTTTCACTTTCTTATTACCTGTGACCTTTCATCTCCTAAACTTGAGTTAATACATTCAATTTGGGCAAAAATACAATATTCTATTTCGAAACTCAAATTTGAGACCCTTCATATTCCTCTTCTTGGCAAAAATATGGAATTTATCAAGAAAATTTGCATTGCAGTTTGTCCTGCAAAGAAACCCGAGCACCTGGAGTAATTCCTTGTGGGTCTTCAAAAGCTAATCCATTCATTTCCTTTGTTATGTGGACAGGCAAAATCGGGAACAAAGGAACAATTCCCTTTGTTCCTCATTCGACGACATAATCGACTTATGCATCTTTTTCCTCCTTCGTTGGTCATATCGGGTTTTCGGAGAACACATGCAACATTGGAAATGTTCTGTGAGTTTCGACAAGGGCCAACATGTTCGATCCATACACTTTTTACCTCCTCTGCGGCGTTAAGGGGTTTCGAGAACAATGGAACATGAACTGTTCCTTGAGTTCCACCAAGGGCTGACATGTCCAATCCATGCACTCACCTCTTTCCTCGTTGGCTTGTGCGGGTATATGGGGAGCACAAGGAACAAGGGAATTGTTCCACGAGTTCCTTGTAATGCCAATATGTTTGAATTTGCCTTGGTAAATGCGGGTATCCAGGGTTTCGGAGAGGCCGAGAACGAAGGAACATGAGGAACATTCCTTTAGTTCTAAGAAACCCGACTTTATCGACTTGCCATCATTTCCTTTCTTTATCAACCAAGGCGAGATGCGGGCAATAGGTGGAACTGCTTCCACCTCTTCCTCCAAAAGCCGATTTTTCCCATATTGCCCCTAAACTTGCGCTTTTGACTAACTCCTGAAGACGTGAGGCTCAACAAGAGGATGGAAACACCAAAGCATGAGGATTTGCCCATGACTTCAAAAGTTTTGAAATTGCATTGATCTTGTGAAAACAACACCATTCACCCTTTTAGCACGGAGGAGCAACAACAATTTCTTGAGCTATCATAGTAGATTCTTAAGTTTTGGAACAAAGCGATGTGCTCATCATGGAGAGGATTCCAACAACTTTCCAATGACTATTAGTTTGCCTCCCAACTCCTCATGGAACTCCTAGAATCATTCTAACATGTCGGCTTCCACCGTTGGAGTATGGCATTCCCGCAGACTTTGAGGTGACCCCGTTTGACTAGTTTGATTCCTAAGATCACTTATCTCCACAGAGCTTCCCTAAACTGCCTTGGATAACATCATGGCTCTCCTGCACAAATTCAAGATGGTTAAGGTCTTCCTGTCGCCTTTCGGAGGATATCCATATGTTGCAAAATGGCCCTTTTAAGGCCTCCAGGAAAGTTGTTTCTCTTTGAAAATCAATGACTTCTTCAATCACCTTAGGTATTCATCCCTGCAAATAAAACACACATGAAAATCTTGTTAGCATGTTCCTATTACCCAGAATGAGAATGACACTGTGGGCAGGCTGGCTATACGACTTTTCAAGTGGGGGCTTGTTTGTCATGGCCAAAATTTTCAGCTTTGCATGCTATACATTTAGCATGACAACAGGGGCGGCCCTGGTAACATAGCAAATCACAGACAAAATTGCAAAATTAACCATCGTGTCAAGGCTATAAAAACACATAACAAAACACTATTGATAATTGTTAACTTGAAATATTTAAACAAGTCACGACATATGATGTATCACATACATTTGTAGCATATTAGCCGAATGAGAATGACACTTTGTGGGCTGGTTGGCTAGACGATTTTTCAAGTGGGGGCTTGTTTGTCATGGCCAAAATTTTCAGTTTTGCATGCTATACATTTAGCATGACAACAGGGCGGCCCACAGTAACATAGCAAATCACGAGACAAAATTGCAAAATTAACCATCGTGTCAAGGCTATAAAAACACATAACAAAACATTATTGATAATTGTTAATTTGAAATATTTAAACAAGTCACAACATATGATGTATCACATACATTTGTAGCATATTTTAAAAATAGAAAAACCGTCAATGGTCATAGTCAAACTCTGAACTATGTGAACACATATCACATTTTTGTTTATCAAGAGCATTTAAATCAGCAATTGTTTTACTAGTACCGGATGCAATAGTACAAGAAACATTTTAGCTGTGTTTTTTTAGTTTATTTTATTTTTGATCTTGTTTTTTTGTTTTGTTTTTAGTATAGCTATCATACCCAAAGCGGCATTGTTTTTAATCATGACAATTTGGTATGCATGATAATAGAAGAATCGAGGAGCTACCCACGTATTACCTTGTGATGTCCCCTTTTTGGAACAAACCGGAAAATTAGCCAAATCTGGAAATAAAAATCTGAATCTTACATTTCAACCATAAACCCTCAACAAAAGCACTGAAATCTGGAACTTACTATTTTTAGTAAGTTCGTGAAAACCCTAGGCTGAAATATTCAAAATTCCATAACTTCTGATTTACAACTCCGAATTGCATGAAACGAAAGGAAATGATAGATATTAATCGGAGCAAATTTCTGTACAAGAAAACCACAAAAATACGGAAAACCTGATTTTTAAATCCCGAAATACAGCTGTAGCATCAAACCCTCATAACTTGCAAAATACTTATCCGAAAATTATGAACCATAGCTCAAAACGAAGCATAAATTATAAGGAAAATTATGAGATCAATTTTAGAATTTTGCATCCACGAATGCCATGCTAAAAAGTCACCAAACTTCAAAACAAGTCGCTGCCCTAATTTTGGGAAACTAGGTAAATAACATAAATCTTCATAAATTCATATCTTGAGCAATACTTGGAATTTTGACACGAAATTACCCTTGTTGGAAAGCTTGGACAGAGATTTCCAATGAACATAAATTCATCAAATTCCAACCAACAAATTTTTCCAAAAATGCAACAGAAATTTCCAGCAAAGTCGCCACTTTCGAAAATGGCAAAAATAAATATCAAGTCTTCAAATCTTCAATGACAAAGTCTTCAAAATCAGATCCACTTCAATTCCAAATCGAATGAGAGAGAGCACAATGAAAATCTAGGGCATACATCCCATTTCTCCAAGCATGGAGAGACATAAATGATCAAATCAACATGATTCTAATGATGATCCCAACACTCCTTTTATTAGCAAGGAGGCACAAAATTCAAAATCCCTAGGAGAGGGAAATTATTAAATAAAAACAAATTTATTTCCCCTAGGTGTGGCATCCCTTTTTCAAAGGGTGATTTTATCAATAAAAACCACTTAAATATTAATTTAATTAATTCCCCATTTAATTTTTATATTTTGGGAATTAGATTAAATAATTTTTACAATTATATAATTAAATAATTATTGCTTTAGGCAATAATATTTAATTATTTAATAAAATTGTTCCCCTTGCAACATCCCAAAGCCCACGGGGAAAAATAGGCTAAGGGTCTTCAAAAATGGGGACATTACAGTCCTCCCTTCCCAAGATTGCTTGCCCTCAAGCAATAGCAAGCTCATGCATCTGGTACCAAAAGGGTAGCTCTCCAAGAACCGAGTTCCCATGCCACTCAAGTGGAGTAGCATCTGTAATATCTTGGGCTGCTTCGTCCTCCTAAAAGTTAGGAGTGTAAACTGTTGCATTTTATTTTTCAAACCTGCACATGAAACAAACCAGTTAGAAAAATGAGTGTTGAAGAACACTCTTCTTGCTTCTTCTTGGTATCTCCATGGCTTGGATGGTGCCCAACTTTCTTTCATGCATGGGTTGCCCCCATAATCTGCTATGCAGTCCCATATGCTGTTGTAGTCATGCCATTCTTCATCAAAAATCAGACTTATCCCTTCCCAATCAATCATGCATGAGTTACAAACAAACACCCATAACCATATCATCATGTGTACATAAAAATCTGAACTGTAGAATTAAACAATCTTGCATAATTTGTTTCCTCATTTTGCTGTCCCAAAATCTCAGTCATATGCTTCAAGATTTTCCTGTACTTTTGCCACACTCTTTCCCACAACATGTTAGCTATAAAATCAAGCCATACATAATTCCTCATGAAACTCCATTGGATGTGGAAAAACTCATCACTCATAAAAGAACATGAGTCAGAAACTTCATCACCCTTCCTAACATGTGGTCCATGATCATAAGAAACAACAAATGAAGAAGGTAACAAACTGAAAATGATAAATACATCAGTCTTATGTTGCATGAGAGCTTGTACTAACAATAAATCATTCTTCTTCAAGGCCCAAGCATCATCTATTACCTTGAATTTTGGTATCATATAGATACCCTTGAACCCATGTTTGCATGTTCCTAACTGATTTTGCAGCCCTCTTAGAAAATTACTGTTGGCAGCCCCCTTAAACTGCATTCTTTTTATCAGTCCATGCATAAGAAACTTCCAATTTGTTGTGTCATGAAAAACTGAAATTTTCTGAGCTTTTGTACCAACAAAATTAGCTATAAGAAAAACATGAGGTGGCTGTTTTTTCTTATGCATAACAGCAATAAAGTTTACCCAACTGCTTGAAGTGCCAAATAGATCATGGCAAGGAACTTCCATATGCAAATTGTCAATAATTAAAGACTCATCATTAGGCAAACTTGTTCTCATACCTTGGATTCCCATTTCCTTGTCTTCTTTGGTGTATTTGAGCTCCATCTTTTCTAGGGTGAGAGTGAATTCTCCCAATGTGTAAAACCATTGACACCCTAACATCACATCCATGTTATTCAAACTCACAACATAAAAGTCATCACATACTTCATTATTTCTCAATGTGGTAATGAGTGGGGAACTCTTGTGCCAACATAGTATGATGGATCCATTAGCCAAGGATACCTGGAGGCCTTGGAATCCTCCAATATTCAAACTTAAGCTTGTAATCTTCCTTGCATCAATGAAATCGTGTGAAGCACTATTATTAATAAAAAAACTCACCGGATTGCCATGCAACATACCTCTTGTTCGGGATAGGTGAATTCTATCATTTCCGGAAAGTGATGCCAAGGTTTCCTCTATTACACTTTCTTCCTTATGCCCATGTTCATCAACAACAACTTCATCATCCTCATTAGCCAAATAAAAATCAAATTCTGAATAATCCATTACCTTATTATGTGGCTGCCCTTTTGAGGCATGAGTTTGATCACCCAAAAGTGACCTTGGCTGCCCCTCATTTACTGTTTTTCGTTGCATATGTACAGCCAGTACTGTACGGATCAGCGAGCTTGCCATTTGTATTTTCATTTGTTGGGGGGTATCCCTTATTCATTGCCTTTACACTTTTTTGGTTGTTCTTTCCCTTAGCAACTGATTCTTCTGTGCCTTAACATTCTATGTAAGTATTAGATACAAGAAACTCCTTAGTATGCACCGAAGAACTCATACCTTGAAGATTCATTCCCATATCCTTTTCTGAAGACTTGGCTGCCATATATGTTTTCATCTTAATTTGATTCATGACACCTTTTGCCAAGGTGTGAGAATTGCATGATACCTCCTGTCTCAATTCTTCCTTAAGCACATTCAACAATTGTAGAGGAATATCATCATATTCATTTAACACCGTGGACATGATGGTTTGCATTGCAACCATTATATTTTCTGAATGATTATCTTGTATGACCCCAAAGAATACCTCGAACATATGAAGGATGAGATCATTGCAACCAAGATCTAACATCAATACACAAGATCTTACCTCTGCCATAGTTTCCAGAATTTTCACCCTCTTGTTGTGATAAGGGCTTGTGACATTCCAAAGGCCTTGAAAACTTCCGACCATGTGTTCGAAAATGTCTCTCATGATATCATCACTGTAGGGCAGATTAGGGGTTGTGACCCTTGTGACTTCAGCAATGCAAGTAACAACCATAATTTTCACTCTCACATCTTCATGCCAAAAGATCCTAGGCTTAATCAATTGAAACATCAATGAATGAATCATGTACTTATCTAATTGTTTGACCATGGCCAAACAATTTTCTATTTCCTCCAAGTCCTTAAGCAAGGCATCCTTGGAATGATGCGGACGCTTAAGCTTCTTCCCAACCCTGATGATCCTTTCTTTCAAACCACCTTCACTCATTAACTCCATGGTTCCACTGAGCCTCTTATCTCTGCATACAAATCTGAAAATACAAATCCTGCATCCACAAATGATCCACACAAATAGAAGAAGGAAGCTTTGATACCATTGTGTGATGCCCCCTTTTTGGAACAAATCAGAAAATTAGTCAAATCTAAAAATAAAAATCTGAATCTTACATTTCAACCATAAACCCTCAACAAAAGCATTGAAATCTGGAACTTATTATTTTTAGTAAGTTTGTCAAAACCCTAGGCTGAAATATTCAAAATTCCATAACTTTTGATTTACAACTCCGAATTGCATGAAATGAAAGGAAATGATAGATATTAATTAGGAACAAATTTCCGTACAAGAAAACCACAAAAATACGGAAAACCTGATTTTAAATCCTGAAATATAGCCGCAGCATCAAAACCTCATAACTTGCAAAATACTTATCCGAAAATTATGAACCATAGCTCAAAACGAAGCATAAATTATAAGGAAAATTATGAGATCAATTTTAGAATTTTGCATCTACGAATGCCATGCTAAAAAGTCACTGAAACTCCAAAACAAGTCGCTGCCTAATTTTGAGAAATTAGGTAAATAACATAAATCTTCATAAATTCATAACTTGAATAATACTTGGAATTTTGACACGAAATTACCCTTGTTGGAAAGCTTGACAAAGAGCTTTCCAATGAACATGAATTCATCAAATTCCAACCAACAAAATTTTCTAGAAATGCAACAAAATTTCCAACAAAGTTGCCACTTTTGAAAATGGCCAAAATAAATATCAAGTTTTCAAATCTTCAATGACAAAGTCTTCAAAATCAGATCCACTTCAATTCCAAATCGAATGAGAGAGAGCACAATGAAAATCTAGGGCATACATCCCATTTCTCCAAGCATGGAGAGACATAAATGATCAAATCAACATGAGTCTAACAATGATCCCAACACTCCTTTTATAAGCAAGGAGGCACAAAATTCGAAATCCCTAGGAGAGGGAAATTATTAAATAAAAGCAATTTATTTCCCCTAGGTGTGGCGTCCCCTTTTCAAAGGGTGATTTTATCAATAAAAACCACTTAAATATTTATTTAATTAATTCCCCATTTAATTTTTATATTTTGGGAATTAAATTAAATAATCTTCACAATTAAATAATTATTGCTTCAGGCAATAATATTTAATTATTTAATAAAATTGTTCCCCTTGCAACATCCCAAAGCCCATGGGAAAGATAGGCTAAGGGTCTTCAAAAATGGGGACATTACATACCTAAACTAGTACTAGTACCAAAATGGTATCGGTATTGGTAAGTGGGCCTTGAGGGAAGTAATTGGATACATAAAAATACACAATTAATTGAAATAATGTGTAAAATTAGGAAAACAAACCTAAAGTGAACTGACGTTGGTGTATTTACATATACCAATATCAAAACCAATAAAGATTTCTTAAACATTGGAAAGCTGGTTTGTTTGATGTTAAAAGTTTATAAAACTGTAGTCTGAATTGGTACCTTAGTATTGAAAAATTATGCAGGTTGGAAGGTCTATTATGGTTTAAATAGCAATGTAAAGATGTTGAACTATGGAGTTGGGATAAAAAGTAAGTAATAATTTTTAGCTTGATACCATGAGCCATCCTCCATAGTTGCAAAGTGTGGGTTGGAATCTATCTCGACAAACATGAAACATATTTGAGCTAATCCATAAACAATTTCAAAATTACCTTTTGCCAAGTTAGGAAGAAAAAGGCTTTCTGCAATTTCCCAACAATGGTTAACTTATCTACGACTAGCATAAGGTTAGCAAAAAGATTTGGATATATGGTTGGAGAAGTGAGACATCTACAAATTTTTAACAGTGACAAATCTAAGCAATTTCAAATCAAATATCTAAACTAAAATCATTGACTACCTTTGGAACAAGAATAAAATTAAAATCATGAAAAAATACTATTTTTTTTAAGTATATCATCAACCCTAAATAAGAGAATCTCATCTACTCCCTTTAGATAACTAACTCCAAAAAGAAAATCATGTTTGTAAAACTAAGAACCAACTCACACAAACTCCATGGTGAAATTGGTAGATGGATCCTCTTGAAGATATTGGGAATGGTGATTCTGTAAGGGGTAAAACTAAAATGAAGGAGAGTCAAAAGTATATATAGAGTCAAATTAACATGTGTTGTGAGATGTCAAGTAAGAGTGGAATGACTGATATATATAAGACCCGAAGGATGCAATTTGTGAATACACGCCCCATTGGTGAGGGCACAATCACAAGGGATGCATATTTCCTTGATTAATGATATGTTTAGGTATATAACATTTCTTCTCATGTCAAATTGCTTTTTCCTCGAAGCACAAGAAATGAAGGATGTGCATATCAATAAAGGATTGATTTGATGATTTCCCGTGAGGCCTCTTTGTTAGGAAAATTCTTCAATTTAACCAAATATTTAGTAACTTCTCTAGATTATAATAATTTAATTTGTATTTGCAAGATATCCTTAGGAACGGAAATAAGCCTACCTTCCTCATCTGGTTTTGTATGCTCTATAGGGATTTGCAAATGTGGACCTGATTTCGATTTTATAAAAGATGTGTGAAAAACAGTAGTTCTTTATTCGGAAGATGTAAGACATAAGCAGCCAGGTTTACCTTCCTACGAAAATGATAAGGACAATAATATTTTGGACCTAGTTAGAAGTTTTTCCCACTTTATTTAAGGGACACTTGTTTGTAAAGCTTCCATTGTACATAAAGTTATAAACTCAATCTCCCATTTGATACTCACATTCAGAACAATATAGGTTGTCTTCTTGTTTTATCCGATTCTGAAATTGCTCCAGATTTTATTTTTAAGGCATGAAAGATTTGCTCAGATTCCTGTAAGAAATTACTTGCTGTCTGTACTTTAACTTTGGGAAGCATGAATCCCTAAGTCTCAGCGGTACATATCTACACAAGGCCATAAATGATGTCATCTTAGTAGACATATGATAAGTGATATTATACCGCCATTTAGCTAATAAATGCAACCATTAAACCAGGGCCTGTGGGTACATACTTATTTAAGTGTACCTGTACCGGTACATATCAGGCCTGGTACGGGGGGGTACTTGGCATTTCCGGGCAGTCTAGATTTGCGGTTGATGAGTAGAAATCATATCAAATAGATTCTTGTTTGAATACATAACTCCTTCCAAAAGGTACTGGCAAATAGGGGATCACAATCAAATACAATTGATTTCAGAAATCCATGTAATTTACAAACATTCTAATTTCTCAACATAAGCTTCAATGATTTGTTTGGTGGAATATGCTATGTGCATGCCAAGAAATTAAACATATTTGGTAAGATCGTATACAGCAACAAAAAATCAATAATTTCCCTGTGATTTTGGAAAACCATTAATAGTATCCGTGGAAATTGCTTCCCATTTCTGCTCAGGACTGGTACTGGTTGTAATAAATCAGTGTATGTCACAGACTCACTTTTGTATATTTGATACGTATCACATTCTACAACATATTGCTATATATCCTCCATATTTTTGAATTTCTCAATAAAGGATTTTCGAGTATTATTATATGAATTGAAAGAATGACGTGCCCTACATTTGGAGAATCATGACTATCTTTTACATCTTGTTTAATAAACTTTTAATGCCCAGACAGATTTGATATTTGACTCCAAAAATATCGTTCCTCCAAACAAATTGGGGATATCATCAATATTGTTTTTAACATTATTCACTTTTTGCATAATCAGCTTGAAAATTATTTATCCATGTTGGAATAATTATAAAAAATTGTATTAGTTTTTTTCCCAATCCCTATGAGGTTAAGCATTTGCTGCTTCATTAGTTTTATCTCTCTATGCAAAAATTCAAAATCAAACATTTCTATCTTTTCAATCCACTTTTGTTGCTTGGTCGATAGGGTCTTTTGTTGTAGCCTGTAGAAGATACTTAAGAGTTAAGACTATAATGATCTGTTTTAACTGGAAATTTACTCCCTAGCAAATGTTGTCTTCATTTTCCAACATTATCTTATCATAAAGTGATTTTAATTTATGCCTAGGTTTTAATTTGTGGCTGTAAAAAGCAACAGGGTCCCCATATTGCGTGATTACCGCCCTATTCCTTCTCCTAAGGCATCAAACTCAATTATAAATGGTTTGGTGAAATCTAGAGTTTACTGGGAGTGGAGTCAATGATAATATCTCATTAAGATTAGCTTTGGTTTGCCTCTTTAGATCAAGTAAAAGAGTGCTTTTTAATAGTTCTGATAAGGGAGTCTTAATGAATTCTCAATAGTACACAGCTAGGCCTTACTCTTACCATCAAAATTGGTTTTGGCCCTTGGAGCTGACCATTCAACGACATCTTTTATTTGGAAGGGTGTACTTGAAAGTTTATGACCATGATATTCAATGTCTTTTTACCTAAAACTACACTTGGACCTCTAAGCACAGTACTTATTTTTTTCTAGAATTGGTAAAACTTGATCAACATGCTTAAGATGGTCTTTCTAGATATGATCAAAAATACTACCAATTTTTTTTTGCAAAAGGGATGAAAAATATTATTTATTGCAGATTGAGAAGTTGTGGGTACAATGGTCTGCCTGAACCACATGACCTTGAACTCATAATTCCTTTCCCGAGTATAAAGTATTGTTTTTGGAGCATCTTCCGGTTGTTTCCAAATTACATAACATCCTTATTTTAAACCTAGTTTGGTAAATAACTTAACACTGAGAAGTTCATGAAGTATCTCATCTATGAATGGAATAGGAATTTTTTTTGATAGATATTTCGTATAAACCCTCTGGAATCGATAGAGTTGATATGACCCATCTTTCTTTCTGGTTAGGATTACCGGAACAAAATAAGATCTCTTACATGCGAATAATAATGACATGTTCCGAGAATTCTTGCATCAGACATTCAATCTCATGTTATAGTTATTTTCCTGCAGGCACAATTACATATATAGTTGCAGTTAAAAATCATGAAAATCAACAAAGCTTGTGAATCTATTGTAAAACCAAACCCTCTTTTCTATACAATTAAACACACGTTGATAGATCATGCAGACCATCTTGGCCCAAACGATGTTAAAAGATGTGTTAACTTGTCTTTATGAATGTGCACAACCTGAGGAAAAATGTGATCTTTGATACTTGATTACTTTTTGAAATCCCTTATAAATACCAGAAACACTTTTTCCCCAATCCGAAATTAGCAGTAGGTGCTAGGATTTTGTTGTCAATGTTTGGTATGTGCAAGCTGTGGAAGAGTTCCTTAGTCTGTATGTATGACATATCAGTGCATGTTAGGCATGTGTTGAATTAAAGTTTGTATTTTAGGGTTGTTTTACTGCTCCTGTTTTCTACAGTATATTATTGTAGTTTCTTGTACAGATTAAGCTTTTCTTCCAGTACCTTTTATTTGTAAAATATTGTGATGTACAGGATGGCATTGAAGACTGCCGCAAGCTTTGTGGTGGACATGGGTACTTGTGCAGTAGTGGGCTTCCAGAACTATTTGCTGCATATGTTCCTGCTTGCACATATGAAGGAGATAACACAGTTCTGCTCCTTCAGGTATTTGATACCATTATCATTTTCTGTTATATTTGAGTTGGTAGACTGGTCACATAGAAAGCATGCATATCATTTTGGGTTTGTACATGCTGTAATGTAATTCAATATGCATCGACATTTGTGCCAACTTTCCAGTAACCTCATTAAATGGGATTTATTTGGTTTCTCTCTGGAAACTGGCATGGCTGATTTAGGGTCAGCAGGCGGAACATTGAAAACATATTTTACAATTTCTGTTAAGTTACTAACTTATGTCACTAATAAACAGCGATAGGTAGGTTCCTACTCTACCCAAAAGGTTGTGCTCATAAAGGAAATTGTATCTCATCCAAACTTTATAAGAAACTTAGTATGAACGGTTATTATGAGCACATTTAATATTGAAAAATGTTACTTACTCATTGTTATGCATATGAGAATGACTTATCTGCTAATCATGTCAATGTAGCTGGCAAGGAAAGTTGGTGGGCGTCTTGTCCAACTGAAAGGTATGGAAATGGCACCTTCTTCCTCGTGAATGAGATAATGGGAGAAGAGGTTAGGGTCATCGATCATGCTATTAAAACATCTTAATTATTTGTCAAAAGGGATCTGCATTAGCAAGCCAAATCCATTTGTGAAGATGTTGACTTGTGAGTCCTAACTTTGGAAGAAGAGGACAACTAGCTCTTTCCTTTTGTATTTGGATTTTTTTGTCACTAATATAAGTTTGAAAATCATTTATGAAATTAGAATAATCAAAATGGTTTTGTGTAATGTCCCCTTTCCTTCGCGGGAGCCTAAGAGCCAAATTTTAGTCTTAGTCTTGGTCATACCCAAGGGGCTATGGACGTTGGGAGCTACTGGGTATGAATATCTAGTGCATTTTATTATTTTTCTTCATTGACATGTGCATACGTGGTTTTGGAGGGGCTATATGTTATGTTTTGTCGTTAGGGAGGGGCCACATGGTACTTATGTTCTAATTTTGCGTTGGGGGTCACTTTTGGACCATGGTGACTTAAAAGGTGAAAAGTAACTTAAGTTACTTTATGTTATTGGCCCATCCTAAGGAAAAATGCGACTAGGGCCTTTTAGGGTTCTTTTGCCTTTGAAAAGGGGATTAGATAGGCCCCTACCCTACTCTATATAGCTTCGTCGGCCCCCCCCCCCCGCCTATATAGAATCTATATAGCTGTAGAGAATTCTCCCCATAGATATGCATGCCTCCCCACCCCTAGTTAGTACAGCTGTCCGGAAACCGGCATAGACTCGTAGGCCGCCGGCCCCCTATCCCTATCACACTATGGGATGGGCATAGCATAAAGGAATGTGCCCCCCCTCTCATTCAGGGCTCCTCACCTCGGAATACGATAGACAGTACGAGATCTCTCGTATAGTTCTAGTTGGCCCCCATATAAGGAGTTGAGGGGAGAAAGGAGAGGATACTTTATGCATACTCAACTATTTCTTTTCATGTGCAACTGCTGTTTGCAAATCTTCAGCTTGTGGAGTGAGATCCCATAGGAACCCTAGCTTCGGTGGTGAGAGATCCATCCCTAGCTAGCAGGGCATTCTTCGGTAGTGAGAGATCTACCCTAGCTTGTCATTTTGGAGTTGTTTTCGGGCTAATTCACAGAGATATTTTCAGGGTTTTCAGAGATAGGGTTTTGAGGGTTTTTGAGAGGTTTGGTGAAGATAATCAGTGAGTTTTCAGATCAAACTTACGGAAGCAATAAAGGAAGGGTTTGACATCATTTCCAGGGGATTTCAAAGGGGTTTTGACCATCTACCAAAAAGGGCGACTTGTTTTGGAGATTGCAGCCCTTATTTGGAGGGTTTCTAGTTGGCCATTTTCAGATCTGAAGGTTGGAATACCATCTTCTATATTTGTAAATGTTATTTCCAAAGTTTCATAGTTTTTGCACTTGTATTCGGGAAGATATGAATTTTAGAAGTTTTCCAGCTGTTTAGGGCATGCTGTAATTTTCTGGCAGTGTTCTATTATCTGAAAAATTCCAAAAATAATTTCCTAGTGTTAGTTTTATTGTTATCAAGCTCTCTATAAATTTTCAAGTGATTCGGGCAAGTATTTTGTGAGTTATAGATTTATTTCTATTCGCTGCCCTAGTTTTATTTTCTGCAAAAATCAAAATTCTGTTTGGCTGCAAATTGTCAGTATTTTGTGCTTTTCTAAGTGGTATCCCACAAGGGATATTTCATTTTGCTATCCATCCACAATAACATTATCTTTATATTTCCACAATAAATGGATACCATTGTTTTGGAAGCCTTATGCAATATTTTGATAAGTCAAACATGCAAACCATGCAATTACAAAATCAGCTCAGGTCATTGAGATGTCAATTCCGTATAAGCTGTAGTCATGTAAAAAATACCTTATACACCATACACACTCTTCCGATATCTGGAAATACATTTGATTTTTTTTTTTACTTTGTTTTATTTTTTGTTTTGTAAATCATCCATTGGAAGAGAAGTGCCACTTTGTTACTTAACAAACTTGGAGCTGACTTCACCTAGTAAATTCGCTTTAGGTGTGCATTGCTCAAATCTTAAACTGTTCGTGCACTGATTCTTGACTACCCGTCATTTTGTCTTTACTTTTTTATGCCCTGTGGGTTGGACCCACTTCTTACTGCAACACAGCTCTGCTTTGTTGCTTGTCAAGTCTAACCTACATGTCTGTTTATCTCTAGAAGCCTTTGACCTTCCTCGAAATTCATTGATTGATTGAAGGTGTACTACTTCGGGCTCTCCTAATATCAATGAAGGACTATAAGATAAGATATCATCATTCTTGTTTCCCATCGTGCAAGGATAACCATGTATGCACACCATGCAATGATAGATGAAGTTCTAGTCTATATTCTTCACTGTTCAATTATGACTCTTTAATTGACCTGCCGAAAGGATTACCCAAACAAATTATTGCATCTAATCACGCTTGAGGTGTTATGAGGGACTACAAGCATTTTCATACTTTTATATTATGGTTCCCAATTCCAAAGTTTTTCCAATATACAAATCCGCAATCAATTATTCTGCCTACCAACAGGAGTTTAACTCAACATTTCAGTTTAGTGTTGTATAAATGAATATGTAATTGGTTTACAAGAAACTAACAAGATGAATGCGGCAAGTCTCATTAAAAAGAGTTATTAGGAGTATACTAGTTTGAAATATGATTGAAGTACGCATGATAAACTTTGGTCTGGTTAAAATGTCAATCCATGAAATAGATCTTAGATTTCTTCTGGTTTACCTCATACCTTTAAGCAACTTAAATTCAAGAGTAGGCTGACTGTTGAGGGTTAGTATTCCCCCACAAAACACTAGTGCAAATGATAAATATTCAGGACAACTACTGGGTGGTATTACCCATTCCAAATGTAAAGAATCATGTCCTAGGGTACAGTCCTTATGGGCCATACCATCAATGTATACTACAGACATTGTCTCAGCATCCAATATGTACTCACAACTACTATCCAATTAACCAAGTGAAATATATATTCAAGTACATGATAAAGAAGAAAATTCCTGTATATCAGGGTGATGCGCTAACAACTCAATTCCTGCTTGACTGTTTAGTCTCAGGGCTTTCTACAATTCTTTTGAAGGAATCAAAACTACCTTAATTCATCTATAACAAATAATTCATTGCAGATAGGATAAAAGGAAGAGAACATCATACAAAATCATACTATAATGACTCGTGAGTATAATCAACTCTGCGCATTTCTGAGTTCTCTTTCAATACTACACAACTCATGCATATTCCATGGGCCTGGTATCTATATAGATGGATGTAAGCACTTCAAATGTGCACAGGAATTGTTATAACCAGACCATATGAGAACCTTCCCTCTCATGAATGGAACAATGAAAGTATCTACCGAAGGAAATCGAGTATTTGTATTTCCAAAACATACATTTACTTTCTATGTCCACAAGTGAATTTACAAACAAAATACAGTAGTGCAAATGGAAGGAAACTGTTCAACTTCCAACACACATATCCAAACAGTGCACTAATTTAGAATAGGTCAAGAAGAGAACTACAGTCCCTATCATTTGCTTACATTGGTGGAAACTATACCACATCATATCTTGGGTCTGCTCAACCCCAACCTCGATATGGGTGTCGAACGGTGGCCCAATTATATATATTTAAGTGTAATGAAATTACTTAGATAGATCTGAATATCAGCAGCAATATAAAGCCAAAGAACACTAAAACATAGAGAAATGGTCACAATATGCAAGTAGAATGACTTAGCCACTTCGAGGGAGCAACCTCCAAACCATACAATAAGACTCAAGTGCTCAATATGATGATCATCTACCAGCTACTAACTCCTATATATACCCTACTATGCTATGCAAAGCACCAAGGCCGACCTACTAAGCATATGAAAACATAAATGAATGTGATATGACATGATAAGAGATTATGTTAGCCACAAGTCGGCCATCCATATCCCGATATATGACCTAGGATTAAGGGTGTAGCATGCCCCTCCCCTTCAAAGCAACATTGTATCCAAAGTTGGTAATCTCTTGATCCATAAACACGAGTAAATACTCTACTTTTAAAACTGTTTTCAAGCATCTTTTTAACCTTATCAGTTCTCAACTTTTTATCAACTTGAACTGATTAAAATCTGATTTAATTTCTGATTCAAATGTGTATAAAAACTGATTTCAAACTGAATTAAATTGATAAAAAACTTATTCATATCGGTTATCCGTTCGAACCAATCAGATTTTCAATATTCCTGATTTAATTGATTTCTTGTAAAATTGTCAACTGATTAAACTTGCATCCAAAACTGAAATCTGATTTAAAAATATGCAAATAGACTGAAATCTGAATGCAAAAATTAGAAAACACAACAGAGACATTGTTTACGGGGTTCGAAAATTCCTACGTCCCCGAGTTCATACGAACCGATCCATTAATGTTTAGATTTGCAAATACATTTAAAAACTTACAAATCAAATAATGAACCTTTATAACCTTCCGAAGACTCGAGAACCTTTGAGCTCTAAAAATATCGAGTGTTCACTCCCGTGTTTGTTCCCGACTTCGCATGTCGATCTTCTTCCAGCTTTTCCGTCAAAAGCTAATCAAAATGCTTTACAAAAACGACATATGAACTCCAAATTGGAAGAATAAATACATCACCAAATTCGTCTTTGAATTCTGAGCATTTTCCCAATTCACATCGAGACCTAGTTTTGCTCCTAATTGCTTCAAAGACTCGCTTTGTAAAACTGCCCGCTTATGGTTTTTAACACACTTTGCCCAGTTAACTTATTCAATTATAAGTGAGATCTTTTTATAGTTCGCAAACCGCCAATGGCCCAATGGTTGGCTATAATTTTTGGAGACCAATGGTTAGGGGGTCAAGCCCTTCTAACCTCCACCGCCGACGCTTAACCCTTTTGGGACTAAATCCCACATGCTTTGGGGATATGGGCGTCGATGGTCTAAAATTAGGGAGGACGGTTTGTGTTATTGGCTCTTGAGTCGCTTTTTGCACACACCATGTGGTGGCTGATTTAGATGTGGTTGTGGGGCGACCGAGTTGGAATGCCACATGGTGTGGCCGTTGAACTAAATGCCGAGTATGGTCCAACTGCTGTGAATGTGGGCTCGGCGGTGGATAAGTATGGAGGTTGAGCTATGTTTGGATGTTCGGTTGAGGAGTTTGGGCCGAGCGGTGTGGGAGGTTATGCGTGTTGGCAAGTGAGCCGAGCTGGCCAAGAAGAGCTCGGCGAGCTAATCCAATGCAATTCGGTCCCCCAATACATATTACAATACAATGCATTTACAATATATGATATGTCCCACATGTATCCCACAATTACACTTAGAGGCAAATATATACAATATTGTGGCAATAATAAAATGAAGTAACAACGACAAAGACACCCTTATGATAAAAAGTGTTGACCTTGGTGAGGGCCCCTAGCCGAGAAATAGTGGGGCCCACCTATCTGAAAACGAGTGTCAAAGACCAGAGTCACAAAACCAATTTTTTTCTACTTAATTTCATTTTTCCACGCGTCGCTGCTTGATTGGCGAGCTGCCCTTATTTTTGCTCCTTCATCTGGAACTTTTGTGGACGATAACTTGCTCTAAAGCAGAGTCTGCTTTTCGCGTTCAAACATGTGACGAAAAATTATCGAAGTCTTCTACTGTATTGTAACGATCCTAGGAGATTTAGGAAAACTTTGCCCATTGATTTGATCTCCAGATCATCTGTGGATGCTACTTCCAGAATGCTTCATCTTCCTATGTTGCATCTTTAATGTCCAAATTCTTCCACTTGAATAGATACTCGGTGATGACCCTCTTCCTCAACTTCTTAATTCATGTTTATACGATTCCTTTAGGCTCCAAGATGATGCGTCCCTCCTCATCAAGCTTTGGTAACACTGATTGAGAAGACACTTTTTGTCCAATGACCTTCTTCAAGTAAGAAACATGGAAAACTGGATGTATTTTAGTTGACTGAGGAAGCTCTAGTTTATATACCACACTACCAATTTTTTGCAACACTTGATAAGGGCCATAATATTT
Source organism: Taxus wallichiana var. yunnanensis (assembly GCA_018340775.1). Taxonomy (NCBI): domain Eukaryota; kingdom Viridiplantae; phylum Streptophyta; class Pinopsida; order Cupressales; family Taxaceae; genus Taxus; species Taxus wallichiana. The sequence continues at coordinate 191,552,633 of CM031234.1, forward strand.
GGGTGAAAGCTTGTTATATTTTTTCTGTTGTTTTAAGGATAGTTGCTTATGTGCTAATCGTACAAAAACAAAGTCTCCAACTTCAAAGTTTCGCTCACTACGGTGTTGATCAGCTTGTTGTTTCATGCAGTTTTGTGCCATTACCAAATTCTCTTTAAGGCTAGAGAGCACCTCTTGTTGGTGTTGAATGTGCTCTTCAATTGCTCTTACTTTAGGCTAGACCCTCAAGTTGGAGGTGAGGGATGGTGGATGGTAACCATACAATGCCAAGAATGACATTTTGGATGAGGTATGAAATGAAGTGTTATACCACCATTTTGCAAGTGGTAGCCACTAAACCCATCTCTCTTGCTTATCTGAAGCAAAGCATCATAGATACCCCTCCAAACATTTGTTTACTACCTCAGTCTGTCCATTAGATTGGGGATGATATGATGAACTACGAGCCAATTGAGTACCCAAACATGAGAATAAATTAGTCTAAAAATTGCTAGTAAATATAGGATCATGATCACTTATTATAATCTTGGGTGTTCCATGTAGCTTCTGAATTGTATCCATAAAAGATATGGCAATTGTACTCGCTGTAAATGGATGTGACAAGGCACAAAAATGAGCATATTTGGTGAGTCTATCCACAACCACCATAATTACACTTTTCCCTTTAGATTTTGGTAATCCTGTGATGAAATCCATGGAAACCTCTGCCCACCACTCATTAGGAATAGATAGAGGTTGCAAAAGGCTTGGCAACTTAATATTTTCTCCTTGTTACACTAACACACCAAGCATTCTGCCACAAATTTTTGGACATCCCCTTTTAACCCTTCCCAAAAGAAATCTTTCTTAATTATGTGATAAGTTTTCAGGAACCCAAAATGCCCCCACTGGAGAAGCATGGAGCTCTGAGAGAACCTAATTTTTAAGGGTAGAGTTCTTGCATAAGTACAACCGATCCTTGTACCACAATGCATCCCCCTTCCATACATTTTTTTGAAATGGTCGATCTTGTTGGAGATTTTGAATGAGAGTGTGGCTCTTTATGTTATTTTGCCATTCTGATTTTGCTTGATTTACCCAATCTACGTGTAATATAACAATTCTTTTGTGGACTTATCTCTCCTGGATAGTGCATTAGCTACCACATTTTCTTTTCCTTTCTTGTAAATGATCTCAAAGTCATATCCCAACATCTTTGTGACCCATTTATGTTCTTCAGATTATAGTTGTTGCTCGAAGAAGTATTTCAAGTTGTCGTGATTTGTCTTGACCTTGACGTGATGGTCCATGAGATACAGTCTTCACTGTATGATTGTTGGAAGAATAGCCATTAATTCCTACTCTATGTTGGTTTTGATAGGTTCTTACCTTTGAGTTGACGACTCTCAAATGTCACATAAGTCTGCACCTATGCCACACCTTGAAGCATCACATTCAACATTGAAGGTTTCAGAGAAATTTGGGATAGCCGGCGGAGTGGTACACATGGCTTTCTTCAGTGACCCAAATGCTTGGGTTGCTTCCTCATTCCAATGAAAAGAGTCTTTCTTCAATAATATTGTGAGTGGTGCTACAATTCTACCATAATTCTTCACAAATCTGCGATAATAGCCCATAAACCCTAAGAATCCCTTGAGTTTTTGAGGGTTTTAAGAATCTGCTAGTCCACCATGGCCTAGATCTTATGAGGATCCACTTTTACACCTTCATGAGAAACAATATGACCCAAGTATTCTACCTCCTTGACTCCAAAAGCACACTTGGAGGGCTTAACATAAAGGTGTTGTTCAAGAGTGTCCAAAACCTTATTGACATGATGTAAATGTTCCTCCCAGGTCTTGTTGTAGATTAATATATCATCAAAGAATACTAGGACAAACTTTCGTAGAAATGGCTGAAAGATTGAATTCATCAAACTTTGGAAAGTAGATGGTGCATTTGTAAGGCCAAAAGGCATTATTAAAATTCATAGTGGCCCTCATGTGTCCTAAATGTTGTTTTATGAATATCTTCATCATAAATTTTGATTTGATGATATCTTTAATTGAAGATCTAATTTTGTAAAATAAACAACACCATGCAACTCATCTAACAAATCTTCAATGACAAGAATAGGAAACTTATCTTTCACTGTGTATTTGTTGAGCTCCTCAGTAGTCTGGACACATGCGTCAACCTTCATCCTTCTTTCGTACCATCACCACTGGAGAAGAGTAAACACTCTTGACTATGGTGAATAATACCTACTTCTAGCATCTCCTATACCATCTTTTCAATCTCACTCTTTTATAGAAAAGGGCGATAAGGTCTAATATTGGGTTGTTGGCTTCTTGGTAATAGCTAAATAGCATGATCACAATCACTTTTGGGAGCTAACCCTTTCAAAGATATCCCCAAATACCGAGTGCTCACTAATTGCTTGTAGATATGATGGTATAGGACCTTTTGATGGTTGAGCTTTTAGTGAATTTTTTTTTCCACAAACCCATTTGCACCCTTAAGCATTTTTTGCATTTGATGTGAACTTACGAATTGCGGAGCTTTTGCTTTCATCTTACGCAGCTCAAAAGTCCACCCTTCAAAATGGAATTTCATGAACATATCCTGGAAGCTCATCTCAATAGCTCAGAAGGTAGTATGACATTGGACCCTAACACAATGTCTGCTCCCCCATTGAAATGGTATACATGGGGCCATCTAATAGGTAATCTCCCATGGATAGCTTAATCTTATGACACTTTCTTGAACAACTAACTTACCTCCATCTGCAACCATGACCTGAAACTCTGGGGCTAGATAAATGAAGTAATTTAAGCGTAAGGCCAACTTATGATTGATGAAGTTGTGAGTACTTCCGAGTCAATTAGTACTGTCACCCTTTGTTTCTTCATGAACCCAACAACCTTGAGGTTTGTGGGGTGTTAATTCCTGAAATTGCATGGCAAGAGATGGTTGAGATTTTCATCAACGATCTTTGGAACCTCTTCCTCTTCACCAACTACTTCCTCCTCATCTTCTTCCTCATTAGGACCCTCAATGTAGAATAATTTCTTCTCAGGACACTTATGTCCCTTGCTCCACTTGCTATCACAACTGTAACATAGACCTTTTGCTCACTTCTCTTCAATTTGTTGAGGAGTCAATCGTGTCGGTTGGGGAAATGATGGTGTTGGAATCATACATTCCTTGTGAGTAGTGAGACCCGTTCATTTACTAGATCTCTTTCTTCTACATGACCACCAACTATTATTGATTCTGATATTGAACTTGGATTAAGAAGGCGAACATCAAGTTGGATGTTATCTTTGAGTCCACCTAAGAAGAGATCATTTAGATGATCCTTTGAGATGTCATCCACTCGTAAGGATAGATTTTGGAACTGTTGGATATAATCCTTGACTGTACTTGTCTATCGTAGTTTGGCTATCTAGCTAAATAGTTCTCTCTAATAACACTATTATTATAGTGGAACATAGATCGGAGTAATAGGGAGACCCTTTTATTTTTTTGACTTCTTTTTCTCGACACATCCATCATACCAAATGAACTGTTTTGGTTCCAGATACAAGGATGCCATTACCACCTTTTGTCCACTTGGGACTTGATGCAAACCAAAAACATTCTCCATTTGGTTGATCGATGTGTTTGGATCATAGTTCACATACTCGTATTCAGCAAATATTTGGCAAACCAAAAAAAATTGACTCGACAAGACTTGGTGAATATTCGGGAATATTCAACAACTTAAAAAATACGCAAATTTCTTTAAAAACATAAATTTTATGCAAAATATAGCTACAAAATGTATCAAATGAGTCTATAAAATGTTGGAGAAGTGTTTTCTATTAGATTTGAATACAAATACAATACAAAATTGCATCATCATGCGAATACAATAGCCGGCTGATAAGTGCTATGAATTTATGATGATTGTCATTGAAAATTATCATCATAAATTTCATATCTATGCAAGTTACAATATACAATAATTTACATTTTCCTCTTCCTTGTTCTAGAGAAATATTGGGGAGAGGGTCTATTGCCTCTACTAGTCCCCACACTTGGCTGCGTCTCCTTGCTCCTCCTAGAAGGTTGTGACTCCGGCTCCAACTTGGTAGTAGATGGTGGTGGCTCCTCTGCTGCATGTTCGACATCACCTTCAAAGATGTCATCCAATCCTGCTAGTGCTTCTCCCTCCATAGCTTCCCTCTCGAAAGAAGCAATCTCATCCTCTGTGAATGCAGGGATTTCCTCTTCTTGCCCAATCCACTTGCTGTATGGATCTATCTCATCCAAATCAATAAGCTCCTGCAATGTGGCCTCCACTTTTCTTGTGTGAAGCCAAAGATTGTATTGCACAAAAACCAAGTTGTTGAGGCGTTTTTGAGTCAACTTGTTGCGCTTCTTCGTGAATGGCCTCAAACAAACTCTAGTTGCATTCACATCCAAAAGTGCTACAAGGTTGAGATAAAATTCTGAGGGCTAGCTTTTGAAGATGCGGGGTATTTCCTCCCCAATCCTCCCACCAAGAACCTACAAACAAGATAATCAAAAGTTTATAAGTAATTAATAAAATTAAATTTGTAACTTGTAACACATATAAGTAACTTAGTAAACATTCTAATTTTTATTACATTTGTTATTAATTTAGTTTATATGTGGAGTTGTTAATAAACAACTCACCCGTATAGGAAAATGTGAGGTAAGTGGTTGAGGCTAACTCCTATTTTGTAGGAGCTTATTAGCCTATATATTCGTTTGTTATTTATTGAAGATATACAAAGAATTATTTCTGCGTTTTAATCTGAATAACTCTGTCCAAATGTTCTCAGTGTTGACAAGGCTTCTTGTGAAATTTTAGATGCATATATTTTCTCATAAATTTAAATCTTTTGCAACATAATTAATACTGTTGACTTTCCAGCTTTCTTATGAAATCATTGTATTGGTCTTCCATACGCATTGAATAGTGCTATCGCGTAAGGTCCTTCCCATGAATTTCTTTTGTCCAATGAGAGCATTGTTTATTAGCAACCTTCAGTGATTTTTAGGTACCTTGAATGACATAAGTTGTCATAATTCATACTAAGTAGCTAATCCTGGTACTGGTTCGCATACAGAGATCAGATATGTTGGTATGACATTTTCTTTGTGCTTGGTTATGACTTTTGTACGCATGCCATACCAAAAAACATAGATAATATTAAAAAGTATAGCCAAATAAGCAAAATTAACCATATAATATGCAGAGTAAACAAACTAAGTTAAATAACATATTTATAATTCAACACCAGATGTCACGATAATAAGGGGTCGAACTTGGAACAACTACATCATGTAAATGTTACAATTTATACACGAAAATCAAGATAAATCAGCATATTCGTTCCATTCATAATTGATAATCATACTGTGCTTCACTATCTTCATTGAGAGCATCAACATCATCATGTGGTTTATTACAACCACAAGCAGTTGTAGTGGCGTAGGATCAGCAAAAGGATGGAGTTTCAGCCCTAAGAAATTGATAATATGAAAGGGAGAGAGCAAATATGCAATGAGCGGTGAGTAACGAGTATGCAATGTGAGACAAGTGTTGTTGCATAAGGAGTCTGGGAGTGTATTTTTGGGTTTGCTATATTTTTTTATTATTTTTCAAAGTCCAGGTTTGACTTTTTAAAACAAAAATTAAAAAAATCATTTTAAGTTGTGGGCACCTGCTGGGTATGACCAGGTTACTGCTCAACAAGAACGTGCACGCCCAGGTTCGTCCCGGAATGAACCTGGCCATATCTGTCTTTATTGAGCAGTACGCTTGCTATACCCACAAAGGATCTGGATCTGTACTGTTACCTGAAATGTACTGTACTGGCACTGGCCCTCCTAGGTACAGGTATCTAGTAACATAGAATTGATATGAAAAGATACTGGTCACACAGATGCCTTGTATGGAGTAAATTTTCAACAAGCTTGCTTTATAACTTGTATTCAATAAATAGCCGCCTATAAGTGTGTTGGTAAAGTATGTGGGAATTATTAATCATATCAATCAGCTATGCCTTTTCTCATTGTGTGTGTGTGTGTGTGTGTGTGTGTTTTTAGTAGAGTACTTTTTCCTTCGTTCTAAGATCATCATTATTTATTACAGGTAGCAAGATTCTTGATGAAGACACTCCAACAACTGGGATCGAAGAAGCCACTGGGTACTGCTGCCTATTTGGGCAGATTGGAATATCTAATGGAGAATAATTGCAATGTTTCTCAAGGTAGATTAAGAAAAATGTTTTCCATGTCCTTGTGAATTGCGCAAGATTGGTCACTCTATAACTAGTGTCAATTTAAATGAAATAATGTGTTTCACTTAGTTGTCTTTTGTAGGAGAATATAAAGCAGATATTCTATATAAAATGCAAATAAACAATGCACTGTATAATTAGGCGATATCTAGATATTTCCAAAATCGTTCCTTTACATTAACTATTGAACTTGAGGTCCATTGGTAAATCACATCTATAATACAATCCAATATTGGAAATTTGAGAAATAAATTTGAAATGAAATGAAAATTGATTTAGCTTTAAGTAGACGGGAAAATTAGTTTTTCGAGGTCTTAACCCATATCATTATTCACAACACTGGTAAATCACACCTATAATACTATCCAATATTGGAAATTTGAGAAATAAATTTGAAATGAAATGAAAATTGATTTATCTTTAAGTAGACGGAAAATAAGTTTTTCAAGGTCTTGACCCATATTATCGTTCACAATTAATTTATGGTTCTGGAGTTCACATTCCCTGGCCGAATATAATTCTTTGGAACCTATTTTATGCACAACATGGGTTTAAAGTGTTTACAAACTTTTTGTTTCTTGTTGCTGATATCATTCTTTTTGCCTTTTCAAAGTACCGAGCCCGTTCTAATTACTACAATTTCTTTCATAAGAACAAGGACTTTCCATTGTTTTTGAAAAAAGTATGTCTTAAACTCACAGCATATGTAAACAACAGCAACAGATCTGTTTTAAATCAATGTTTCCATGTCTGTTTACCACATGGCTCTGATGGATTGTCCTTTATTGGCTGCCCAGGAATATTGTAGAAAGCTTATGACACCTACAGAGCTGTTACGGGTTGATTCCTAATTAGGATAGATATTCCATTCGTGATTCACCAACACAATTATTGAACTTACACAAACTTGAAATTTGATTTATATTGCTGTTAAGATCTTCTCTGAAAAACCCAATTTATCCTTAGTGTTGTGATGCTTGATGTGATAAAATTGATGAAATAGTTGCATAAAATGCAATTAAGCATGTAAAGAATTGAAACAATACATAAAGAGAATTTTCCTAGAGAAATCCATTTTGGGTAAACTCCAGAAAAGTGGGGTTGTGCCGCTTTATCTCCACCACCATCATATAAGATTTACAATCCAATTGCTTTAGTGAATCCCCAAGAACGTTGTAGGGATTTGATAGCACTACTACAATGCTTTCCAAGCTTGCCTTGCTCTGAAAGTTTTCTTAGACAAGTTGCTCTACTACTCTACTCTGCTGTCTACAAATCCTAAAACTGTAGAATTCAGAAATATATGGCCCAAGGGGTATATTTATACAAATGTATGAACAATTGAATCAGATGCCAACCTCAAATTTGAAAACGTCCAAAGAGATGGAATGAAAAATGCTGTGTCTTTCGCTTGGACGTTTGAGTCTTTAATTTTGTATTATATCTGGTGGATTCAACATGACCACAATATGCTTGTCTGCTCTTGTTTTTGCAGAGAGAGTTCAGTTGTAGGTAAATCTTACATGCGAGTTTGGCTGTAGCCGAATTTGTCCACTACAATTGATTTCACAAACTCTATGGGCCCTAAGATGCCCATATCCTCTTCTTGAAACTTTATACACTTGTGTTTTGTCTCTGTCCGATTTGGCTGCATGGAATGAGTGTGAGAATGTTTTCGACACCTCATTAGTCATACAAACAATGATATCGGTCTGATTACATCAGCCGAAATAAAATATACATTCTTCATGATCCAAGTTGGATCACACCTCCTCAATTGGGAGGCTTTTAGTCCTTTAAAGATTAAGGACTCAAAAGGCGAGGAGATAATCCCCCACCATCTCTGGAATACCACTTGGCCTTGTTTGGAAATTGGGATTTCAATCCCACTTTCTACTTTTCCTGCTATCCCCTCCTTGTTGTCCTTACCTTCGTTTGTAAAACATATGTCCAACTGTTCTTGAGCATTTGGTGCAAAGTCTTCAATGGAAGGTAGCACTTGCCCTTCTTTTTTATCTTCTCACAGAAGAATAAAAAAATACGTAAGATCAAAACATTCACAGCTAAATATATCTTCATACAAGGAGGCAGTTCTAATCCAAATGCATTATTGCCCATTTGTTCAAGTATAAGTAATGGACCATACCTTAGTGGTCTAAGCTTCTTAACGTGGCTTTGGAGTCTTTTTTTGTGAAAATAAAGCCATATCTTGTCCCTATCTTGGAACTTGTGCACAGTCCTATGCTGATTATGCCTTTTTTTGTACTTATTTTGAGATGGCTTCAACTTCTCTTGCTCTTGAAGATGAATTTGTGTGAGCAATGATTTTTTTGGGCCCTTTGCATTTTGAATCGAACTCCTTTTGCTTTCTTTGTGGCTACTTATCTTAAGTGATGAATATATGCCAAATTTTCATCCCAACTCTTATGTTGCTTTCTATTATACCTTCTGAAGAGTTGCACCAATGTCCGATGGACGACTTTGATTTGGCCATCCGTTTGCATGGGAAAAGCTTTTAATCCCTTCAATCCCGTGTCCATTCTTTCCCACAAAGTGATCCATAATTTGCCCTGGCATTTCTATATGAAATAATAAAATTGGGCAAGCCAAAGCGAATCCAAACATTAGTGAAGAGTAAAACAGCTACTTCATGGCCCTTAAACATTTTCTTGCATGAAAGGAGTCTACACATTTTGTAAACTGGTCTACTATGACAAACATATAGTCATGCCTGTTCTTTGACATGGGACAAACCTAGACTTCCCGGAAATGCCAAGTACCCCCTGTACCAGGCCTGATACGTACCAGGTACGGGTATGGTTCGACGTGCGTACACACAGGCCCTGGTATGTCTTGGGTATGGAAATCCATACCCGGGACGTACCCAGGGCTTGTGGGTACGTACCCACATGGTTTTTTTTTAAAGTGCAAAAATAAATAAAACTTGAGGGCTTTGACTGGAATTGAACCTTGGAAAGTTCGTGTGAGATTCAATATTGCCAATAGGCTCCGAAGGGTCAAGAGAGATGAAAAGGACTTCATTTGGTTGACTTACTATTTGGGTGCTTTCTTGTTGCTCCTCATGGGTCCTTTATTCTTCAGTCAATTTGGAAGGCATGGGAACAAGTGAAGCACTTGGTGGTTGGGCAGCCTATCTTCTCTTCCTTTGACACTAGGTGCCAAGCCTACAAATCGATTTTGTCAAATCTGAAATATAATGACAAGATCCTTGCCTTGACAAAAGGCTGCTCTGCCCTCCTTTAGTTTGAGAAAGGAATTAAAATATTTCATGACTTGTACAGATTTGGGAAGTGGATGGAATGGACAGACCTTAAAGCTTTCTATAAGCTCAATCTCAGTTTGTTGGAATGTATACAATGCTCAGAAATGCTTTCACAGCTCCCTCTACCGGACTAATTATGGAGGATGAGAATGACTTTTGGGATACTATGAGGTGGCTCAAAGGGCCCCTTCTCCAAGAGGCTACCTCCAAATAACTCTTAAGTCTCTATGAAAAGATTTCCTTCTCGCCAAACCTTTCCCTGGGCCTTAACAATAAGTGGAATGTTTGTGAGCCCATTAGTAGATAGACTCATAGATTAAATGTTTGGTGGTCTCCATGTATTCAGTCAAAGAAATCTTGCTGTAGATGGCTTCTGATTCATAATAAGCTTGTTGTTGGCTTCTAATATTTTATAGGTTGCTGAGACTATAAGCTTGTTGTTTTCTTTAAATTTTTATATATATTTATATATTTTATTTTAAAAATATATTATATGAATATACCCACAGCTTACTATACCCGAGGTTTTTAAATTTTTTCCCATTTCAGCGTACCGTATCCGTATCTGTACCCGTGCACCAAAACAGTCTAGGGACAAACCTATTAGAGTCCATGGAAATGTGTCTAGAAAAAACCAGTAGTAGCATATACAACCCAATTTTCTGTTACTTGGCTTATTTATGCTACATAAAACACATCCTCTTATGAATTTAGCACGCTCTTGCATTTTTGGCCAAAGCGCGTACTTTTGTAAATGTGCCAATCTGATCAACAACTGTTGAAATGTGTGCCTCCTTCGTTAGCTGAACACTTCAATCTTTTGGAACACAAAGCATTCCAATCTTGGAGATGACAATCTTCTTTGTGCTCAAAATCTACACTATTTTCCCCTTTCAAAATAGAATACATCTGCCCAAAATTTGCATCATGTTCATAAGCCTCATGAACAAATGGTTCAGGCTGAGTTACTTTACCCAAAGTAGAAATCAAAGACAGTCTAGACAAAATATCAACCAGCTTGTTAGTCACATCTCTTTTACATTTGATAATCAAATGAGATTATTGCAAGAAATCCATCCATTTGTCTTGCCTTGCTTGCTGCAACATAGGTTGTGCTTGGAAATATTGGAGTGGGTGGCGATCCATGTGATCAATGATTTCTTTCCCCATTAAATAGTGCTTCCATTTTTAATCGCTTGAACAGGTTTATATACTTGTATCATGTGTGTATCATTTCATAGTTGCCCCTAGAAAAAGTTTTGAATGATAGCAAACTGATTTAATTCCAAATAGAACAACCTCATAACATAATCGCTTGCATTGATTTTCTCCTCACTTGATAGCTGCGAGTTAGGAAGCCTCAAATGGTGCACTTTTTAATTTTATGCTTCAATTCTTCAAATGCATGTTGCTGAGTTTTACCCCAAGTAAAGGTCTTCTAGCTTGCTGTTGTAGACCATAAAGGTGTTGCTATTTTTGGAGAATGATGCTATGAAGTTTCTCAATTATTAAACCTGTTTCAGTTACATTGAAAGGATTGGACCACTTGACAATAGCCTCCATTGTCTTTGGATCAATTCTCAACCCTCATACCATATGTCCCAAGTAGCAATTGTTGTGCCAAACAAACTTCTTATCATCAAGCAACAACTTATGATCTTTCAAAACTCGTCACAAATGCATTAGATGCTCATCTCAAGTTTTTCGAAAAACAAATATGTGATCTGTATATAAAATGGTCGCAATACTTTATCAATCTCTTGAAAGTAAGAGCATTATATAAATATAAAGGAAGCATGCTGCCACTCATACAAACCTTTCCTTTTCTTAAAATCCATTTCCCACACATCCTCCCTCTATTCTTATATGATAACACCAAGATTTCAGTTCTAGGATTTTGAAGTAGTTGGCATGTTTATGCTTATCCAATAAGCATCAATCCATGGAGGAGGATACTTGTTCTTGATGGTTATTCTTATTGACAACTTTATAATCAACACATATTCTCCATGAACCATTTTTACAAGCACTACAACAAAAGTAAAACAACACAAAGAAGTGCTAGGATAGATTACACTTTGATCCAACAAAGCTTGAAGTTGCTTATTTACCTTATTTTTTTCTATAAATGATTTCCACTAGAGATCAATTTTGGGGATTGGAATATCTAGTAGCAATTGGATCTCATGCTCATCTCCTCGTTGTATGCCTTTGGGCTTTTGGAAAACCTCCTTGTAATTCTGCAACTTCTCTTCCACCGGCTTCTTTTCTTTTCTAGTAGAAATCCTAGGAGAAGCCTTATTATTCAACAACCTCATTATCTTGCTTATCACTGAAAAATAGCCAAGTAAACTTTCAACTAGCATTAATTAGTATCTTAGCATGATTGGCTCTTACCAAGGAGGGCTTAGATTTTCCTTGGTGTCCTTTGATAATGAAGTTTCCAGTGCCCTTGACTAAGCTGTATTTATTGCCTGTTCTCAATAGCATCTCCATCATACATGTATAGGCTGCCAAACACTACACACACATCAAGGGGAATGACATCCACCACAACCTCATCAATGAAATGCTCATCGATCCTATTCTTAAATTTACATTGTTCAACAAATTCTATTCCTCGTCTCACCCAAACTAATGAATAAGGGTGAGGATGATCATAAACAACCAACCCTAGCTTATCTACCAACTCCTTAGAAGGAAAATCTTCTCATACATATCGAAGCTTCTCCCTAGTTCCTACCCTTCAACAAAAGAAAGCATGCACTACTTATTATTGTGGTTTATGTGATGAAAATCCGGATGAAGCTTCTAACATGTCTCATCTATATGATCATTCACATCACAATGCCCACAACAAATTTTAGTATGTTTGTTTGCAAGAGTAATAGCATTACACTTTCCTTTCTATTTATGTTCCCCTGTGGCTAGGAACCACTTTGCTAATTTGAAACATTTGAAGAGTGATGCAGAAGCATCTAACTCCCCCAATGGCCTATTAATGTTCTTAGGGTTCTAAAATAGTCTAGGAATCAATTTTGGGTCATTTGGAGGTGGTTTGAGTCGATTAGGCCTTGTAGAACTTTTTCCCTCCAATCTTGTGTTTATGGAGTCCTAGGTAATTCTAAATGGTCCTAGGTGTGCTAGGGGGTCATAACTAGGTCACTAATGTAGGTTAGAGGCTTGCTAACCTAACTAGAGTGCACTCAACTAAGTTGGTTAGGGTTTTCATAATTAGAGTTAGGTGTTGAGTTAGTGTCTTACGGAGATAGTTTTGCGATCATAGAGAGAGAGAGAGAGAGAGAGAGAGAGAGAGAGAGAGAGAGAGAGAGAGAGAGATTTTGTATGTAATACAGTCATAAAGTAATAAAACTCTGTTTTTGGAGTTTGGTAGGATTCTCCTTGTAAAATGTATGGTATATTTGTTGTTGTTCTTGGTTAGTAATCTGATGGATTCATTCATTGCTTTGTAACTCTGAAGGAAAGTGTGTGTAATAGGTAATCAGGGTGATAAGAGGCTAATACTCTACCTTGGTTGGAATGAGGAAGCTAAAGATTGAATAACCTATGCATGGCTGAGTTAGCTCTTGGAAACACAAACATTTTGTATGTAATACAGTCATAAAGTAATAAAACTCTGTTTTTGGTGTTTGGTAGGATTGTCCTTGTAAAATTTGTGGTATATTTGTTGTTCTTCTTGGTTAGTAATCTGATGGATTCATTCATTGCTTTGTAACTCTGAAGGAAAGTGTGTGTAATAGGTAATCAGGGTGATAAGAGGCTAATACTGTACCTTAGTTGGAATGAGGAAGCTAAAGATTGAATAACCTATGCATGACTGAGATAGCTCTTGGAAAATGGTGTGTTGATGAGTTGAGAGGTGATTTCTGTAGAGATGGATTATGAAATGATGTTTGCATGGAAGGTATATATTTCCTTTGTTATTTTCTATTGTTCATTGGGCAATCTAGAGTAAATTTTTAAAACTGTGAATAAGCATGACTGTGAGTGTTCAGTCTGACCGAGAAAGAAAGTTATGAGTAAATTAGTGGCTTCTTGATTAGTTCCATTGTCTGAAAATACATGAGTTTAGAATCATTGAAGGTGAACATCCATTCTAGGGTTTGTGTTTGTGTTGATATAAGAAGAGCATTGAAAGGATGTGTGACAAATTGTGCACTTATAGGTCCGGGGTAGTATAAAATTCATGGAAGAATGGTTTCACGTGTTAATTAAGCCAGTCTGGTAAGATCAAACCTTGCACATTATGGATACATTCCTTCATACCAATTTTGGAACCTTGAGTCAATGTACAAATTTTTTTATGATAAGATTTTGGTTCTCAGGTTTCTTAGAAGTGCACGGTAAGGCAGGGCTAGGGTTAGAGATTTGAGGGTCTAAACAAGAGTATTTTGATTTGAAATTGATTAGATAGGATGACAAAGACCTCTTCTTGCATATTTTTAAGGAATTTTGGATTTTTAAGGGTTAATTTTTGAGATTTCCTTGACAGTGTTGGAAGGAGGAAGAAAACTCAGTCAAGGGCTAATTAAGAGGAGCATTTAACAAAGCAAGTACACTTTATATTCAGAATTGATTCTTGAAACTTTCTAGATACTTAGTTTGCCTTAATGAGTGTCAGAAATAGCTGTCACTTTGTCTTGGAACCTCCTTCACATTGAGTTATAGCCAACAGAAGACTGTACAAGACCTAGTCAAGGGTTAGAAACAAGAATACAAAAAGTGAAATTGAGAATGTTGTAGAAAGTTTTGGTGATTGAAATTTTAGGAGCATTTTGGGGTTGGTACAAGAGAACTAATGAATTTTGTTAGCCCTTCTGGGTAGACCTTGATCTCTAGAAGCATAGTTGGAGCAAGTTACATGGTCTTAAGGGTAATAGGAAGCAGTTTGATAGAGATGGTGAAAGTAGTGGTTTAATTTCTTTTGAATCAAATTGTTGATTTGGGCTAGCATTATTTGAGATGATGGAAGCAGGGAAAGGTGAGTAAAGCATTGGGAATAAGTTTAAGGATCAAATTTTTCTCAATTAAGCTTAAGAACTCCTTAAGGCAGTTTGGGGATGAGTCAAAGAACAGTGTTGACTAGTATGGATTTAGTTGATGGTTGAAAGATCATTGTACAAGTGCTGGGAAATTGTGGATAAACTCCTTGGGAGAAGGGGAAATCAGGAATTGGAAATTTAGCCATTTGAGGCATGGAAAAGACCCTCATATTGCAGAATTTGTTAATGTGTTGATTAATTCTCTTAAATAACTTTAAACAATGATGAAATTTAGCATGTGACTACATCAAAGAGGTTGGTGGACCCTTCTTTCCATCACAAGATAATGTGCTTGTGAGCATGTCTCCTCCTTGTCATCAAGCTTAGCCATTAAAATGAGCCTCCTTAGTTGGCTGTGAAGTCCTCCAAGGTATTCCAAGGTGTCACAGCCTCGCATGTCCTCCATGTGGACATCTTGCCTCCAAAATATGATATTATACTTGTGCATACTTTGACCATGAATTTGCCTAAAGTATTGCTATTTAATAGAACATAGCTCTTCATAACAAAAAGAATAAAATTTCTTTTTGATTACCTTTTAAATCCATCCGGTTTAGTATTTGGTGGTAATATTTGAAAGCCAAAGAATGAACAGAACTTTCATACCAAGTGAGTGCATAATTAGCAAGTTTCAAATGTTCAATTATGTTTGTTTCTCTTCTATAATACCATGCCAACTGAAATATACCTCGATTTGTGCAAGCCAATGGTCAATATTATCTAGATCTACCTCACCTTCATGGGGTTGAATCTGTACTTTTGCCTCCAATTTGAATGGTGGTTAAGTTGGGGGTGTTTTAGAGGGGAGTCAATCATGTAAGTCACGCGAAGGTATGATCTTGCTGAATACCGCACTCTAAGAGAATGGAGTTCAGAGGGCTGCGATCACTGGGGAAGGGAAGGAATGGAAGGTTGCAGTCATGGTATTTGATCACTAAAGATTGTTGATATGCGCACAACATGCTGATCAAATGCCTAAAGGATCTTTGTCAAAAGAGTGTCTGAAGTCCCTGGACCTGAACATCGAGATTCTGAAGGCCCTCTTCTAGAGTGAGAGTAGTGAGCGATAGAGAACCACTCAATTTGAGTCAAGAGAAATGTCACTAGCAGCTGCACAGTTCAGCATATGACACAGATCTGCTCTTTGCTAGTCTCTTCTCATTTCTTGGGAATTTCCATAGTAATCCATTGCTTGCTAACAAGGACTTCCATTATCTTCTTCATCATGTCGAGCTTCTCCATTGAATAGGAGATGCTTGAAACATCCGGTACGAACTTCATGAATCTCTCTTCTTGAGACTCATCATATTCTTGAGTAATTCTTTCCTTTTCTTTATCCATCCTTCTTTTCACTTCATTATTCCACCTCCTTGTGAATATCTCTTGCTGTAAATGACTCAAATTGCCTTCTTCGCTTGCTCTTCTTGATCTAGTCAAGGGAATATATCTGCAAAAATGATCACAACACAAAAACCACACAAACCGAAGAACTAAACAGCGTTGATATCAATTTGATCTGTAATTAGGATAGATATTTCATTCATAATTCACATGTGGTAACCTTAAATGACTGGTTTATATTTGCTGTTCCTCAAGATTACATTTAATAAAGTTGTGATGCTTAAAGTGTTGAAAAATGACAAATTAAAAAACAAAATGAAGCAAATAAATAATCAAAACAACAAATAAAGAGAAAATCAACACAAGAATTTACTCCAGAGAACATCAATGTGGTACAATTCCTGAAGAGCAGGGCTCTGTCTTATCATCTCCACTATCATCATGCAAGATTTACAAGTCAATCACTTCAATGAAGCCTCTAAGGAAATTGTGGGAATTTCACAGCACTACTATTATGTTCTTTAGGCTTGCCTTGCTCTGAAAACTTGATTTAACAACTTGCTTAATGCATACTATTATCTCAACTTTCTACCAGTTTCATTGATTAATGCATACATGTTCCGAGTGTGTTGATAAGCATGGTCGGATGCTTTTAAGTGAAAGGTTATAAATATATTATATGAGATAATTATAATATAAGACAAGGTTGTAATAAAAGGTAGGAATTACGTTCACTACAGATTGAGTTGCATGTTGGCTATATGGATATAAGACTGGAAGTTTTAGACTGCTTTTAGTTTTTATCCATGCATGAATGTATGCAGGATGAATATGAAGGATTTTAATAACGTCCACGAGACCAAACAGTCTGAAGGCATTGTGTGATACTCTTAAAATATTTCATTATTATCATAGATTCATAGATGCCATGCACACATGATTGCAGGATTAGCTTACTGACAACCTATCTAGAAGTGTTTAGGTTTAAATTTGTGCATGTAGAACATTATCCTAAGTTTGTAACAGCTTCATTGAATAATGCATACTAACCATAGTAAGATGTTTTCTAAACTTAAGGTTTGTTAGTCACCAACGATTCGACATCTCTAAGCCTTATTTTCACTATAAAACATAGAATGCTAAATCTCATAAGCATTTTATTTATTAGTTCTTTTGTGAACATCAACCATGTTCTCGTTCTCTAAATCTGCCTGGCTTTTTTGAACACCAAGGGGAGTTGTAAGACTAATTTTTGTTGAAGAAGAATTAACTTTTTGCAAATAAAAACACTTTCTGCCTGCTAGTCTCTGCTATTTGTCTTACCAATATTGGTTGTTCACGATCTGATTCTGAAAGATACAAATTGCAGCTGAGGATTGGCTGAAACCTTCGGTTGTATTGGAGGCATTTGAAGCAAGGTCAGCAAGGCTTTCTGTGAATTGTGCAGCACGACTTAGGGAGGCAGCCAATCCAGAAATAGGTATGATCCAGTTATTCTGTTGTAGGTATGAATGTTTCTAGAAAATAGATCAGCTTGATATTTCCTTACAGTTTCTTATGGCTATAATTTTATGTGACATGGTTACTTGGAAAAAATTCACATTCAGAATTGATGGCCTCTTTTTAATGAATAAGCACACACTATTGATGTACTAAATACACATTATCTGAAAACCACAAGCTGATTGGTTTATTACTAGTAGTAAATACTGTAGAAGATCTGGACTGCCAATTCACCTTTCCCATCTTTATTTGCTCTCCAGCAAATCTCAGATCCAAATGCCGTAGTCCTGTCTTATTGCTCAGTTCCAAGAATCAAAACGCCAAGGGTACATTATGTAACTTGCTCAAAATGCATTTGCAAGAAATACAATACGTGATACACCACCAAGGATAATTTACCTTGGTATCCGTTAGTATGATAACGATTTGAATTTTCTTTTCTGATAGCATGTTATACTTCTGAAGGGATCAAAACCTAATGTTCTTGTGATCTGTTTCCGTCTTAAGATTTTGCTACATTTTGGTTTCAATAACTTTAAAAGCATATTCAAGCAATGGACTAAGGCTTCTGTAACCTTGTACCATCTTATACATGTAAATACTAGTGAATCATGAGTTATTATCTTTGAATTTGAAAGGATTTTTTTCCTGGTAGATACTGAGCTCAGGAATTGAATATGATTACAAGAAGTAGTTTCTTTGACCATAAAATTTACATTTCTTATGCACCTCAGTACCCTTTCAAGTATTATTATTACTTTTTTTTCCCTGGCTTGGTTTTGGACTTTTATGCTGCATTAGTATTGGACTAGGGATGCTTTATGCTTTCTCTTGCTATTTTCTTTGGCTTAGTTTTGAGTGCCACTGTTGGCTTTGGTATCAGCGCATATTACAATAATTTCTTTCCTGCAGTCTCAAAAAAAGATGTTTACCTTAGTGTTTCATGGTTACGACTCTTGAATCTTCCATCATGTACAAATATGAAGAGATGTAGGACCATTCTTCAGCTGAAATACGAATGGTCAAATTTTCTTTCAACTTGTTGCTTTCTTTTCATAGCTACATTATTGGGTACCCCTGACTTCCCTAAACCCATCGGTACCAAAACCGGTAAGGGTATGGGTGTCTATTCTGGTTTGGATATGAATCCAGGCTGTACCCGAGAACCGAGAGACTATTGCATAGTTATTTTCCCTGTCATTGTTTTTGTTTTTGTTTTGGACTATGATGCGAGGTTTGTTCCCAACCTCTCGTACCTTTCCTGATACGTATCCAGTACGGATATGTTAGGGTATGTGTAGGAATACGTGATGGGTACATCTCAGGTGCGTCGTGACGTGCACTGGAAGAACCCGGACGTACCCTCAAGCTTAAAAATGCCTTTTAAGACATTGAAACACTTCTTTTTTTGACTTAGTCAATGCAAAAAAACTATGCTCCACGGGGACGCGTCCCCTGCCCTTTTAGGCTCGTCTCCGTACCGGGGACGTTTCAAAAACTCGGGGACGGGTAGGAAACGTCCCCTACCCGTCCCCAATTTGTCAAAGAATCGGGGACATCCTGGAAACTTTGAATTTTGAGTTGGGGATGGCAAGGGACGCCCAGAAGTCCCCGGTATGTCTAGGGGACTTCTACGGGGACGTTTCGAAAACTTGGGGACGGGTAGGAAACATCCCCTACCCGTACCCAATTTGTTGAAAAAATCGGGGACGTCCCAAAAACTTCAAATTTTGAGCAGGGGATGCCTAGAAGTCCCCGGTGCGTCCAAGAGACATCTACAAGTCCCTTGGACGTACCGAGGACTTCTGGCGTCCCCTACATCCCAACAAAGGTAAAGTAATTTAAAAAAACACAAAGTTACTTAAAAAAAGGAATATGGGGGCCCACAAGGACCCCCACACTCATTTCTAACTAACCTAAACCTAAAACAACCTCTCTTACAACTAAAACAAAAAAAGAAGCTCATTTTTGTCATTTCCCATCTTGTGAAGGAGAAGACAAAGAAAGAAAACAACAGAGAGAAGAAAAGAGAACATTAGTGAGAAGAAGGCAAGAGAGCAATAATCTACAATGAATTCATTTAATAGTTTTGTATTGCTCATGCAGCAATGTGTCTATGAATAGAGAACATAGAGTAATATGTTTTGGTGATAAACAAATTGTGGTATTATGTTGAATGGTTTGTTGTGCAGCAAAGGGTGTATAAATAGAGCATTGAGTAATATGCTTTCGTGAAAAACACGGGTATTTACCCAATTCTTTGAACTATGTGTATGAATACATAATGTAGAGTAATATGTTTTGGTGAAAAACATTGTGGTATCAGTTCAATGTTGTGCTGTGCAGCACAAGGTGTACGAACAGAGCATAGAGTAATATGTTTTCCAAAAAAACTTTTTTGACTCAATGTTGTGAAAGGTGTGTGTGACTACAAAACATAGTAAAATGTTTTGGTGAAAAAGAGTGTGTTATTCAGTTCAATGTTGTGTTGTGCAGAAAAGGTGTATGAACAGAGCATAAAGTAATATGTTTTGCTGAAAAAAACAGCGGGTTTTTTACTCAATTCTGAAAAACCCTATTATCATGACCGCTCCAATATGCCTGCTCAAAAGTGTGACAATGCATTTGCTAATTGTATGCTTGATGATGCATATGATTGCATTTGAATTGTTAGACTTTTGTGCAGGTGTTGTGTATGATATTTTGTTGTTGTCTAGTTGAAAATTGCAGCCCTTGGGCATTTCATTGTAATTGAAACTTCAACTTTATGTGAAAATGCGATTCAGCTCCAATTTTATGTATTAAGGTTCTATAATGTGTGTGATGAATGATTTATCAATGTTATCATATGAATATTTGAAATTTCCTATATTTTATATTTTCCCTTATTTTTTAATAGTCGTCCCCTAAAAAAGGCCTCCAAAAAAATCCATCCGGAAACATGTCCCCCGTCCCCTGCCGTCCGCGTCCCGAAAACTTGGTGGAACATAGCAAAAAAACGAACCCTAACATTTAAATGAATAAAATATTAAACCCTAAACACTTCAATGAAATGTAAAATCTTAATTATTTTGTATGTTTTGAAAATTTGAACATTGATCCTAGTATATTTTTCAATTTTTGTTTGTATTAATGTTGACATGATATTCATAAATCATATGTATGTCAGCCACATGATCAATGAAAATGTATGGTCTTAAGTATATTGAATGTTTTGAACATTGATTTAAGTTTTGTATTACTATTTCAGTTTTTATGGACTTAAAAATGAGTATATAAATATATGTATGGACATATCCAAGCCGTATTGTACCCAAGGGTTTTTTAAATTGATGTATCCACGTATCAAACCTGTACCCGTATCTTGGCAACATAGGTTTTGGAGATTTGGCTTTGCATTTTCCATTCGCTGAGGTTGTTGCAGAGATGATAGAACTTCATGTAAATTTGAGGAGGTTTGCATAGGCGTCACATCGGCCTTGTTAAGCAAAAAAGAGAAAAAGCAGGACTTCTAAAATTGGCAGATCGTTAAAGTGATTTGAAGTTGGAAATAAAAGTCTATGGTGGTGTAGCAAGAGGCTGAGCTGCATGTATTTGAAAAACTTGTAGTATGTAGCTGACTGTGTATCGGAAAGATATCTTGATTGTAATATATCAGCACGATCTTAGTGATATGTAATTTATATTATATTGACAAAGTATATGGAAGTAATACTTCATTTTTTAAAATAGAGATTAGTAATAAATATAAGCTATAACATTGCAAGAACACATAGTAATATTGTTTTAATCATTACACTCAAATAATATTTTAAGATTGATATTCATAAATTTTAGTTTTAATTTAGTTTTAGGATTATTTGTTTACATTTTTCATATTTTTATTTGTGGAGTTATATCTGTTACATACCAATTGTAGGGTCCTCAAAAAATTGACGATTCTTGAACCCATGTAACTTATTCCATAATAAATAGCTGAATGAATGAACCTTGTGTATGTGTCCAGTTTGTGATACATCATGATTATTGCCCTCTTTGACATTACTAAGCTGATTCATGAAAAACAATTGCATATCAGTATCATTAGGGTGGGGTTTCTTAACTTTATAACATTACAAATGTAACACTTGTCCAATACGAGAGGTAGATTTAAGAAGGTGAGTGAAGGGCCTTTTTCAGTGGAATTTCTCTTTTCTTAGGGGAATTTGTGGCCTTGAATTGATTTAAGAACATAGAAAATAGGTGGGCTGGTTTTGGAGCTTGGCATGCTAATATTCAGATACCTTTAGCTCCAATGATGTGGAATGTCTAAAAGGCATATATATCATTTTGACTAAAGCTAAGAAATAAATGGAAAAATAATAAATCATAAGTGTTTCATAATGTGCCTGATAAGCGGCTTGATGGTAGTAATGGTATAATTCCTACTCATCTAGTCATTTATCTCCACCAGAGAGTGGGGTTTATGAATTCAATTTTGACGGTGCCTCGAAGGGCAACCCAGGTCTGGCTGGCTGCAATGGAGTTTTTGCAATCATCTATGTCAAAGTATTCTCATTTTTTCACTAGATATTGGACACGAATCAATAATGTGGCAGAAGCTAGAGCTCTTCTCAAAGCAATCTGAATTGCCCTTCTTAAAGGCTGGAGAAGAGTGCTTATTGAAGGTGACTCTCAAATCATAATCAATGCTGCCAATGTGGGTAATGTAGAGACATGGAATATCAAGGCAGTGTTGGATGAAGTAAGCTGGAAACACCTCAAATTTGACAGTAGAGAGTTTGTATATAGCTGAAGAGATGGTAATTGGGTGGCAGATTGGGCAGCCAATGAAGGGGTTGGCCTTAGCAACTCTATTGATATGTTCTGCAGTTTTGGGAGTTCCCCTTCCCCAAAGCAATTATGAACATTGCTAGTATGGGATGCATCCCACCACGTGCTTGGATAATACCACTGCATTACGTAGATTGCCCTTTTATTCATATCCCCTAATCTTTCATTATTTTCCATCTGCCAACTCACGACCACAATGATCACCTCATCTCATTACCTTATGTGACATTTATTTCATCATGCTCAAGCTGGGCACCATTCCCAATGATGGGACTGCAGCCCCTCACACGTGTCCCCCAAATGTAATTGTTTGTTTAATGCTCTTGCTATGCATGGCATTGAACATCCAAGGGGGTGTGGTGGATAGGCATGGAGGTGGCTCATCTCATCTGGTGCTCAGTCAAGTATGTCTCCCTCTTGATCTCTCACTCTGTAAATATTTTCGTATCTCCCTCTTCCTAGCACATGAACATGGCAGACTGGGTGCTATGGTTTTGTCCTTGTGGATGGGTGTGGATTTCAAAGTTGGAGTTTGATTTCAATTTTGGCTGCAATAAGTTGTGTCTTAACGGTATCCCTAAAATTCTCGTAATTCTGCCAGTAGTAGATGATCAAATTCAGTTGTAACTTGTAAGCATCATGAAAGTGTTAAAAATTGAGGATGCCTCACCCTTCAGGCCTCGTATTGGCAAAGGGAAAACAGATGGCTGCATAGCAAACTGGTGAATTTATGGAAGACAAATTCTTGACTATATTGATCAAGAAATTAGGAAACCATTCATGTAGATTTGGGTCAGAGGAATGTGGGTTGCAGCTACTAAAATTGATGTGGAAGGCATAGATATTGGTAAACTGATGAAAGCTCTCATGCTGGACCCAAATCAGTGATGTGGCCAGAATGATGTTGCCCAGTCTTTGTGCTGTGCCAATATGCTATCTAATGCAGCTGGGACCTATACCTTGCATGAAGACCATCGGGATATTGAGACTCTGCTTCACACCATTGGTATTGAAGACCATGCACACTGCAACTAATCCTTAATGGCCCAAGAAAGGTCAGCAAGGGGAAGGAATTTCTTGCAGAACAACTAATCCTTCTCCATGTTGCTCAGATGAAGAGGATATTGAGGCTTTGGGGGATGCATAGGTAGCGAGAGGATGGCAAAGGGGTCATGTACGACAGAAAATCAACATGCGACCTTCTTCGCACCCGACCTCCTAAGGTCGTACCAAGACAACCGGTGTGGAATTGAAATGAAAGTGACAGCGATGGCAATGACCAACCTAATTAGCATGCAAACCCTATTTCCGGGAGCAGTCCAAAAGTCGTAGGCCTGATTAGCAGCTATGTTCAAAGTCTCTAACTGTCCTATTTTCTCTGCAAATGTGGCGGGTGTGCGGAAGATTGTTAAGCACAGACTTGTGTCAATGTCAGCTATTAACTCTGGCCCGTTGGGTTGTGGGACTAGAGGATCGCAACCGTAGGTCTTTTCCTGTTGCGGACATTGATGGTCATGCGAAGACGAATTGATTTGGTTTTGGTAAATAAACTATCTATCAAAGGAAATCTAAACTATATTTTTAGTGTTTTCTCAATATATCGGGACAAAGCAATATAAGACAAACTAATCTATGGAAATAAATATTTTTGTGCTTTTCTAATTGTTCAGACAATGCATCTAATCTAATAAATGATTCTAAAACAAATAACTGGCGGTGTAGCTAGCTATTTGTGTAGATGTGGGAATGTAAATCTAAAATCTACTCTAATTCAAATAAAATCTCTCTAACCCTACCTCAGAAGTGAAGAACAAATCATGACTCTAAAAGAGCTATTGCTCACCCACAACTTCCCTGGTAATATTGGAGGGAGACCTTCCTATTGATGTGATCTACTTGCAACTATCTGATTAATTGAAATGAATTGTTTTTCTACTCTATTTGATATGCAATTGACAATTTGACAAAACAAAGCAAACAAATACACAACTCCAACCTGGAAGAGCAAGAGCTTTGGCAAATCAAGTAGTATGAGTATCTCAGACTCGCTTCTTTCTTTTCTTTCTCTGAGTGTTCACGTGAGTCCAAGGATTTGGGAATGCAATGAACAACAACAAGAGGATGGCGCTTGAGCGATGGCAGCTTAGAGGCAATCTGGACGTAATGCAGGTAGAAGAAAGATAGCACAAGAGATCTGAACTTGGCTATACAATTCCTAGCAAGATTATGGCAGCACAACAATGCAAGATACACAAAATTCTCAGGCCCTTTGTTTGCATACAAGCAAGGAATATATAGGAATGAAGGATGGAAGGTTACTTCATGCACAAGGAATCAAGAGGCAGTTCCGCTCATTAAATCTATTTAAAAATAGAAGGAACAAGGAGAACCAAGCAAACAAAGCTATTTTTAGCAAATTCGGTTCACGGATGCGTTCAAAAGCAAACTTAAGTGAATCGTCGCATGCAATTTCTCGCATGAAGATTTTGGAAAAGCGAGCGGGACCGCCGCCACTGTGCGGCGGCGATCCTGGCACTGAAGGCCAAAACAAGCACAAAAAGAAGGGGGAAGCTTTGGAAAAATGCAAGGAAAAGATAAGTAAGGCTATCTAGGCTACAAATATATACTGCAAATGGGTTTTGGAGCTTGAACACCTTCTTGAAAGGATTTTGAATCATCATTGGGGACTTTTATAACTGTTTTCCCGCCAATGTAGCACATGCAATTTTGGGTGTGTACAGGTCCCTTCACATTCTACCCACTTGTGGATGTTTTCCCAGTCTATTCTTAATTTTTTTGGGGTGGTCTAGGGCCTATTCCTAGCTATCACTCGCAAAAAAATGTTTTCCATAATCATAAATCTTAAACTTAGGCTCTTAATTGCATACATTTTCTCTCATTGCATGTTACCATGATTTTTTGAGATACATACTTACGCTATGTTGCTGGTTGAAAAGCCCTGGACTTCCTCCAAAACAATCTTAGTAGAGGATGATGTTTGATCAACATTTAATATGTGGATGCATATCAAATGACTTGATGCATCGATGGATACATGAGTAAGGATGGACTGGTCCAGGCATTTCATGATTGCAATTATTCCACACATTGTTAAATTTTTCTTGTCCACTTGCATCTTTTTCCTTCCAAGCATGTGAGTCTTACCCTTACTTATCATTCATGTCTTTTCATCCCAGTTTCTTCACATTTTTACATCACCAGAGCCATTTTCCCACTATTTACAATATTCATTTTGTTCCTTTATTTTGCCTCATAATATCAGATTCGACGAATGCAAATTCTCTGTACTAGCCAATCTGTGTACAACTACAAGTTCATAATAGATCAAGCTTGTCAAGAAAAGGCTTTATTTTCCTCTTTTTTTTTTTTAATTGCTAGCTAATTATATGACATTACCATCATTCTTCAAGTTGGCACCTCCAATGCTTTTCTTCAGTATAGAATAAAAAGGCTAGTGCAACATAAATTGGAGAGGATCCAAAAGTTCTTTAAGGAGATATGCATATAACCTATAAATCATTCATAAGGTGGAGTAAGAAGAGCATGAAGAAGAACATTTTGCAGTAAAAATAGTGTAAATATTCAACTGGAGGAAAATGCACACAGTTTAATAATCTCCTAGAAAAAACTATGCAAAATCCTTGGCATTATACTTGTTTTTATTCAAAGTGATTTATAGCACGATGCACTTAAGCTACTGCCCCATTACTGAAACTCTCAGATGAACAAAAGAGTAGGCTCTCATCAGTGTAAGCTGACCTTGTAAAGCTGCATATATACATATTGGTTTGTTTGTGAGCTGCTTTTTAACATATTTACAGGTTAGAATTTAGCTAGTTATAATAGATCTGCTACTTTTATTGTATTCCCCCATTGATGTGTGGGTTAAAATGGGGCATGGAAAGTCCAAATGAAATCCCAACCTGGAATTGGTTTAATTTGAACTCCGATGGTGTCTCTAGATGGAAATTGGATACAATGCGAGAACAATTTGTATTTGTCAAAATCATTGTAGAGAGCTTATTTTCTAGTGTGCACTAGGCTTAGCGATTGTATCTAACAACCTTGTTGAAGCATATGGGATCTGTTCTGGTTTGAAAATGGCTTTGGAGTACGAAGTGTTGATAACTTTGTTGTCAAAATTGATTCCTAGATTTTGGCTTCCTTGCTGAATACAGGGCATTATGAGATTCCAAAACATTTGCAACTACGACTATTGTTCAAAGGCACATACAGTGTGTGTGAACTCACTTCAAAGTATTCACGTGGTTTGTAAAATCTGATAATATGATGGTGGTAGATAACTTTGCTAAATTGGCTTCGTCCATTGTTACTAGGAGACATGGGGATTGATGAGGGTGTGGGAGTAAATAGATAATGGTACGGGTTTATCATATATACAATCACAAGAAGATGCATGCATGGGGACATGGACATGATCTTGTCCATACATTGGAATCTCTTGGTAACCATGACTCCGTCTATTCCATTGATCTTTTGAGACCAAGGAACATACCATTAGTGCATCAACATGTCAGCAGCTCTTGAAGATGTGGTTAATAATGAAAAAGTATGTTAGGGGTTAGAAATGTGGGTTTCCTTTATCTCCTAGGAAGAACATTTATATTTGCAACTTTGGTTTAAGTGGCATGCCTTACCTAGTAGCCATACGGAGGCCATCTCTAGAAGCATTGGATTTCAAAATTCAAGATACAATAGGTTTAATGTTAGGGTTAAATTTGACAGATGATGGGGCCACGTTCCCACACAAAATATGATCAAACAAAGGATGACTAATGGGACTCAAATCATCTTGTGTAGAGAGGGAGAATGATCATTTATGCATACCTTTAAGGCATTGTGGGGATTTTGAGGCATTATGCTAGCTACTTTTTGTCCTATGTTCTATTTCTCTCTCCTTGGGTTCTCCTTCACATGTTGTTGATTATGTAGTCCTGTGGTTTAGGTGATATTTCCCACCGATTGATTGAAACCGTTCTCTCCCATTCTTTGATGTTCCAACTATAAGGAATGCAGATGGATCTCTCTTTGGGAAAGTCTATAGGAAGAAGACACACGCGAATGTGTACATTAGGGCTGATTCACACCACCATCCATCACAAAAGTTAAAGAGTAATGAACATCTCACTTGTCAAAAGAGATTAAATATCTTAATAAAGCCCTAACAAAGAACGATTATTAAGACATGCGAATAAAAAGCGCTTTCAAGAAAGCAAGAAGAGGGAAAAAGATACCCAAGAATGAAGATGAAAAAGGAAGATTTCATACCTTACATTCAAGGAACTACAAAACAATTAGTCATAATTCTAAGAAGAAATTGCATAACAACTTCCTCAAACCATTTATAACCCCGAGAAATAACCTTAGAAGTGATAAAGAGCATCAAGAATTGAGTACGTAGAGAAGGCATCAATGAAATTTTGTGTGTTCGTGATGTCCCATACATTGGCGAAACAAGTGATGCTTCTAAACAAAAATCAAAGAGCATACTATGGACACCCAATGAGGTAGGGTCAAACAATCAAAACTTGGTAATCATGAAAAGCGTTTTAACCAACCTATCCAAATGGGGAATGTCAAAGTTCTAGCTATTGAGAATCATTGGAAAGTGAGGAAAATAAGAGAAGATATAGAAATAGAAAAGCGGTGTAATAACCTCAATATGGATGGGTGGATGCTTGGTTGATCCTAGAAGCTATTAATACACAAAATTTTGCAAAACCTTGATACTCATAATTGATTTTAAGATTGAATCTATGTTGCCAGGATACGGGTGCGGGGACATGTTTGATACACGGATACATCAATTTAAAAAACCCTTGGGTACGTGTTATCAACTAATTTTGACCTTGCAAAATTAATGAGCATGAAAATTAAAAAAAAAATCTTTCACATGATTTATTACCCTCGTCTTGATTTTCTTATTCTCGTTATCGTTTTGGTCTTTGTTTCATCCATTTCGGGTGAGAACTCCTCCCACCATGTCGCAAACTGCGTTTAAATTATTTAATTAATTTCTTACCCTTTTATTTAATAAAATTAATTTTATTAATTTTTGGGGGTTTTTAATTAAATAAATATTAATTTAACATTCATTAAAAATTGATCGACAAGTTTTTCTCATTGTCGGGCAAGTTAAAATCCTGCTTCCAATTGCCAGGAATGCCAAATTGGCTTTCCACACCCGATTTTCCCTTTCTGGAAAAATCTCCATATTTCCTGCTTGTTGGAAATTTTCTTGTTGATTGCCAACCCGATTGGATGGAAAAATGGCAAAATATCTCCCAATTTCCCACATGGGGAAATGGATGGGAATTCCACCCGCTTTTCCATTGTCACGGGAAAATGATTAAACTTTTCCCACATTCCCTGGCAATTAATGCCCACTACCCGAAGAAGGTGGAAATTTGTTATTCAACGGAAAGAAATAAATGGTTACAGGAAAGCTTCTTTAATCCTCTTAATTTTTCCTCCGTGAAAGACTATTGGAAAAAGTCATGCGAAGAAGCTTTGAAGATCTTTATTTCCAACTTCTTATTTCCCCTGTAGAAGTGTTTTCGGAGAAATATTTTGTTTGCAAGAGTTCATAGCACATTCTTCATGAACAAGGAAACCACGCATCTGCAAGGAAGGAGAGCTTATCCTAGGCATTTTTCCCCGCATTTCCACATGCCGGGAAAAGAAATAACTGCCCCCACACATTTCTTTAGCAAATTGTCCATGCCAACCAAAGAGGAAATCCCATGCATTGGGCAGAATAAAACAGTTTCAACGCATTGGTAAAAACACCAAAACACCAGCAAAGAAAGCAAGAAGGAGACCACGTGGGAAAGCAAGAAGACGGTTCACACGGTAAAAAGAAGGAGATATAACACGCATTGAGCAAAATAAGACAAGTTTCCACCCAGGCCCAAGGTGAAAAGACCACGCAGGAGGGAGAGGGGCGGTGTTTCACACACAAGGAAGATGTTTGGACAGTCCACACCAAAGAAAGGAAAGACTAGATCCACGTATTTGCAAGAAAAATAAAATCCCACTCCAACTGTTAAGGAGGGAGGAAGTAGTTTCAACGCATGCACAAGCATATTGACGTTGCCCACGCCAAAACCAGAGAAGAAGCAAATTCAACGCATTCTTTAAAAGATCACATAGGTTTCCAGGAGAATATTTGTCCACCCACCAATAAAATCCATGCAAGGAGTCAAATCATCCTTGCACGCTCCAAAACGCAGCTATCAGGAAAAAAGCCATTCACAGGCCCACGTGCTGGAGGAAGTAGCTGTCCATACATTTGCATTTAACAAATAAATTTTCGCGTACATTTTGAGAAGTCACAGGCCACGCATCAGCCTTAGGAATGATAGCCACACATTCAAATCGATCCTGCACAAAGCCAT
The DNA here is from genome assembly GCA_018340775.1 of Taxus wallichiana var. yunnanensis. Taxonomy (NCBI): domain Eukaryota; kingdom Viridiplantae; phylum Streptophyta; class Pinopsida; order Cupressales; family Taxaceae; genus Taxus; species Taxus wallichiana. The sequence continues at coordinate 191,582,391 of CM031234.1, forward strand.
TTGCAACCGGATGATAAAAAAATATTATTTTTGCCGGTTTGTAACTCGAGCTTAGTCTCGATATTTTGCTTGTGGTAGCATTTAATTTTTTTTTTTAACCCAGATCAATTATTATTATTATATTTAAAATAATAATAATTATAATAAAACAAGTTACATTTCTTTTGTGTTAATGGTGGTTCGGAGACTAAGACCCGACATCGTTCACACCGTCTTGTGTGCGTGCTTTGTTTTTCTGTGAAATTCATTATGGCTGAAAAATCTAGCAAATCTGCAGGAAAATCGAAGAAGTCAGTGGAGAGGTCAAACAAGTCCGCACTCAAATACGACTTCCAAGGGGTCATTCCTCCCACTTCCATCAAGTCTACATACGACAATATAACCGACACTAGATCTTGGCCACATCAACGTGCAACAATTTTGTGATCGAGTGAAAGCCGAAGGGAAGACTATATTCTCGAGATAGGCTTTATCATAGTGGTCTGCCTCAAGCAGTGACATTTCTTGTCTCGGTGCAATGCTCGGAGCTGGTCATTGCACTGTGTAGAGCATTATGATCCCGAGAGGTGAGGAATTTATAAGGATAATCACGAGCCTTTCCTCTTGATCACACCAGAGCACATTGAAGAATTGCTCAGCATACCTGACTTCCCTGAGAATGCTGACATCACTCAAAAGTCAGCACAAGATTTTTGGGATGAAGAACCCTTAGGTGGAGCAAGATGGTCAATAACAACTAGTTAGTGACCAAGAGGCCTCGTGTTGACCAGCTTCCTAAGGAACTATACCGCGTTGAGTTTGTGGAGGAAATCGGTGACATGATCACTCTTTTGAGCTATGTCTTCGGTCTACCCTCTGCCAGGATTTTCCACCCATGGATGTATCAATTTATTTGTATCATCCTTGCCAAGAGAGAGTTTGTGGATTGGGCCACCATCATCAGTGATACTCTTCACAAACAATTGATCGAAGTGAAGATGACTGGATGTTTCTACATGACATCATACCTGACTTATGCAGTAGCCAGAAGAAAGTTATTTTCGGGGCTAGAAACGAAAGGCGTCATGGGTCCATCAAATAGTGTTTTTCACCATTATCCGTAGTTGAGTTTCAAGAATAGCTCTCATCACTTCAGGAGAGTTAACGATGCTTTCACCTTCCGCATGATTAGAAACTTGAATAGAAATCGGAAGAAAGATTCTCCAAAGATGCCATGGCTGTCATTTCTCAGTGGGGAACATGGTTTATTCAATTTCCAACCTTTTCCTACATTCGCGTGAGCGGATTTGCAGCACTCCATGGAAGCTTCCCAAGTATGTCAGTGATAAGTGGGCATTGATGGAGCTTGCGCGACAACTATTCCAAGTTCATTGTCTTCTCAGTGACAAACATCGTTCAGGCATCCATTTCCCAATCCAAATTGGGGAATATCAATGTCTGAATCTCTTCAGTGCACAACTCATGGAGAAGGAGTTTGCTCTCATCACTATACATCCATATGTGAAGAGATTCCAATTTGATATCAACGGATATATGCAGAAGATTCTTGGAGCAAAGTATCAACACAATCCTACCATGGAAGACTTCTGGGCTGCTGTTCAGATGAACACGAAGTAAGAAGGCGAGAGTTTTCCCGCCTGACCCTTGCTCAAATCAAGGCTTTCCGCATCAAAGAAACTCTCCAGATTCATTGGTGGATGATGGTGAAGATGTTGTTGATCCTTCATATGATGCCATTGCTTTCACTCCCTTGCCCCGAATTGATTGGACCAAAAGAGATGAATTTTCTCTTGATAACAAGAATCAACTGATTCTTGAAAGGAGCATAGCCTGGTATGAACGAGAACTTGCAAAGTTACCATCAATCCAAGTTCATACCTCAGGAGTACAAAAATTTCCAACTCGAGGAGGTCTCTAGTCGACCAAAGCTTCTTCTCAGTCAACCTCCGTGCCATCTACTCATACACATCAAGCAAGAAAAGAGTGGTTGCCAAAATCCACTTCTCCAAAGAAGGTGTCGTGAGGTGAAACATCCAAGGGTCCTGGCCCTATTGAAGGAAGAGAGCGTGTATCAAGAATTTCCACTTCAAGTAGGGATTCTTCTACTCACGTTGCTGATAGTTTAGCTTACAAGTTTACAATCCTAGTTTAGACTTTTCTTATACACGTTATCTCTTATTGATCTTCTTACAATCAAGATGCTAGTAAGACCCCATCCCCTATCCTAGGCTTAGACTTTGGAACCTACACCATTGAAAGAGTGTGGATTATCACCTTCTAGATCCACAGATCTTGCACCCCTTTGATTATATCTTTGCTTGTGTGCTCTAGAATTGTCTTCTTTCTATATCCTAATCTTTATTATTGAGAAGAGAGGATAATCTATAGACCTTCCTAACCCACATGCAGTACTCACATCTGTAGTCAAAACCGCTTAATCCTAAACCATCCTTGAAATACGATTCTACAGAAATAGGGAAAGTTCTAGGCTGTTCTGCTGCTCCTTGTAGTAGAAAAGAAAGACTTTCATGTCTAGACACAAGGGATTCCATTTAGCAGTTGCTTTCCTTGAGCAAAAATGAAGGAGATGATATCTTCCATCATCTCTGGTTTATCCAATCTGTCTTCTCAGGTATATTTGGAACTTTGGTATTGACATGCATTTGAGATTTCATTTACTCCTACCTATATGCTAGGCCAAGAAGGGCTGTCTAGGAGGGGTCATAAGTCGAAATATTTGGTGGGGAAGGATGATGTGGCCAATGTAAAGTGGCTGGTTGCACAGGTGAAAAATTAAAGGAACCAGTTGATCAAAACAAGTGATCTGATAAGTTCGAGAAGATGGTGGACCATAATGCTAAAGTCCTTATTGTGGCCAACAAAATGCTAGATAATGAATTCAGAGCAATGGAGGTGGGGCTGCTGATTTCCCTTTGTCAGTAATACAGTTGTATTCTGGGCATTATGTTGGGTGGGGTTGCCTCTCCAACAACCATCCACATCTTCAAAATTCATCACTTTGCTACTCAAGTGATGCAGAAAATTATTGATGCACAGAATCCTTGGATTAATTTGGTTGTAGACCTAGACCCCGACTGCTGTTGATCTGTTCCCTTGAGCTATCGAGGCCAGGCTGTGGTGATGAATCAGACTCTTGGGGAAATGATGCAAATGCTTACTGATTTGGGTTTCTGGTCATGGAGTTACTTCCTGTGGACTTGTAGTGTGCTGTTAATGATGTCCCCCTTCCCCGCCCCCACCCCCGTTCTAGATAGTTGTTAGGGTGCATCAATCTTCAAGTTTTTTGTTTTACGGTGATGACCCGGGATACTTGTGACTTTTTTATGGGGATGTGGTCCTGCAACAGATGTATGATCAGTGTCAGTAGTAATTGGCTGGAATATGTTGGTAGTATTATTCAGAAATAATATGTAGGAATAAATGAAGGTTTTAGGTCAAGTAGTCCTGTGTAAGGCTACTTGAAGCTTCATTCCGTTAAAGTGTTTTTTTCAGTAGCAGTTTTAAAGCCGTTGTTATGATTGAACGATACTATGTACTTTTGACATATAAGTAATATAATGTGTCTTTTTATCTCATGTTTAAAAAAACTAATAAGGCATTGCAATGCCCTTTTTTAGCGAACAATTCTTTTTGAATCTCTGAATTGCTTGGAGCATTGAAGCCATTACTTCTCAAACATAAGACACTTGCTATAACATGCCTTCAGTCCAAACATATTTATGGCACTGTTTTGTTTATGTAAAATATCTTATATGGGTTTTTGAAAGATCCCAAACCCATTTTTGTCTGAATACTTTTTATTTTATTTTTATTTTTTTATATAATGCTCAGGTATGGAGCTGAACTGGTAATATCAAATAAATCCATGAAATAACATTCTCACACTGCATAATAATTAAAATACTGCAAACTCCCGCAAACCGGGTATATATAGAAATGGCGCCTAGGGTTTAAATGATTGATTTCTTCATTAATAACGCAGCCATACATTCAACATTGATTTCTAATGATAAATAATTAGGGCAAACACAAATAGAAATCTGCAGATGGAATAATACAGATACTACCCAAAACTCAGCCAGAAAGAATCCAAATCAAATCGATTTGGCATATATATGTGGCTGAAATGTATAACAATAAACTATCATGAAAAATACCTCTGATAATGCATACATCAACTGTAGAACAAGTCGCCCCACTCTTGGTGTTGCCTGAATGCCCACTGCTGCAATTTATTTCTCTATCTGACACTGCTGAAATGATAATAACCTGTGTAAACAATGAAGATTCCTGGGTGGAAGCTTCTCTCACTGCTCCTGGGGTTTCCGTCCGCAAGAGTAATAATCCAGAGGGTTTCCGTCCTTGGATTTTGTCTGCAAAAGCTCTGTGCTAATCGCTTTCGTGAAAATGATAATAATCAATGCCCTTCCCAAGTCGCATTTTCCTTCATATAGCCAAAAACCCTTCCAAATATCCAAGTCGCACTTTTTGGCCAAAACCCAATAATTAATATTTAATTAATTATTTTGCTTTACTAAGTGGGTCGCATTTTTGGGTTTAATCAACATACCCAAACAAGTCGCACTTTTGGCTAGGAATTGCATTTAAATAATTTATTAATTTTATTTAAATACATTTTCCTAAGTCAAAGTCACCCAAACAGTTTATTAATTCATTATATGTGCTTTAATGATATTTTACTTTAATTCGAGCACCATATAATAGAATAATAAACCGAAGTCACCCTTGAAAACACCCTTTTGGCCGTCGGGTAGACAAAACAGGCCAAAAGGTCTTCGACCGAACTAACCGAGAAAGAGGGACATTACAGTCCTCCCTTCCCGAGATTGCTTGTCCCCAAGCAACTGTAGAGCTGGATGCTGTAATATAATCTCACCTTCCCATGTAGCATCCTCCTCTGGCAATTCTTTCCACCTCACCAGAACTCCCGAATGACCCTGTTCCTCAGTCTCCTCTCTCGGCTGTCCAAGATCTCCTCTGGCACTAGGTCTAATCTCCCTTCCTCATCCAGGGGTGGCAAATCTGTAGAAGAAATAATGTTCTGCCCCAAAGCCTTTTTCAAGCAAGACACATGAAAAACATTATGTATCTTACTCTCAGAAGGTAACTCCAGCTCATATGCCACTTCACCAACTCTCCTCAACACCCTGTATGGCCCATAAAATCGCGGTTTGAGCTTTTCAGCCCCACTCTTCTTGAGAGTACTTTGCCTGTAAGGCTGAAGTCGTAGAAAAACCATGTCCCCTATCTCAAATGATCTCTCCACTCGGTGCCTATCTGCATATATTTTCTGCTGATTCTGGGCCCGCTGCATGTTTTCCTTAAGCACCTTAAGGATTTCCTGAATATCCTGTAAACTCTCCTGAGCTTTGGGAGCTCTACTATCCCCAAATGCCATATCAACAAAGGATCTCGCATCATACCCATACAGAGCTCGGAATGGAGTCATACCAATAGACATATGGTAAGTGGTGTTATAGCAATACTCACATAAATACAACAACTTAACCCATGCCTTTTGCTGTCCTGCAACGTAGTTGCGAAGATAACCCTCTATCCATTTGTTCACAATCTCTGTCTGTCCATCCGTCTGAGGGTGATAACTGGTGCTAGGAGTCAGCTCGGTGTAGACCAGACGGAAAAGCTCCTGCCAAAATATGCTCATAAACCTGCTATCCCGGTCACTAACTATGTTCTTCGGTAGTCCATGCAACCTGAATCTCTGATGGAAGAACAAATCAGCCACATGAGGTGCCTTAAAGCTGGTAGGGATGGTGAAAAAGTGTGCATATTTTGTCAACCGATCCACTACTGCGTAAATGCGATCATTCCCTTGCACCATGGGAAGACCTGTAATGAAATCCATAGAAATACTCTCCCATTTCTGCTCCGGAATTGGCAATGGCTGTAGCAAACCTGCTGGGAAAGTATGCTCTGACTTGTTCTGCTGACAAGTCATACACTCACGGACATGGCGCAGGACATCATCCTTGAGACCCTTCCAGGAGAATCTTTCTCTAATCTGCCTGTATGTTTTAAAATACCCTGGATGTCCTGCCAGTGGTGCATCATGGAAAGCATGCATAATCTTCTCTTTAAGTTCAGATTCAGGAACTAGGTAAATTCTGCCCTTATACAAAATCAAATCAGTCATTACCTTATACCGATCATCCTGAATTTTTCCATCCATAATATCACATGCCCAAGTGTTTTTGGAATATTCAACTGACAGTTGAGATTTCCAATCTGCTGAAATCTCGCTCAACGAACATAGGACAGCGAGATGGGGTTTCCTGGAAAGTGCATCAGCCACTACATTCTTCGTCCCCTTGACATACTCAATGTCAAAATCATATGCCTGGATCCTGCTGACCCATTTTTGTTGCCTCTCATTGAGTTCTTTTTGTTCCAGGAAATATTTCAAACTGTTGTGGTCGGTTCTCACCACAAATTTTCCACCCACCAAATACTGTCTAAACTTTGCCAAGGCATGCATAATGGCAAGCATCTCCTTATCATAAGTGGAATACAGTCTCTCATTATCTCTCAGCTTTCGGCTCTCAAAGGCAATAGGATGACGATCCTGCATAAGAACTGCACCAATCCCCAATCCCGAAGCATCACACTCTAAAATAAAGGGCCGTGAGAAATCTGGAAGAGCCAAAACTGGACAGGTGCTCATAATTACCTTGAGCCTCTCAAATACCACCTGTGCCTCATCTGACCAACTGAATGCACCCTTCCGTGTAAGATCTGTCAACGGAGCTACCAACTGGGAATAACCCTTCACGAACCTCCTGTAATAACCACATAACCCTAAGAATCCTCGCAAGTCAGAGATATTCTTGGGTGGTGGCCAATCCTGCATTCCCTCGTATCTCTTCCCCGATGAACCTTGACCCCATTGGCCCCAATGACATGCCCAAGATACAATATCTCCGTAAGCCCAAATTCACACTTGGACATCTTAGCAAACAAAGACTGAGTCTCCATTATGCTAAGTACCTCATCAAGATGCCTCAAATGATCATCCCATGTCCTGCTATAAATCAGAATATCATCAAAAAACACCAACACAAACCGCCTCAATCGCTGTTGAGAGATGGTTCATACATGACTGAAATGTAGCCGGTGCATTAGTGAGTCCGAATGGCATCACCAAGAACTCGTAGTGCCCATAGTGACATCTGAAGGCCGTCTTGTGGATATCCTCATCCCGAACTCTAATCTGGTGGTAACCTGATCGAAGATCAATCTTCGAGAAATAGATAGATCCATGCAGCTCATCTAACAACTCATCAATGCGGGGAATGGGATACCTGTTTTTGATGGTTTTCTTGTTTAGTGCACGATAGTCAATGCACATCCTCATGGTCCCATCCTTCTTCTTTACCAACACAACTGAAGAAGCAAAGGGACTAGAGCTAGGACGGATGTGTCCCATCTCCAAGAGCTCTCTAATGGCCTTCTCTATCTCATCCTTGTATGTCTTAGGATGGCGATAAGGCGTAGTCATCACGGGCTTAGCACCCTCCTCAAGCTCTATAACATGCTCAAACCCTCTATCTGGTGGTCTACCTGGAGGAATGTCACCAAACACTGAACCGTGCTTATCCAATATGGACTGGATGTCAATATGATAAGGCTGCTCATCGTCCGAAGAAGATTTGGACGAAATGAAACACTGGGCTGCCCATGCAACCTCTCCATGTCTCACTATAGACTCCATCCTGCGTGCTGAAACAACTCTAGGCCCACCGTCAGAAAGAGCCCGAAGCACAATCTTCTTCTTATCTACCATAAACTCCAACTCCATCCTGCGAAAATCCTGCACATATCTGCCAAGGGACTGTAACCACTGAATACCCAATACTGTATCAATCTCACCAAGCCCAATAACATAGAAGTCATCGGTCAATGTATAGTCCCCCATCTGAATACTAAGTCGTGGAATCCTCTTAGTGCAACTGATAGCAAATCCATCTGCCACCCGTACACTAAACCCATCAAATTCCTCAACCTGTAATCCTCGCTTCGCCGCCAACTCCTCATCAATGAAGTTGTGCATAGCTCCACTTTAACCAGCAAACAATCCGTCGTGCCCCTTAAGCACTCCCTTCAAATGGAAAGGGATGGTACCTAGAACCCTTTGAAAGTGTGTCAATAGTAACATCGGATGAATCCAATGCCTCGCCCTCGCCAAGCTCTATTTGGGGCTGCTCCCCCTGTGCATCATGGTCACCGCCCTCATCCTCTACATCTGTATCTGGCGAGTGATCATCCTCTCCATCTGAAATCACCTCAATGAGATGCACCTTGCCTTTACCAAGGCAACGATGTCCAGGCTCCCAATGGTCTTTGCAATGAAAGCAAAGCTTCCTCCTTAACTCGTTACGAGTCTCCTGATCCACCTTAGGAGGTGGTGCACTCTTCTGCGGAGCGGTAGAGCGCTGAAATGGCCTGGAGCTCGTGGGAAACTTCTTATTGGGCTGATAAGAAGTGGGCTGATAGGAAGTGGGGGATGTGTCCAAGTCCAATGCCGTCTGAATGGCATCATGCAATGTCCTAGGCTTAAGAGCCTTGACCAATCCTCTCATCCTGTCATGGAGGCCCTCGATGAATAACATCACTACCCTCTTCTCAGGCATCTCTGGAACCATAACGGCTATCCGCTGAAATTCGTTGATGTAAGAATCAACATGTCCACTCTGTCTGAGCTGTGCTAAATCCCTGTAATATAACTCCACATCCTTGCGATCAAATCTCGCAATCAATCTATCACTGAAATCCCTGTATGAATGTAGAAGCTCATGACCCTGCGTAACTAACCCATGGTGCCACCAATCATAAGCCACCCCCTCAAGGTGCAATGTAGCAAACTGTATGGCCTCCTGCTCCCTCATGGGTTTGAGGGTAAGGTAGGTGTCGAGCTTGTGAATCCAAGCCCTGGCACTGATCTTTCCACTACCATCAAAAGTGGAAAGGGTTACCTTATTGGTAACTCCGCCGCAAATCTCTGCTCACATGCTCTCTAGGTCTCCTATCCCGTCCAGCCCTCATCTGTCTCTCCTCCGAGCACACACGTGGGAGGGGAAATGCATCCTCACATGTCAGCAAACTCCTCCACTCATCATTGATCGCCATGATAGTATCCGGAAAGCCGCTCTACCGCCGTCCCTCAATCTCTGGTGGGTCACCTCTAGGCAAGAAGTTAGGCTGCATGGGCCTATCCGCCGTGTAGGTCTCCTCTCGTCTGTATGGGTATGCCTCCGCTCACGGCGTGGCGATCCCCTAACACTCCCAAGCTCTGAAGGTGATCTGCTATGACCCCTGTAGCTACTGGCAACTGATACGGATCTATCCCTCCTGCCATGCCTGTCCCGCGGCCTATCCAGTGCCAACCTGTCCAAAGTAGTACCCATGCGCTCCATGGTCTGTAATAACTGCCTCTGTGTGGCTGCCATATCCCGAATAAAATTCCTATCTGGATCTGCATGTTCCTCTCGAGGAGGACTCTCAGGTCTCTCGCCCAAATATTCCATTCTGTCACCTCCTGCAATACCAGCCTCGAGTCGTGCTCGTCTGCGGGTGTAGTATCTGTGTGGACCGTCCTCTCTGTGATGCATTCAAAGCTGATTTCTGCTGTAATACCCTATCTGTTTCTTCCCACACAGGCTGGGAGGATACACTGCTCTGATACCACTGAAAGATCCCAAACCCGTTTTTGTCTGAATACTTTTTTTTTTTTTTTATATAATGCTCAGGTATGGAGCTGAACTGGTAATATCAAATAAATCCATGAAGTAACATTCTCACACTGCATAATAATTAAAATACTGCAAACTCCCGCAAACCGGGTATATATAGAAATGGCGCCTAGGGTTTAAATGATTGATTTCTTCATTAATAACGCAGCCATACATTCAACATTGATTTCTAATGATAAATAATTAGGGCAAACACAAATAGAAATCTGCAGATGGAATAATACAGATACTACCCAAAACTCAACCAGAAAGAATCCAAATCAAATCGATTTGGCATATATATGTGGCTGAAATGTATAACAATAAACTATCATGAAAAATACCTCTGATAATGCATACATCAACTGTAGAACAAGTCGCCCCACTCTTGGTGTTGCCTGAATGCCCACTGCTGCAATTTATTTCTCTATCTGACACTGCTGAAATGATAATAACCTGTGTAAACAATGAAGATTCCTGGGTGGAAGCTTCTCTCACTGCTCCTGGGGTTTCCGTCCGCAAGAGTAATAATCCAGAGGGTTTCCGTCCTTGGATTTTGTCTGCAAAAGCTCTGTGCTAACTGCTCTGTGAAAATGATAATAATCTGAATGCCCTTCCCCAAGTCGCATTTTCCTTCATATAGCCAAAAACCCTTCCAAATATCCAAGTCGCACTTTTTGGCCAAAACCCAATAATTAATATTTAATTAATTATTTTGCTTTACTAAGTGGGTCGCATTTTTGGGTTTAATCAACATACCCAAACAAGTCGCACTTTTGGCTAGGAATTGCATTTAAATAATTTATTAATTTTATTTAAATACATTTTCCTAAGTCAAAGTCACCCAAACAGTTTATTAATTCATTATATGTGCTTTAATGATATTTTACTTTAATTCGAGCACCATATAATAGAATAATAAACCGAAGTCACCCTTGAAAACACCCTTTTGGCCGTCGGGTAGACAAAACAGGCCAAAAGGTCTTCGACCGAACTAACCGAGAAAGAGGGACATTACAGTTTTAAGAAAAGAGCAATATCTGTAATCAATAAGATAATTTGATTTATAAATCATTGGTAGATAAGTTGGGAAAAAGCTTCACGTTTTGCAAAATTATAATTTATTTAAACAAGGTATCTGAAGAATGATTCTCTACTTTTCCCTTGTTAGAATCAGATGTACACAGTTTTTTTCCTATTAAAAGATAATAACAATGCTTGGAATGATAGTCATACTAACTATATGTCTGTCTTAAATTCTTAATTATTAATTTTACAAAATTGTAATTCCTTAATAATCAAACTCTCCATTGTCTATGTTAGTACTATCATGGTATCCAGCATGCACATGTCTGCAGCAGGATCAAAGTCACTGCATGTGGAGGTTACCTGTTATTTTCAAGGCTGTAAATATGGTCAACTCTTTAGCACTTTGAATTATAACATAAAAAATGCACATGGATTTGAATTGGAATTTTTTTGGTTGCAGGCTTCGGGAACTATCCAGTGAGCTAGTAGAAGCAGCAGTAGCTCATTGTCAGTTGATAGTTGTTTCCAAGTAAGTCTTTGTTAATATTTCAAAGTTCGCTGTTGTTTTCTGAACATTCTAATTATCGTGTAATTTGAAAGCCGCTTTGTTGTGTGTGAATCTACACAAGTCCGTTGCTTCCTTGTATCATATATATATATATATATATATATATATATAAAGCCACTTTGTTGTGTGTGAATCTGCACAAGTCCTTTGCTTCCTTGTAGATTCACACACAAGGAAGCAAAGGACTTGTGCAGATTCACACACAACAAAGTGGCTTATAATATATATAGTCTCAGTTTGTATATGGTTCGCTTAGGTCTGAGTCAAATTAGTAGCTTTAGTCAAAGACATGGGCTGACCTGTTTTGTGATCACCTTTTTTGTCAAATGTTATCATTTTGTTGTCATGTGCATTGTCATTATACCATACCATACTTGTTCATTATTCTTGCAATCTATCTTTTTAATGTTTATAAGATCTCTCATGATACATGTTTGATTTTTGAGTATTTATGTTAGACTGTTCCGGTACGGATATGGGTACTGGTACGGTATGCTGAAACGGATTTTTTTAAAAAACTTTGGGTACTGTGTGCTGTGGGTACGTTTATATATATATAATATTTAAATATATGTGTGTGTGTGTGTAAATTTAAAGAAGCATTTGCATACTTATTGAAATTTAATACTCATACAATCATTCATGGAACATGAAAACAAATTTCAAATACTTTGAGAATTGAGACTTGAGTTTGTATTGATTCATAAAGTTCAAAACATAATAGTTAATAACTTAATACATTCAAGTTCTCAACTTGCTTCACTTTCAGTTTCCTAGGGCTAAAAGCCTAGAACATATCATCTAGATGATCCTCAAAATCATCTTCATGGATGGCACTTGCAGCTCCACTCCCACTAGCTCCACTGTCGAACCCTTGTGAAGGGCTCCCTGGAAATTCGTCATCAATGCCAAGTAGTGAAACATTAGACAAACAAGCAATAGAAGCTTCAAAGTCTGTGGTTTCAAGTTGAATGTGTTAGAATATGTAGAGAGAGAAAGAATAAAGAAAGATTAGAATGTACAAAGAACGGATGAAGAGAAATCGGAGTGCACACATTATTTATTGTGTGTCTGTCCTTTATCATGTGAAAGATGGTTACAAAGTGGTTGAAGTAGTTTCAACCGTTTATTAGTTAACACTTAACTAATATTAATATAACATTAATACATAAGCCTTATATTTTAATACCCCCTCTTAAGGCTTACTCTATAGAACATACTGACAGAAGATTAAAATAACATAACCAACCAAGACCACACATTCTTCAGAAGCTTTCCCTTTGAAAACAATGCTTTGACCAAGTAGAACTCCATCAAGTCTGCCTCCCAAACCCTTGTAAGGTGTAGTTCTCGAGCTGAATTCCCGAGTTCCCGATTCCACCTCCCCGAACTCCCAAATTATAGAATCTCCCGAATTGTTGGACAACCATCCATATTGAGCCATCCACAAGCTCCATCAAGTTGTCTCATGACCCTTGTAAGGGTAAATTCCGAGATCCATAGACTCCCGAACTATCTGGACAACCATCCATACCGAGTTTCACATACATTGGATTCCTTCATGTCTTCAAAGTGTTGGGATTCTTTTAAAATACACATTTTCTATCAATGAGTTCATCAATGTCAGCATCTGGTGGATTTTCAACACTGACTTCATTTGGTTTGTCTTGGAATTTTCCCTTCATCTTTTTCTTTACGATCTTATCCATCTCTTGAAAAATATTTCATTCAATAAGTATAAAGTTTCTTCACAATTCTTTATCATTGGCTCCAAGAGTAACATAGTCCATTCATGGCCAAATAAAAATCCCTAGTTTGTGATTTGCAACAATAGATAGGATTTTCGTGCATGCCCTAGATGACTGTACCTTTTCCCTTTTCGAATGTATATGTATTTTGCCCTTGTTTCGACTTATCACAATTTATAACTCTCTATTTTTGCTCTTAATTTTGTATTATTTAAATCAACTTTACACAACTCGTACCTGATTAGGGAGAGATTAAACACAATTTTGGACTGATGCCCTTCACGTTTGCAGGATTTTGTGCCTCCAATCTATGGTAAATGCTTTCTTTCTAGGTCTGTAAATGATGTTTGTCTTCGTCACAATCTACAGAGTTTATTTCAATCTGAAACGTGCCCTTACGATTATGTCAATTCGAAATCTTTAACTCTTCGAATGCATGCCCTAGTAGGGCTTCTTCAAATCATTGTGCCACACTCCCATACTCATCAAAGAGATTCCTCGGGCAAATGACTCGGAATGGTGAAAATAATGGCAATAATCAAGTTTATTTTTCTTCCCTCACAATTGGATATGATGACGTCTGGAAATGGAGTTCTAGACCCTTTATTTTCGCTCCAAACTAACCCCAAATATTTGTGCCCTTGAACGTTGGGTACTGCCATGACTAGTTACTTATTATGCCCTCGAAACTTTGTTCATAATTTAGTCTCAGCGCTTCATTGATCTCGTTTGAGTCTTCCACTTTTTATGTCCTCGAAACTTTGTTCATGATTTAGTCTCAGCGCTTCATTGATCTCGTTTGCAAGCCCTTGTGATGACTGTAAACTTGAACTGTGCAAACTTGAATTGTGCCCTAACAGGACTGTCACGAAAAAATGTCTTTCTTTCTTTCTTTTTGTCCTCAATTTTCTGCGTTCTTATACCAATGTTAAAATACGCGAGAGAGAAAGAATAAAGAAAGATTAGAATGTACAAAGAACAGATGAAGAGAAATTGGAATGCACAACTTATTCATTGTGTTCGTCCTTTTATCATGTGAAATATGGTTACAAAGTGGTTGAAGTAGTTTCAACCATTTATTAGTTAACACTTAACTAATATTAATATAACGTTAATAAATAAGCCTTATATTAAGCCTTATATTTTAATAGAATGTCCCAAAGCTTGTTAGGACCTCTAGTATACTCTCCCTCTTATGCGTTAAGAGGCGCAAGTTGGAATGTACATATACTAGATCCTCGGTGTTCTTTGATACCAACACGGTGCGTTTGGCTGAGTGGATGAAACCATAAGTGAAAGAGCTGCAGCAGATTATCACACAAAAACTTACATAATAGTATATTTCGATATATCAAGTCAAATGATACATTAGCTATTGAATAGCCATGGACAATAAACCAATCTTCCAAATAAACATGAAGTAGATACAAGGAGCCCGGAATAGTCACGGGTAATAGCAACCATCTACTAATAAATTATATTGTTATAAATATATAACAATATAATATTCAATAACTAATTACTAACTACTCATTGACAAAATATTAACGAGAGCACTAAATATTATATATATATATATATATATATATATATATATATATTTTATTAGTTAATTAGAGGAATCATTACAAATTACAATTATGGCATAGTCTTTACCAGCCTTGGTAAACTTTAGCTTGGCGTGAGGAAGGGACCACCAGATGCTCAAGTTTCATACCACCTCTGTATAGTTGGCGCACACTTCATACCGCCTTTGTACAACTGGCACACAACTTTTAGTATACTCTTCCCTCTTATTCGTTAAGAGGCGCAAGTTGGGATGTACGTATACTAGATCCTCACCTTCTTTGATGCCACCCAACATGGTGCGTTTGGTTGAGTGGATGAAGCCATAAGTGAAAGAGTTGCAGCAAAGTATCACACATAAAACTTACATAATAATAATATATTTCGATATATTAAATCAAACAATACATTGGCTATTAAATAGCCATGGACAATAAACCAATCTTCCGAATAAATAGGGAGTAGATACACCAAAACCGAGAGTAAGGTGGTTTTCCAGTGGTTGACCACAAACCACAAAGGGGTGAAGGTTTTCAAATGGTTTACCTACAACCATATCGCAATGTGCTAGGTACATCCATCAACTCTCATCACATTTCACCGTAGGGAATAACATAGGAAAATTTGTTGAATTCTGTTGCTCATACACACAAACTGAAAACTGGAAATGGAACATTGAATCATGTTACCCCCACAATGTGAAATTTTAACTTATTTTGCAAACCAAGCAACCAAGAACACAACATACACGAACACTGAAATCTGAAGCATACTGAAACACAAAACTGAAAAAAAATGCCACCAAACCATCTGTGCGGCCCATTCATTGGCGACTGACAAGAGGTCGTTGATCAACCTCCAACCTCCGTTTTCCTCCATCTTCCGGTAGATGTCTTTGCTAACTTAGTCGAATTTGATCATTATGCACAATTACAACTTGGACGCGAGTTACATCGAAAATGCATCCATAAGGCAATTTTTATTTTTATTTTCACGGACTTTTTACAATGTCAATGACTCACAATGACATTGATTTTGACGACTAAACAATATTTGACTCTTTTAATAAGAAATCTCATAAAGAACTTATGACTTATAAAAGACACTCAAAATAATTCTAGACTTTTTATTGAATGGGAATGATCTATAAATTTGCATTGAGACTACCTACTTAACAAAGGCATATAATAACTTTATAAACAATGGAGACCTAGGAAATAATGAAAATATTTTTTAAATATGGCTTTGACCATGCTCAAAACTTAAACACTTGACTTTAGACCTAAATAAAACTTGATAACCATACTAGAATAAATAATGACACCACATATAATTTATGTAAACAAAACGAGGTCTTTAAACTAAGACTAAGACTATTACTCTACCAAATTCAACTTTGACGGTAGACTATGGACACAAAAAGATATGTATTGAATTAAAAAAACTATAAAACAAATTGACAACTAACTGAACTCTTCGTGGACTCAAAAGTAAGTGGATGCGAGACAACTGACCACGTGGACTCATGCACCATGATAATTGAAATGAAATGAAAGATTTTAATGACGTCCACGAGACTGAAGAGTCTATGGGACCACAAAAACTGAGATTTTAATCACATTTCAGACTCCTTTCAATATCCGCTCTTCGGTGAATCTTGAGGATGAAACCCACACGCGCTTTTTGTTCCTTCAAGAGTTCCTTTAGTCTGCCCCACCTCGAAGTTGTTTTCGTATTGAATACGAATATCATCATATGCCGAACACTCCATGACGAAATGCCATTCTGTCTCGACGACCCCTTTGCTGCAGAAAAGACAAATTCTCCTTTCCCAATCTTCCTTTGGAATAGTCCATCTACCAGTTTTGCATCGAAGATGATGCGATCCATTCTTAACTGTGCCACTAGAATCCTTGCTTTACCCTTGATAGCTGCCCCTAGATAAGCTTTTTCATCATGTTCCCCAGTGGGATTGAATTCTTTGATATAATGTGCTTTCTTTCGACCAATTTGACCCGTCCACATGGCAGTCCTGAACTTTTCTATCACATAATTTTTTATTTCCCTGTTGCTGTTAGGACACTCTTGCAAGTTGATGCCCCATTTGTTCATCCATTTAGTATTCTGATTCATCCAGGTTTTCTTTCTGCATTCCAAAGTGTCGTCCACAACTATTTTGGGCCATGAAGATTGTCCATGCTTTCAACTTTTTTCAGATAGCTTATCATCCGAGATATTGCCAAAGCTTCCAACGAGAAAGTACCCGCTTCAGCCAACAATATCTCATAAGGAACAGTTGATTTGACTTTAAGAGTGCTTGTGATTAGATGTTTCTAGATTCTTTCTATCTGTCTCCACCCGTGATTTGACATGCTACTTCCCCAAACTTCGCAGCCATAAAGAACCACCGGAGTGACCAACAATCCAAAAAGGGTTTTCTTAGTTTTCCAGTCCCAAAGTTCAGCTTTCCTGCACCTGTTTTGAAGTAGGTAAGATGCTTTCCAACCTCCCTGTATCCTTTTTGCTTTACAAGTCTCCCAGCTAAGTTTATGGTGAAAGTCAATCCCAAGATATTTGTATTCAGTGACTATTTCCAAAGGGCTCCCTTCAAAAAGAAAGATACTTTGTCTCTCTTTCCTTTTCAAGGAGAAAATCATGATTTTTGTTTTGCTAGTGTTCACTTGCATCCCGACTTCTTGGCAGAAGAGCTCTAGCGCTTTTAGCTGTTCCCTCAATCCTTGGGCTGTTTTTGAAATTAGGATAAGGTCGTCAGCATATAGAAGTAACTTCACCACGTAACTTGCTAACTGTATACCTCCTCCCTCAGTTTTGTTTAACCATTCTTCAAGCTTGTCAATGTATCGACCAAATAAGGTGGGAGAAAGAGGGCAACCTTGCTTGACACCAATGTCACTACCGAAACACTCGGACATACCTTCTCTGGTTCTGATTTTAGCTCTGACCTGCTCATACAGTTTATGAACTGCTGCTCTAAACTCATCTGGAATCCCAAGCTCCTCCATCCTGTCCCAAAGTTTCTTTCTGGGCACTGTGTCGAAAGCTTTCCTGAAATCAACAAAACAACAAAAAGCTTCTTCTCCTTGGGTGTCCCAAACCTTCTCAATCAAATGCCTAAGAGTGATACAATGGTCAATTGTTGAGTGTTTAGGTCGAAATCCCGCTTGCCCTTTTGCTCTTTTACCCTCTCTTTCGGCCCAACTGCTGATTCTCCGTTCTATCATGCCTCCAAAGAGTTTACCAAGAAGAGGGTTGATCATAATGGTGCGATAATTGGATGGGTTATTAATGTCACCACTTTTAAATAGAGGAATAACAACGCTAGTCGTCCACTCTGTCGGAAAGCCATTCTGATTGACATCATTGAATATTTTTCTGATGTGTGGCGTGAGGACCTCAACCCCCATTTTAAAAATTCAGCCTGTAGACCATCGATGTCTTGAGCTTTACCACTTGCTAGATTCTTTATGCCCTGCCTGATGTCTTCTGTCGAAAAAAGCTCAATCAAAGTCTCGATTATGGGAGGAATATCTTTTTGTTGAGGACGCTCATAAAGGGTCCTTGCATATTCTAACCAATGATCACCTGTGATATTATTTTCTATGTATTTTTTCTTTTGTTGTAGCTCCTTCCAAAAACCTTTGGGGTTGTGTTTTCCAAGAGAAATTAATTCTGTCCTTCTCTTGCACACATAGCTTTCTTTTTTGTGTTGTACCAATCTCTCATAAGTCTTTTTATTTTCTTTGTTCATCCCACTTTCTTTCAAAGCTCTCTTGGCAGCTTTACACTCTTCATCATACCATGGGTTTGTCAGAAAAGTATTTGCCGCTCTCTTTCTAGGTTTAGATCTCTCACAAACACTTAGAGCCTTTTGGATTAAGGATATCAGCAGATTACTACGTATATAACCACTCATTCCCTTGGACGTCGTGTTCTCTATATCCTTCCTCATTATCTGAAATTGCTGCTTAAGGGCTGCAACAAATATTTCCTGATTTTCTTTATTGAGAATGATTTTTCCCTGTTTTTGAGATGCCTTTTGCATGTGATGAGCCTGATTCCTTTGTTGCTGATTGAAGACGGTCCCAAGCTTTACCAAGAGAGGACTATGATCTGATTTTAATTCGATAGGACAATCTCCAATTTCAAACTCAGTTCAGAACATAAAAGTTGAATGCAGGTAAAGACGACGGGAAAAAACTGTGAAGAGATGCTCGGGGTAGAACAATATTGACGTGTAGGTCTCTGACAAATCTTCCGTAGTTGAATAGTAGCTATCTTCATGTATAACAGAATGCCGAAAAGCACACAAAACATGCCCATTTATGTGTGTATTTGATGGAGTGGTGAGCCAATCTTCCTCTCAGACAATCGATTGTCCACACAATTAGGTTCAGCTCTGATTTTAGGAGCTCACTGCAAAATAAACAGATCTAATGCAGAGGAGACAGATACAATGTGATAGAATATCAAAGCCATCCTTTTGCCAATAGTTGAAGCATTAATGTCATCATTTTAGAACTCTCAGGCTCTAATGCACAGATCTAAAGCAAGGCTTAACTCAATTAAAAAAACAATGAAAATGCATTCAATCAAACTAAATGGCATTTCCAATTAAATCTCGAAAATCTTTATATGTCGAGTCTGCAATAGGAACTTGTGATCCGAAGAACATAGATCGATCAAAGCAGTCCAAGTGCTAGGAAGAGATATGCATGCGAGATGAGCCGTGAAGGAGATACGAGGTGGAATAACAAACTTAACGTAGAAATCATACAGGGTGCACACGAATACTACACAGGTAATAACAAATTTGCTTTTACAATCTGAATTCCACCATTCACAGGGCAATGGAGAAGTACAACTGCCCCTCACGAATCATTAGATCTCCATAAGGTCACTCTGATGCCAAATGAAAGAGCTGCAGCAGATTATCACATAGAAAACTTACATAATAATAATATATTTCGATATATTAAATCAACGATACATTGGCTATTAAATAGCCATGGACAATAAACCAATCTTCCGAATAAACAGGAAGTAGATACAAAAAGGAACCCGGAATAGTCATTAAGATATTCCTTTGGTTTGAGAAAGGAATTAAGATATTTCATGACTTTTGCAGATTTGAGAAGTCGATGAAATGGACAGACCTTAAAGCTTTCTATAAGCTTCCTCAATCTCAGTTCAGAATGTATACAATGCTCAGAAATGCTTTCACAGCTCCCTCTACTGGATTAATTATGGAGGATGAGAATGAATTTTGGGATATTATGAGGTGGCTCAAAGGGCCCCTTCTCCAAGAGGCTACCTCCAAACTCTATGAAAAGATTGCCTTCTCACCAAACCTTTCCTTGGGCCTTAACAATAAGTGGAATGTTTGTGAGCCCATTAGTAGATGGACTCATAGATTTAATGTTTTGTGGTCTTCTTGTATTGAGTCAAAGAAATCTTGCTTTAGATGGCTTCGATTCATAATAAGCTTGTTGTTGGCTTCTAATATTTTATAGGTTCCTGAGACTATAAGCTTGTTGTTTTCTTTAAATTTATATATATATATTTTACTTTATAAAAAGATATTGTACGAACATACCCACAACATACCATACAGGAGGTTTTAAAAATTTTCCGTTACTGAAACGGCCTAGTCATTTCTTGTTGTCCTGTGGACGGAGTTTATTAAATTGTAAAAGCATGTGCGAATTCCTATTTTTCAAGACAGTATTGTCTCAAGTAGTGGATTTTCCAGTTTTGTTTTGCCTATTCTACCAAGCCCGTGACAAAAAGAAAGGCTGAGCCTTGCTCCAGCGGCCGCGTTTGAAGTACTGATGCATAATTGTTGTCACATTTCCTCCTTGTCAAGGTGCCTCCCTTCCAAAGCTTCTTGTTGTTGCTAACAGAGTTCTCATTCGTACTGATCAGTCGATGATTAGGGAACAGTTGTCAGTTTTTAGGGAAGGGCGAGCTGATGTTTTTTAATATCTACCTATTCACCGATTTTTCAGATCTCTCGTCAATCTGCTGTCATTTTCACGTTCAGATCTGTCTATTGCTACGCAGGCCTGTAATGTCTAAAGAAGGAAAGCACAGATTAATGCAGTATCTATGTGAGAATTAAGACAACGTTGGACTATTGTGTTCAAATCACGACTGAGTTTTCCAATGCACGATGCACTTGCGAATTCCTTTTGCTCCACCTACCAATTGGACATTCTCAGTCCTCCACATGTACAGCCAAGTCTGACTGCGTGTACATTGATGATCTGGTTTTGTGTTACATTTGGCATTGGTTTTAGATCAGATTCTTCTTATTTGACCAGCCTTGGTTGGAACATTGGAAGCATTTTACTTGGCTCAATAGTCAGCAAAGCTTATTTTGCATTATGCTGATCGGCTTGGCAAAATGACTATATTGCATTCATCACCGACTACTTGCCTCCCAACTCAACCTGACGGTTTTGAGTAGTTTTTTCGACTCGCCTCAACCAATACCACCGTTAAAACTCCCTATTTGGCCTTCAACACTCCCACCACCAGCGATCTTTTTCAAAAGTTTGTATTTATTACTAAATAGGTGGTTTATATTTAAAAGAGGTGGACTTATTATTTTGTGGTGTATGCATTAAGTAGGGAGTAATTTTGTTCGTCAGGGGTTTCTTTCTAGTTCTTGTTAACGAATTACTAACGGCAATGTTTATATTGTTTCGTAAATATTTTGATTATTTGCTATTACAAATAAGTCTACTATAATGATAGGGTTTATTCTAAATTTTGTCAATGGTGTTATAAAGTCTCATTTTATTATTATTGTCAAAAGTTTGCTAGTTGTCATAGAGGTTAATTTAAGTCTAATGGTGTTATCATCAATCACAACAGAGTCTCTAGGGGTGTTAATATTAGTGTCAAGTGTTGAAATTGTTTTTAAAAAAATTGCCTTACTATAAATGGATGAATTATTGGGGTAATTGACATCTAATTTGTAATAGGTATGTCAAGTGTGTGGGTGAGAATTCTCTTCATTGATCTAGCTATGTAAGCTACATGCATTGGAGGATGGAGGCAAAGGAGGTTGGAGGTCAAACAATGCCTCTCATCAGCCGTTAACAATGGGGTCACATTTTGGTATAGTGGCACTAGTTTTCATTTTTAGTTTGTGTGTGGCTTAAAATTAGAACTGAAGTGCACATGTGAAGTACCTTGTTTTTTCCTAATGCAATGATGACCTGGAGATTCAAACGAGTACTGAAGCAAGAGACATTCTTGACAAAGTAGGTGGTAGATGTGATGTTCCCACTACTTTTTATTGGTTAGGTTGATGTTCCCAAAATTGGTTGATGAACTTCCCTGTTCATGGTTGATGTATGGTTAGTGTTCCCATGGATTAGCCGATGAAGTTCCCTGTTCTTGGTTGATTTGTTCCCACAATCAAATGCAGACATTGATGCAACATTTAGGAAGGTCAAGACCATGTGCAAGCTCCGAAGCAACATGCCGCTTAGTCAAAAGGTGATGTTTCTCTCCATGTTTGTACTAAGAAGGAATGTTAGGAATATTGTGTCAATACTCACATGAAAGTGAGAAATAATTGTTTGTGTGAAAAGAATAATGTAATGAGTTGTTAGTAACAACTCATAGTTAGAAATATGTATGTGAGTAAAGAGTATTTGTGTGAGTTAGTTATATAGAATAATATAAATTAATAAAGGACTTTAGGTGAGTAGTTGTGATAACTCTCATAATAGTCTAGAGGTGAGTGTAATTATAGGAGATTATGTTATAGATATATGGTCCTATAAATGTAATGTCTCTCACATAAGAATTGGGTTGGAGTGTTTGATTATGTTTTGTTATCATGTTTTTACCTTGTGCAATTGTGAGATCTCTGACCAAATTTAACACCCTTGTACAGGGAATCTGGTAATGTTGTCCAAAAGTAATGCAAAATCAAAATTTTCATCACCACAAAATTCATTGATGAGATCTGCTTTGATATTTGTCTATGGATTTATTTAGTGAATTTAGAAGCCCCTATTGGTGGAGAGCATGATGTGAGATTTTTGAAGATCCATTACATATTGGCCAACTGTATCTAAGATTCTAATCAAAACCAGAACTATACAGGAGCCAGGATCATTGATAGTGGTAGCCCAAGCAATAAGGTTAATTATTGCCTCCAAAATGTTCAAGTGACTGAGCCTAACACCTTCAATGGAGTTGACAAAAGTTGCTGATGTTTTCTAAATGTTTTGATTTCATGCCTTTCAAGCGGGCCATCAAGGACAATATCAAGCAGAAAAGAGTAATCTTGGTGATCTCATTGCGAGATTAAATTTACCAGGAATGAAGAAGTTTAGTAGTTGTAAGAATTATTGTTAAAATGGCTAATAAGCATATATGCATAATCCAATCACACATACCAATTTTTGCCATGGCATCAAATGCTTAAATGGATCCCAAAGCCGTCCAAGTGGCTTCATGCCCCATGTATTGGGATTGTACAAAATGATGTGGTTTCTTGGCTTGTTCTAGTGTTTCAAGCTATGTTACTGAAAACTTAAGAATACCCCCAGTGCCCAAAGGTTCAATTTTGGTTCTGATCCCGGGTCTGACTCCCAATAGAAGCATATTGGGTTCCTTAGGTCTGCTGAGTCCTTCCCGGGAACACGGATGGTATTTCCAGGAAAGACCTGGTGATTTTGGGCCATTTCAAACCTGTGGCAGACTCTACTGAAACTTTAAAAGCACACTACCACGTCTAAACCTATGGTATTTTTGTTTATATTAATGCTGATTATGTACTTAACATTGCTGTCATGTTTAGTTTTCTTTATATTTTGAACTTTTACGTACAGACATTTCCAAGAAAAACCGTACCCAGGGTTCCAAGAAATGTCAGTGTTTCCTGTGCCAATAAGCATACCCAATTCCTATTGCAAATACCATTTAAGCAATATAAATGCTACTTTGATAAGTAATTGTCATTCATGAAGTTGCAACAAAGCAGCTCCAAAGACCTGTTTCTTTCAAGAGAGAATGAAAAGAATTGTTAACAGAACTCTTTATGTCCAGAATAGTAAGCTTGTACAAGACCAAGATGAATACATAGATTGCATAAAGCTTAAACTAACTTATCTGATTTTTTAAAAGTAGACGTCAAGATTATTGCATTCACAACTATTCTCTCTACTGATATTTTTGATTTTTAAAAGTAGACGTCAAGATTATTGCATTCACAACTATTCTCTCTACTGATATTTTTGATTGGTATCCAAGTCTTTCAACACCCAACATGATAGTTAATGATTGATAGTTGAGCACATTCTTTATGATTCAGGATTCCTTCCTCACCTCATCACTAGGTAAAGATAAGGTTGTTTCCTGGGATTCAATATTATGTGGGACATCCATTTGACATATCCTTCCTTACATAGCCTCAGCCTTCTGGGCAAACTGTACTTTGGACTTAATGCTGCTTGATGCTTCTGAGGAGACTTAGGGGCCTATTTTCTTTTCTAACAGGTGGTGGACAATTTTTACTACTAATGATCTAGGACAAAATTCTCATACTTCTCAATATTCCACATAGATCCAAAACTCTCAAATTATTGTGTCTGCTTGGTGAATGATGATATTTTTGTTGTCAAGATTCAGTGTAACATTGAATTTGAGGAATATTGATTTTGTTTTGTGGAAGGTTGGCATTTTTAATGTCAGGTTCTCTGTAAAATTAAGTTATTATAAGCAGAAAGAAAGACACTTTAGAATTCACATCTATTATTGATTATTATTCGGCAGGTTTATTGAGAAATTAGAGCAAGACATTCCAGGCAAGGGGGTGAAGCATCAGCTTGAGATGTTGTGCAGTGTGTATGCATTGTCATTATTGCACAAGCATCAGGGTGATTTCCTTTCAGTTGGTTACATTACAAGTGAACAGTCGATACTTGCAAGTGATCTGCTTCGTTCGCTTTATTCACAGGTTGCACACTAACCAAAAATTCTAGTTAATGCCAAGTGCTTCTTAGAACTTCAGGTTTCAATGTTCATGCATTCATGCTTAATTGTACACTACACCTTTTTATTCAACCGTGTTTGTATCCTTGCTTATAGGTCCGTCCAAATGCTGTGGCTCTGGTTGATGCATTTAATTACACAGATCATTTTTGGGATCTATACTTGGACGATATGATGGAAATGTTTATCCGCATCTATACGAGGAAGCTTTTAAGGATCCTCTTAATGAGTGTGTTGTACTCAAAGGGTATGAAGAGTACATTCGCCCAGTTTTGAAGCAGGAACTTGGAACTTCAAAATTGTAAATCCACATCAATTATTCCAGAGTATATGTGTGTAAGTAAAAGGACACGTTCAGTGCTTTTTACATTATGAAAATTAAGCTCCAAATCTAGCATGAGCTTGACACTATTTCCACGAACTGGTTGATTTTCATCGAGCATTTCTTTGAACCTATTATTGCTATTCCTATTATTTTTATGCCAGTTAAACAATAAGAGAATACCAAATTCTTTTGCCTTGGAAAGGATAATGATTCTATGATCTATAATTTACTATAATCAAATAATATATATGTTTATAGCAACTATATTTTAGTCACTTTGTTTTATCAATTGGAAATGTTTTGTGACAGTTGAGGATGTTCTATGACAGACTTGATTGTGGAGCTTATCTAATTTTGGAAGCGCAGTTAGGTGGTATAAAGAATGGATTTGATATACACAGTAAAATATTGAAAACAAATATTCCCTAGATTTTAGAAACAATATGCCAGTGTTTCTATAATGTTATATATTAGTGTGACTTTTGGAATGTCATTAAAATCATATTTAGCTAAGGGCCTTACATTAGTTCATTTGATGCCAGTGCATTTAACTGTTGTAGCGCATTCGAACATATGATTCGTTTGTGTACTCTAGTCTTTAAAATAGATTTAGTCACCTTTAATCTTCTTGGCGATAAAGAATGTAGAAACAATAAATCATTTGCCAGGATTTTATTTTTGTAGTATCCAAAAGAGATTCTACATAGAGATCACATTTTGGCTGTTTTGAAATATGGCGAAATCATTGGGGTCATTGATGTGCTCAATTGATGGTGGGGAGGTAGAGGGTCCAAAGAAGGGCTTCAAATTGATAGATTGGGAATAGAGGGTGATTAATAACGTCAAGGCATATTGTCTTATGTAAATGCAAGGATGATTTACGAGTCTTCTTAGGATGAGTGCATGACCTGTAGTTGGTGGTGGTGATCAAATTTAATCCATACCATGTGTGGATAGGTGTCAAATAGAAATAGGTGCAATTGTAATTACCATCATGTTATGCATGTGCTCCAAAACAGTTAGAAATCAAATAGGATGAACTTCACAAAATATAGAACCTATAAATAAATTTCTTAAATATGTAAAGCAACCCTTTTTCCTCAAAAAGTTGTATATTTATATTGACAGAAATTCAGAAGGATGATTCACAAAACAAAGACCATTTTTTTCCATATCCACAAAATGGAGACTCGCCCCAAAACTAGAGTTGCTTTTTCAGCATAGGTCATTCCTATTACTAGCTCTAACAAAGAGCAACCCATCGAATTCAAATAAGCCGAAATGAAGCAAAAGAAATGGCAAGATAAAAACTACTCACATGCTCTTAGACATATACAACCAAGTTCTACTAGAAAGCAATGGAAAGCTAGAGCAACATTGACTCTCTATGTAATGCCATCATAGAGTTGCTACTTAAACTAAAAATATTTGCACACTTCATGGTGAATTGACATTTTCCATGGCCCATATCTATTGATGGTCACTACTCAAATGCCTTTGACAACCTACAAGACTAGGGCATGACTACTATTACTTGAAAGCCAACTAGTAATAGGTAAATGTAAAGATAGTTTTTAGGTCATCGATCGGTGGAACACCAATTTGGTGTTTGAGAACCCTTTCATGTAAGCCAACAAGAGAATTACTTAATTTGTTTATGTTTTGTTCAACAAAGCATACAACCCTAACCCCTTCCAATTTCAAACATGTGACCTCCTCTATGAAGTACACATACATTCACAATTAACTCACTTAAGACGTACAATGGTACAACTCTACAAAGGTACACATGTACACTTAGTTTATGGGGATTTGAATTGACATCATCTCATTGTTAGGGTACCTTGTATGCTCTGCTCATTAAAGTTTATCCACGGTACATTTACAATTTCTATTAGCAAAATTTACTTGTTTTTTTACAAGTTCTACTTTACCTGTGACATCATGTCTTCTTATAATTAACTATCACATCATATAGGAAACTACAAATATCATCATAAGTTTATATGGTTAAGAATGATACAATATAATGTTCTTGTTGCTCAAGCCATTAGCCATAATAGCCATCACATATCATGCATCCATAAAATAAGAACATGCACCCTTATCGAAAATAGGTATGTGGCTCTCTTCCTTCCACCAATAGACAATTTTAGCTTAAGTGAGTCATACTCCATCCCTAGGGTGTATGGTAACATCAAAACCACCTATAGTTATTCAAAACCCAAGATTCTCATCCAAGAGAGATATAACAATTGTCCTAAAATCAACAAAACTACGAGTGAACTGTAACATTGGGTGTTTGTAAGTCATTCATAGGTAATTCGGGATGAATGTGGGTGCCCGAGATGAACTACTAGTCTTTTGGTACTTGGTTGAACTATATCAAATGGGTTCGAGTCTCCTTTGGTGAGGAAAACCTTTCCTAAATGCAAAAAGTGGATTTCTTGAAAGAGTGTTTAAGGAATGACCTTCATTTGATGGATCCATGGTCATTCTAAGATCATATTATCATTGGTTTCTTAATTTATGGCATAAAATTCAGTAGAGATCGTCTTCGGACCAAGAGTTATGGGGAGAATGATGGTGTTAATTGATGTGGCTCTAAGACTATCATACCCACGAAGAGTGTTTTGAGTTGATGAGCAGTTAGTCTCACCATATCCAAGCTTCTACAAAAGGGAGAAAGGGACGATGTTGATCGCTGCCCCATCATCCACCATAGCTCATTTTACCAAGTTGTCATATATCCAAATTTGGAAATGGGGAGTAGGGTCTCTTCTTCTAGCGATTTTTGCGTCTGTGGGTAATTGACTCAAGTAAACTACATAAAGCAATCACTCAAGAGCTCTATAGAAGTCAACCTTGAGGCTACACAATGGTAGCTATATATCAAGCCAAGAGGCATGGGGATCCATATAATGGTTTGATGAGAGATTTTTTATTTGCTTTTTGTATTTGTCTACTATACACTGTTGGCATGCAAAATGTCTCCACATTTTACTTGACAACATTAAGGAAACTTTTGTCACTTTTTGGTCAAGTGGGTTAGAATTGTCAAATTGCCTTTTTCAAAGATCATCTTCTGGGAAAGATTTTAGGAGACTCTGGTTGTTTCACAAGCCCAAATTGCAGTCAATGGAAAGGTCTCAAAGTTTTTTTTCGTGACAGATGTTTTAGGAAAACTCTCTCTAGGCATTTTTGAGGAAAATGTGTGTGATCAATAAAGAAGGGTCAAATTTTGGGAAAGATTTCAAGAGCTTTGGGTGGTGTTGAGAACTCAAATCATAGTTATTGGAAAATTTACAGGTCTACTACATGATGGAATATACAAGATGTTTTGTGAACATAAAAGTGGAAACCTTTCTAACACTTTGAGGCACATTGGTCTTTTCGGAAGAGGAAACATGCATTGAAGGTTGAGGGCACCTCGGGTGGAGTTAGAAGACTAAAAAATGGTCAAGTTGAAGCACATTCAATCCCCCTCGTGACCCAAGTGTTAGTTTGGTTCATACTCATCTCAAACTCTTGCGACAACTCAACTCAGTGGCACGCCTTCCTAGGAAAAAGTGGTAAGTTGACTCAAAACTCATGAAGAACTCATTTTCAAAGTTTCTAAATGCTTCCATTGGATTTGTTGGCTTGTTTCCAATGAAATTTATATATTATATGCTCTGGAAAGGTTAAGTTTTGGTCTTGGACCAAAAAGTGCACTCTGTGATCTAATTCTCCATTGACACGTTGTCAACAACTTAAGTGTACTTAGAGGCCTTTTGGAGGTGCAAAACAAATTTGTAAAGCGCAGTTTTCAATCCCTTCAACTTAGCACACGAGTAATTCATTTGATATGAGTAAATCCATCGTTGCTTTCAAAACCACTCAAAAACCCACCTTACCATTAAAAGTTGTTTTGTCATTTCCTTCAAATTCCCACAAGAGATCTTTCCAAATTCGAGCACTTGTTCCCCTCCACCATACCTTTATAATGATTCAATTTTCACATCATTTGAATGTGTATTGCTCCTAGAAGGACAAACTAAGTTTTCATCTCGCACTCCATTAAAACCCATTTTCTAAGCTCACCTTGCAACTAGAGACAATTTCTTCATTTCTCTTCGTTGTTGATGAGAGATTGTCACCAAATTTAGAGCATCTCTTCATCTCGAAATACCTTTATGATAAATCGAGTCTCGTCCAATTTTGGATTTGTTTTTCCGGCATAATGGCATATAAAAGAATTCATCCTCTAAAACCATTAAAAATCTTGAATTCCCATGAACTGACTCGGAATATCACTCGCTTGTCCCTCCAAACTCTACTAGCATTCTCAAGTCTGTGATACTACAAACATGCAAGATAAAATTCCATTACTCCGAATACGAGTCCATCTTGGTCTTGGTTTCTGAATACCTAGATATTGGAGTCAACAATGTGAAACACATTGATTTTGATGACTTGAAGTGGAGGATGGAGGAAGGAAACCATACTATTTTGGCTGACAAAATATTTCATGACAGCCTCTAGCAAGCGGTCGAGTTCCCATTGGCAATCCAAGACAATGATTTCATCGTCACTTTTGCCAAGAACTATGAAGCGGAAAGCCAAAGTATCAGTGTTGACAATGGCTTCGTCATTGCCATACTATCCTCGAAGGGATCTCAAGATGTCTTTGCATCGCAAGACCCAAGAATGCGATGATCCTAAGCAAGGAGGATGCATTGCTCAAATGGGAAAGGAAGGAGTCTTGTGCTGCAGGGGTGATGACAGAGATAATTGGATGAAGAAAACCCATAAACTTTCTAGCCTTCCAAAGACCCTCTCTTGCTTCAAATTCATCAAAGAAATCTTTGATTGCATACTCCACTTCATCAGGCTCATGGGAGAAGCATCAACCAAGGAATTTCACCCATGAATGTCTCAATTCACTTTGATAGCCACATAAGGGATCCAAAGGATAGATTGGAGCCAAATCATTAGTGATAATCTGCATTCACAGTTGGTCAACCTTGAGAAGATGAAGAAGTTCACCATGGCTTCTTACTTGGTATACGCCATCGTAGCTTTGCAAAAGTGGCCCGAGCTATCTCCAGAAAGAAATCTCCCGAAGGGTGCACCAGTATACCAAGTCTACCCACAATTCACCTTGAAGGAATACAAGAGGCATTACACCAGGGTCAATGATGTCTTTGTAATGCCTTTGATCAAGAAAATGGAAGGAGATACCAATCACAGGTTGTCGGCAGAAGCTTGCACGTTGATCAACAAGTACGGAAGTTACTTCACACAATTTAAAACATTCTCCTACATCCACATCAGAGGATTTGATGATGCTCCAATGAAGCTTTCGTGATACCCAAACAAAAATTGGTTCTCGTTGAGTTGTGTTGACAATTGTCTAAAGTACATGTTAAGTGCCACAAGAAAAAGAGG
Organism: Taxus wallichiana var. yunnanensis; assembly: GCA_018340775.1. Classification (NCBI taxonomy): domain Eukaryota; kingdom Viridiplantae; phylum Streptophyta; class Pinopsida; order Cupressales; family Taxaceae; genus Taxus; species Taxus wallichiana. The sequence goes on from CM031234.1 coordinate 191,612,880, forward strand.
AAAGGGACAACTTTCCCGATTCAAATAAGTATCTACTCTTGTAGGAATTTCGAGAGGTGCGGAGTAACATAAAAGCTTTCCTTGGGTCAATAAACTTGTATCCCTATTCTGCCAGGTGGTCATATGGTCGCAAACAACATATGGAAGTTGAGCAAAAGTATCTCAACATTTCCCATTAGCTGGAAATGGAGGACTATTGGAAAGATTGTGTCGATTTAGATCAAGTCCGCTAAAGAGACTTCTCTAGAATGACAATGCAACAAATGAAGGACTTCCATCTCGAATGGGTCATGGAGGACATTGAAGATGATGACAGTGAGTTGTTCGAACTAGGATACCTAGAGACCATTCACTTCACACCCACCCCTCCTGTAGATTGGTTAGTGGCGGAGCCCATTGACATCTTAACTCATATTGCATAAGATTTTTAGAGGTCAAAAAAGTGGCACTTCAAGAATGTGCATGAACTCAGCTATACTCCTTGACCTTCTTACAGAAATCAAAGGAATCGGGAGCAAGGTGTATGTCGAGAGAATCGAGAGGTGTGAGGAGTGATAACACCCCCTCAAATGAGGAAAATTCCCCACAAACATCTTTGGAGTCTAAACCCAAACCTCCGCATAGGAAGTTGTCATGGGTGGACCGACCAATGTGATCTTGAACCTTGAGAATTCATTGTTTCCCAAAGAAGAAACAAGTCCATGGTTCATTTTAAGACACCTCTAGTAAATTGTAGGTGGAAAATACTTGGCTAATATCTCTCGGAACCAGCCAGTTTGGTGAAAGGCAAATTTGACATATCCCAGACTGAATTTTCGCGAGAGTTTTTCAAGCCGGAGAAACCATAGAGTTTCAGTGTACGATGTACCGTTGATGCACGCCAATGACCCTTGTTGACGCAACCGACATCCATCGGTTTACAAGCCTTCCATTAAAAAATTTACCCTTTGTTACAACGAAGGCAACACTCGTGGAAGACGACAAGAAATATCTCGAATCAACGTTCGGTTTCCATGTTGATTGTAAGTATAATTCGTTTTCATTCATCATTTTTTATTTTGTTTTTGATTGTGATACAATTTAATGTTATATTAATTCCCACTATTTTTTGGCATTTGCAGCTCATGTCAATAAATCCAGGCGTGGTGTGGATACGCAAGCAATTGCACACCACTTTCTTGCTGCAATGATTTCCTTTTTTCAATCTAGAATAGTTTTGCAGGGTTGGCAAATAGATATACCAAACTGGGCCATTGCATACATAGTTGCCACTATCTCAAAACAAAAATTTGATTGGTGCACCTATCTATAAAAAAATAAGAACTGACATAACAAATGCAAAGCTTTCAGAAAAACCTGTCATTTATTCCACAAACTATCTCCTTGGCCTTTATTATGAGGCTCTTTTAAATTTAAAAGACAAACCAATTCCTACTTGCACTGATGAGGAGTTGATGAAGTTGTCAATTCCATTTGAAGAACAACGGTATAAACTATTAAGCTTGTATTTCAACATTACACTACACAATTATTAACAATTTACGGTTTGCAGAGAAGATTTATTGAAGCCCTTCCCCGAAAAAAGGCGTTATCAAGAGGAAGAGGCCAACAACACGCTGAGGCTTCGGGAGATTCCCAATCTGAAATGGAAGCTCACTCCTCTCCGAACCCTCAACAGTTTGAACTCGTTAAACGCCAAAGAAGTAATACCTTCTCATATATTATTTACAAATTCTAAATTTGTATTTTTATTTTCCAATTTAAATTTTAACCAATTGAATTGACATACAATTCAATGTTGATGACATTGCAGGGACTTTGGACCATACGCGTGTTTCGAAACTCAACCATCTTCCCCAACTCACTCAATACAGTCGCATGCATTCGTATCTTCTCAACAACCACCAATTACTACTCCTACACGACCACCCTCAAAGACCGCGACAAACTACCCCTCGACAACAAGGTACAACTTTTGAATACTACGTTTAATTTCGTAGTTTTTGGATTGTTTTCTAGTTTTTCATGTTTTTTCTTGAACTTTTCAACACATTAGAGTCTGTTCAAACAAATGGCATTGACCCCCTCAACCAATAATATTTAAAATGCCAACCAAAGGAACAAGGAAAAAGAACATTGGTAAACGCATGCCAATTGCTCTCCCTCTAATGGGACACTTAACATTGCCGCCTCCTTTCGAATTCCAACCCTTTCACTTGGTGGCTTGCCTAGTGCAACGGGCATATCGGTTTTGAATAATATAAATTTAGATGAAGATTATTTGGTCATTGATAGCAATGACCCAACTGGTTTTTTCAATACCTGTGAGATGATTCAAGGCTAGCAGGTATACTTAAATTTCAACATACTTTACCATATTGAATTACATTTCGATTTAAATTTACTTGTCTGAATCTTGATTAATTTTATCACAAACAGGATCAGGGCACCCAAAGGTAGAAACAAGTAGCAGTTGATCAGCCTCTCCAGCAAGATCATCTTCATCAGATATAGATGGTGAACAGTTGCTACATTTTCCTTTGGAGAACTTAATTGGTTATGATTGTCAATCCCATGTCAGTGAGTTTATTCTATGGCATATCACTCAGCTCATAGAATGAGAGAGAAGGGCTAAAGTACTTATCAATGAGATTATTAATCGTTTTGAAAATTATTGGCAAAGGGATATTTTATACGCTGCAGTCCAAAATCAACCTGCGAAGATGGATTCCTTACTTACCCAAGTAAGAAGTGTGACTGTCACGTATAAAAACTATAAAGACGACATTTTGGATAAAACTTTAAACAAATTAGAAAATATTAGTGTTGAGGCCCATGCATATTTTAACAAATGGTCTAAGGACAAGGATTTGGTAGCAGTTGCAAATGCCGAGAGAGATAGAGCGGTCGTAAGTATTATCACTTTCAAATAATATTTTTGTTAATTTGAAAATTTCTTATTTTAGTAATATGTTGAATTGACATTACTTTTTTTGTGCAGTTGAAATATGAAAATTTGAAGAGTCAAACAAAGGTTTTCCAAGTTCACTTGGAAACAATGAAGAACAATTTATCCGCAACAAAGAATTTGAAGGAAAATATTGTTTTGGTTAACAAACAAAACAATACACTGAAGCGGATAATTAAAGAGCACGGCTTCGACCCTGAAATATTATTCAAAGCTAAGGCAGCAGCTGATCCAAATTTGCTATCCCATGGAGATGCGACAAAGTAAGAAGAAGGAAAAAAATATGGGCAAGTCTTTGCGGATGATCTCATAAGTTAAGGGGTTATTTCGCCATTGGGGAAATGAGTAAAGCCATGGGCGAAAAAACCATTGAGGAAAGGAGCACAGGAATTGAATTGGATACAAAAAAAGAGGGTTGAAATTTTTTATTATTGAGTGTGGAAACTTGAAATATTGAGTCTATATTTGAAAATTTGAAACATTGAATGTTGTGGTCATGGTATTTGAATTTTATTATCTGGATTTGATAGCCTTTTAAAATTTGAAATACTATATAATCTTTAATTTTTTAACTTCCTATATATTATGAATAAAATTTTTAGATTGTATATAGAGTTTATGCTTTTTGGTTTACTCTTAATGGTGATTGCATTAGATAGGGATGAATCATGATGACGTATGTTTTTGTTTACTTAAATTATCATGAATTGTATGTGGACGTAGATTTAGCTTCAAGCACGATAATTCTTCTCTAGACATTTAAACTTGTTTTAAGATAATTCTTCTTCTCTATACTTGTAATGATATGATCATGATAACATTAGAATGGATATAGATGATGATGAATGATGATAATGGATAATTGTTTTAAAAAATGGAATGTGTTAGGACAGAGACATTTCTTTAAATTTAAAATAGATAAATAATTGTTTTAATAATAATTGTAGTATCAGGATTATCATAATGATATGATATATATGGATGATGATGAATTTTATGTGGACATAGATTTAGCTTCAAGCACGATAATTCTTCTTCTCTAGACATTTAAACTTGTTTTAAGATAATTCTTCTTCTCTATACTTGTAATGATATGATCATGATGATATTAGAATGGATATAGATGATAAATAAATGGAATGTGTTAAAATGGATATAGATGACATTAGAATGGATATACTTGTAATGATATGATCATGAATTGTTTTAAAAAATGGAATGTGTTAGGACAAAGACATTTCTTTAAATTTAAAATAGATAAATAATTGTTTTAATAATAATTGTAGTGTCAGGATTATGATAATGATATGATGATGATATGATATATATGGATGATGATGAATTTTATGTGGATGTAGATTTAGCTTCTAGCACGACCGTGGATGATGAATTGTATAATAGATCGTGGATTATGAATTATATAGTATGAAAATATTTTCCTCTGTAAAATTCAATTGTGTTATTTTATCCCACAAAGTTTAAAAAATATATCAAAGCATTTTACAAATATAAAAAATAAATTAAACATAATTGTAAGAAATTAAGAAAGATGATATGATAGGGTTTAACTTACCTCTAGTGTTTTAGATTGCTGTGAAATCATCACTGGTAATGTGCTAGATCTTTGTTTTAATAAAACTCAACACGAGAAATGGATTAGTAGATAGATGGGTGAGTTGCTTGACATTGTCAGTTCCGAGAAGTACCAGCTTCCTTGGATGGATGCCAACCCACGTTTTCAAAACAAAACAAAAATATTGTATTTAAATAAATGTAAATATATAGACACTGTAACATCTTTAATGATAACAAGAGTTGAAAATTTTTTAAAGTGAAAAACAATAAGATTAAGGTGAAGGAGATACCTATTTAAAGTTGAAACAATCCATTATCAACAACTTCTTCAAACTCGATGTTCTCTTCTAGAGTGTGATGATGCGCCAATTCCACTCTCAATGTTAGGAACAGCTTGTACTTGTAGTTGTATGTTGGTCCGAAAATGTATGGGCGGATCTATGGATAAACGAGCCAACAGCAGGTGTGGGGGCTTAGCCCTCTTTGAGATAAAGCAAAGCGGCGGTTTATTGCTACTTTCTACTAGCAGGAACCTGCAAGTCTCACAGTTACGCCTTTGGGGTTGGGATCTCATCCCGGTAGAGAGTGTTTCAATTTGAGAAAAGAAAGGAATGGAAGAGGAAAAGAGAAAGATCGAGATCCGAAGGAAGAAAAGAAATGAATTCCAAAGCGAAGGGTCGGAAGATCTATGCTTTTAGTTTGGTAGTGAACAGAGCCAAACCTACTTGCATAAATAAACAAAGCAATCTTGATAAACAAATGACGGAAAAGTAGATATGAATCCAGCAGATTAAACACATACGGATCTAACGTAAGAAAGATCTAATGCATAACACACTATTGAGCACAAAGTCCAATAATTGTATTCTTTGTTCTTTTACATTAAGAAAGCTCCAGTCTTTCTCTCCTCACTTCTATTTCTATCTGAAAAATGTTCACCCTTGAATACAACAAGTATTCTAGTATTTATAGAAAGTGAGGGAGAGAGAAGGCAAAATGGAGCCCACCACTTATTCACAAGATATTTACAAAATATCCAAAAGTCATGTTGACTTTGACAACTTGGATGGATGACATCATCCCATGATGCAACATGGATGATGTCATCGTTCATGCCAACACACTTATGATATTTCGAAGAGAAAGTCGGAGAATAGAGAGGAGAAGAGAAGAAGAAGAAGCTATTCATCATCATCATCCTGTGGCCTAAAAAGGGTGCTTTTTTGATCTTGATCGGAGATGAGATGTGGAAGCGAGCGCGTATTCCAGAACTTGCTTGATCATTGGCGCAAATTGATCTTGTGATGGATCCTTGTGCCTTTCAAGATTGCTTATGATTTCCGCTCATTAATGAGCTTTTGGGGACCTTGGAATAGTCTTTACCCGCCTCGATTAGGGACCCGATGAAGTCTCTGAGCCCTGAGTAGTTGTTGATGGATTCGATGTCGAAAATGACTTGGCCCGAGAAGCTAACTCCTTGAAAATTCGGATAGTATCGTCACTGATCTCAAGGTGAGGGAAGGAGTGAGCAACCACAGAGTCATAGATAGAACAATCTTCTCCATTTGATGCATCGCATCCAGGGGCCTCTTCCTTCACCTTGTCTATCTTCTCTAACACAAATTGAGCTGATCTATCCGATAGTCCGAGTGGACATGGTCTTGTTGAGGGTCCTTGGATGACCGAATACTCGAACTTGACCAAATCTTCGATGAACAGTCGAACATTTGTTGGAAGGCCTCGTGTTGGAGTCTCAAGTTTTCGAGCTCTTCGATCTGGACTTGCTTTAATGTTTGGAGTTCCTTATTCGCCTTCTCGATGTTCGGTATAAACCGATATACTCGGCGATCACCTTTTCACTATCCTTAAGGATTTGGCTTCTCCAAGCGAAACATTACCTTGCTCGCCGATTTTGAATATTCATTGATCTTCTCCCGATGAGTAGCTCGGGAGTCTCGGCGGCGATTGTGGGAGGTGCACTTCCCATCTTACAGGGCTTAGGCAGTATTTATTCTGCTCCTTCGGTAGCCTCTTTTCTTCCTTTGTTTCTGAAGCTTTTCGCGAGTGCATCAACTTTGGAAAGAGCTTCCCCCGGAGACTTTACGAGGATGTCCCCATTGTGACTTGGGTCAGCATGAAATCTGCCGGGAGACAGATCTTCTTTCTCTTTGTAGGATCGGGGTAGGCAATTTCCATAACTCTCTCACTGCAGCGCTCTTGGAAAGCGTGTAACCGGCTTGTGCTTCTTTGCTCCTTTAGCCGGAATGATGAAAAGTCCATCGGAGCGATGGGGACTTTCCTCTTTGGTTGGCTCATTTCTTGAGAGATCCAAGCTGGTCCTATTGAAGAAGGACCGAGAGAGGGGGAGGAAGCGAACAGCGGTAGAAGAGGGGAAGAACGTGGAGACACGCGGCGGCGGTTGAAAGAATAGCCAAAGACATGCCCACGGGAGGAAGGGAAACCGCACTTGTGTAGAAGACATGGGAAGGGAAGGAGCCGGAAATGAGGGAAGAAATGGAGGAAGACAAATCAGCGAGAGAGGAGAAGATGGACGAAGAGGCGGGAGAGAGTAGAAGAAGGGGGAGAAGACACAACCAAAGGAGTGGTTGCTATTGTATACGAGGAAGGGGAGGAAGAGAAGAAGAAGGGATAGAAGGGACCTCTGTAGTTGTAGCAATGCCGACATCCTGGGTGGATGGGCGTATAGGACTATCCTCTGTCAATTCCTTCTCTGGCGAATCCAGGGTTATTACTTGTTCAGGCTCTGAAGGAAGAGGACTTTCAGGGGCTTCCTCTGAATGGTGCTAGGCTCACTTTCATGACTTTGCCTTTTAGTTTCTTTGACCTTGAGGTGCATTACCCAAAGGAGAAGTTGTAAAATCTACACCGAGGTAGATTAACCCATTCATGCGGCACCACTTGGTGCTTGTTCTCCGCATAGTCTCCTTGAACCTCTCCTCGATTGTCGAGGAGCCTTGCTTCATCGATGTCCTAGGAAGGGCCAATCATCCCCTTCGTGTCATTATACACTTTGTCTACTTCGTCTTCCGTGGTTTGGAAGCCTTTTGGGACAATAGCCACTCCGTAATGGATGATTTCCGTTAATGCTAAGCGAGAGTGATCCTTTCTTCTGAGTTCTACCTCATGGAGAACGTCAATGTAGATATCCTCAATCTGAGGGACATGAATCGGATCAAGCTTAGCCCTTGGTAGAAACGGCTCCCGAGGTCGAATGTAGGCCTTCTTTGAAATCATGCTTTAGGTTGAGCAATTCTAGCTCAGCAAACATCTCCTTCGCCTTGTGATAGCTGGAGCATGTGTAACGGCCTACTGTGAGGGGGAAAGGAGTTCCGCCCTTCTTTCTCTTGAGGCACTTTTCATGGTATGTGACGAGCTGTCTTGATAGTTCCAATAAAATCAGCTTTGGTCCAGCATACCTTGGCAACCTGGTTGGTTCGCCCAAAAAGTTGACCGCCCTCAGATAGGTGAATGTGGGAAATTGGGTGAACAAGGCCCCCCACTTCTCTGTGACTGCCACTATGTTTTTGGTTGTCCGGCCATGAGTCAAATTTGGCCGCAATATGCACATGATGTGATAGAAGAAAACATCATTGATCTTAGCGAAGTGTTGGATGCTGTTCTCTAGCTTCAGCTCTTGATAGTATTCATATATTTTGGCCTGAGGCCAAGTTCCGCCCGTGCAGCCACGGGATAATCCCTTTCGAAGCATACACTACGTAGGAGTTCATGTGGAACACTCCTGTTGTAGCGAACTGTTGCAGTTGCTCGGATATTGTGCTGCTTATTATCTCCCCCCAGCAGAAACGCTGATCGGGCAGATTCTTATTCATTGTGTCCAGGTACCGCAGCATCCACTTATGGAAGTAGTGAGCATCCGAAAGACCGAAGACTCTGCTCAGGAAGGTGATTGTATCACTGAGTTCCTCTGAGAAATCACTCCGGTGGATAGTTTGAGGCCACCGGTCACTACCTTCTTATTCTTGAGGTAGACTTCATTCATTAACTGCACCGGTCCTCGTTGTCCTCCCGAAGCCTTGAGGCATTCTTGGCGGCTAATGACCACATAGTTCCGATGATGAGGATGCCAAGCATTAACTCAAAGCGGCGGCGTGAAGGTTTATAACTACCTCGCCCTTGCTATTCTCGACACATCTTGTGTCTTTGTTGAAGATTGTCAGAACAACCATCATAAACTCGTTATTAACAAAGACCGACAGAATCCCACCGGCGAAGTGTAGGGCGCGCTATATCAATTTATCCATCCATGGACTCCTTGTCACTTTCTGAGTCCTTACCCAGAATTCCTCCATGTCAATGTGACCTAATTCAGAGTCCCTGACATCCATATTGCACTCTGCCTGTGATTCGGGCATTCTGACCCTTTGGTATTTGTATTTCATTTCTTCTTCTGTTAGCTTTGCCTTCCCTCTTGGTTTGGTGGGTCTCTTGCTTGACGTAGACATGTGTTCTTCAAGGCTTATTTGATGATCTGCACGTAGAAGGAGCGAAACCCAATCCAAGAAGCTTGAATTAGTCATTTGATCTTCCATTGGAATACTAAAGAGAGAAAGAGTTGGAACTTTTAAGATTCGGGCGCGGCGCATGAAAAATGTATATAACAGTGAATAGTCAAGGCGCACGGAAAAGGTGCAACAGATGTTAAGTTGGCGCCAAGGGCGCATGGCGCATGGATGAAGCAGTTGCATTATATATAAGGGCGCACAGAAATGCATGTTACATTGGGATTTGAGTGCGCCCCTTGCGCATGGGCGATGTGCAACATGGAAAAAGGGCGCGCCAAAGGTATATGGCGCGCGCGCGGAGGGTCTACACAACATCATGTACTCAGGCTTTATACTTGCAAAATAACTCTTGCATTGCATTGCGCCCTTTGGCGCATAGAAGAGGGATCTGAACAGGGTAAAAGGTGCGCCAAAGTTTTTATGGAAGCGCGGGATTTAAACTCGCAGCATGTAAGAGGGGCGCGCTTGAATTTAAACTGCAGCAAGATGGCAGGGTGCGCCCTAGGCGCGGGTCTCGAGCGTGTTACAGGCCGAAAGGGTGCGCTGAGGGCATGATTTTTAATGCAAAGCATCTTTGGGTAGAGCCTCCGAGGCGCGACCGTGTTAAGTGGCACATGGCGCTGACGCGCCAGCCATGGGGAATACTTGAAATACTTCAAAGGACGCTTGGCATCACTTAGTTTGATAAAATAGGATTAGACCAAGCCAAAATAAAACCATCCCTCCCTTTCCCATCAAATCCAGAAAGAGGGAGGGAGAGGAGAAAGAAAGCACGAGACAGGGCGGGAGGAAGAAAACAAAAAGCTCGAGGGAAACAAGCCGAGCACAAATACAATCGATGAAAACCAAACAAGAAAGCACACACCAAGAACTAAATGAAAAGAGGATGAACCTCTTACCTTAACAATATAGCCAAAATCCTTGAGCGGGTCCACAACTTGATGAAAATGACAGAGCGGGCGGTGGCAAATTCGGAGCGATCACGTGCCTTGAAAAATGCAATGAAAATGACAGGGCGGGCACGGGTATATATAACAAAACTTTGTCATTAATGCGCCACCAACTTTTGAAATGGCGCATGGAAACAGCTGTCGACAGGGGAAAGCGTGCGCCCTTTGGCGCATGGAAGGAAATGACAACGAGAGAATGAGCGCGCTTTTGGCGCATCAAACGAGTTGTCGACATGAAGCTATGTGCGCCCTTTGGCGCACCAAAACTTGATGTAACAAAGATATTACGTGCGCCCTTTGGCGCACCAAAAACTTACTCAACATCCTTTGGCGCACTGAAAGACGTGCTAACATGGAAAACCATGCGCGAAGGCTTTTAAGGAGGCGCATCAAAAATTGATGTTGAGGCAAAACCATGCGCCAAAAAAAGGCTCAAAGACTAAGTTCAAAACCTAAATTCCCGGGAAGGGATTTTACAATATTTTGAACGCGAAGGATCCCTAACGAGGGATCGAGACAAAATTTTCGGTATGGTTATCGGTAAAATTGCCTTGTCAATTTTACAGGATAATAACATTTGTATTATTCACACCTCTTCTTTCGCAAAGGGAATTCCAATGCGCAATTGCTTTGTCGAAAGGAAAGGTTTCCATGAGTACCGAGAAACATAACACCTCATGCAACTTTCCAGATTGTATCAACTTTGTTTCTCGGTTTGATTTTATAAATAATAGTGCACTAAAACCCTTTCGTCCTCCATAGACCCCAAAATCATTGTTTGGCATAGCTCATATAATCTGAAATATTCACCATATCTTCTTGTAAGATAGAACTTTGATAGATTCCTCGCCATAACTTTGTAATAGCACCCCTTTTAGAAGGTTCGTCTAAATTTTTATATTGGTTCCTCATTGTTGTTGCAAAATTTGTTGATTGAAATTTTAATAAATTAGCATTCACTATACCTTTGATTTCCATACCCTTGAACTCTGAAGTCTTTGCGAAATGTTCCATTATTGTACCCATGGATTTATGGAAATACTTTCTTACAAAGTCAGCACGACCACCTTCAGTATTCCAAAAATTAGGATTCATCACACCCATGGCTTCAAGAATTTTATCTTTGGAGAAATGTTCTCTAATTTCTGATGATAAGGATTCTGAAATTTTTTAAAGCTTTATTCTTGTTTCAACTATAATAGACTCAAAAATATTATGTGTCACGAGAACATCTTCTCGTTCCGAGCTGTAATATCTTCACATTTTTACAAAATGTGCGGTGGTATGTCCCTCCCATTAACAAAGATACGAGAGGTGATCGTGGATATTAAATCTCAAATAAGTATTGAGCTTTTAATGATCTAATAAAGCTTTCCAATTCTCAAAAACAGTGTATTAAAACTATCTTAGAAACAATACAAGATATCAAGACTTTGACATACCATTTTCTCATCTGTATAAAATCCACAATATAGATTAATCTCCCTGTGCATGCTTAGTCAATGTATTGATCTCCTTGACATTGGAAGAATACCCGACCAATGTAAGCAATGTCTCCAAATCGATTAAACGAAACAATAAGTCTCTCGCCTAATAACTTCATGACGGTATTTGTGCATGAAACCAACCAACGAAGGATACTCCTCATGAACTCTACATGCGAGGTTCATACAAAGAGATCCATCTAGTCTCAACATCTTTCGAAAGTTTTTGCCATTTGTAATTCTAATTGCAAATTTCTGGAACTCAAGAAATCGCTTTGGGTTCTTGCCATATAGGCATAAAGTTCTCTTATAAGGTCTTCTAATTTAGCAACATTTTTATGGTTGCTTACCATTTTATACGCTAAATTCATTACATGAGACATACGGTGAATTAGTAGCATATATGGGGCCACTATTGTTTGTAATCTAACACACAGTACATTACGCTCGGTGACCTGCATGATAGATGCACCATCTGCTCCAACGCATACCAACTTCGTAGCAATTTCATAATCAATCATTCCAAAGAATATCTTTCAAATGAGAAACAACTATTTTATGTAGGTTTTCGGCATTACGATTTTCAACCATTTTCATAACACCCAACGATGAGGTGTCCTTATATGATTTTCTAAAGTATAGACATGGATACATACCCATGCGGTGTTGTTAGCTTCAATTTGTCACTTCATCAATTGAAAGAAAGACAAACTTTGATTTTTTTACATTCTCTTTCAAATCTTCCTTCTCTATCATCGAAAGACATTTTCCATTTCCCATCCACTACTTTCAGACCAATGAGGCGAGGTGCGTTGACATTCCATTATATTGATACAAAACTTTGAAATCGAGGAAATCTGAAATCGGTCTTCCTTTTTTTAGTATGTGAAATAGAGTAGAGAATTGTATGAGTTTTGCATGTAGATTTGTTTGATTCATCTTACCAATATGCGATATGATCATTCCTCCCTTTTCCAAGAGATGTCTGCGTTTTTTCCTTCTACCTCATATTTAGTGCGTATCTAACATGCATGCATTCTTTTTCAGTTTTCCACCTATGTGTTTTGATTTTCTGGCCATCTGCCCCCGTTATAGTCAAATATTGTTTTCCACAATGTTTTTCTATAGTGTCCAACTTCATTTGCATTTTTTGTTGCTTTCCCAATTTCCACGTACATATTGTACATGTACATTCAGATGGGATCTCTTTAGAATTAGATGATTGTACATGTTCGATAAATGGAAATTTAGTTGCCCAATCAAACTTGTATGACCTGCCAATGGTCCACATATTCTTGTTCGTTTTCAATGTTTTACTTTTTTGAGTAGAATTTTGAGCAATATCACAATCACCTAGTTTCCTCTTTCGTGAACTGAAATTTGAATTTGATTTCTATGTTCCATCTTCTGAGTATTTGTATGTGTGATATCTTGATGCATGGTTCCACCCCAACAGGAAGAATATCTTCAAGATCGGCATATTATCGTAGATGTCATTTGTTTGATCTTTGCATGCAAATGCATGTCCACCTCAATAATACCTTCCACCACATCGATTTTGATTCTTTACGGTGGCATCTTTATGGTTGGTATTTTCAATATCTCGTATCCATGAGTTTCCAAAAACTTGAACAACAATTTCGAGATTTCTTAGTTAATTTTAGGGTCTTATTCTTAGAACTTTCCATTATTACGAATAGAGTCTGTGTCACAAAATAACCAAGTAGCGACTCCTGTTGCGTGTCAACAACTAACCCTTTGTCACACGTCAAAAGCGAGTCAATAATCTCTTGTTGGGCATCAACGGTGTGTCAATGAAAGCTGTCACATGTCACCAAGGCATTAACTATCTCTGTCGCCTTGTCACGTCAACTTTGTCCATGTCGCGCATGAACTTCTTACCCCTTTGTCGTGCGTCTATAATATCTCCTTCTCGCACATCTGCAATACCTCTTTTTCATGCGTCAACTATATCCCTGTCGCGCGTTAATAACTAACCCTAACAGGCTAACAACAATCTTTGGTGCTTAACAGTATGTGAGTTCAAACTTCACGGTATTGGTAATTTGGTAAGCTACTTGTGGTATAACACCTGACGAATCACCTAGGTTTTATAGGAGATGTTTTCAAATGAAGGCGAAGCCGACCCAAAAAAAAAATATTGTATATTTTAGGCAAAGAAGACACCGACCCGCTTTGAAAAAATCACCTTTTCAAATTTTCCTAAAATGAAATTTTCACCATATTATGAATATTCGCCACTAAAATTATCCCTAAACAAGTCCAATTCTCTTGAGTTTCTCCTACGGTCACCTCATGGGTCTCTTATGCCTCTAAAGCAATCTCACATGGGCGGTGATTGTGAACCATATTCAGTCTAGAATCAACTATGATCTCATTTTCTCTTATAGGTAGTCTAACAGTGAATGCTTCACCTTCCTCTTCTAGTAATTTTTTCTCGTGGGTTCAAGCTATCATTAAAAATTGTCAAGGCACCATTACTGCAAAGCAAAGGCTCTAGTGGTCGAGATATCCCCAGAGCTTTGGAAAGTCATGCTCACTCCTAGAAGTTCAAAATGATTTCTTACAGGGAAAATTTTAAGGGTCCCTCCGAAAAAATCCTTAGAAAATATTTGGCGAATATTGGTAAAACCACTTTTGCATGTATGGCGAATTACAGGAAAAGTTGTTTCATGTGGCAGGTAATTTTTTAACATGATTGTGGGAATGGTTGGGCCTTAGCCATTGGCTTTATGATGCAGTAGAAATAATATATGACACCGAATGGGAGTATTGTAAATGTTACCGGCCAGTAGCATTCTACATCTTCTTGTCAGTAGCATTCTACATCTTCTGGCCGTCGGTAGCATTCCATCTTTGTCGGCCTATAACATTTTACATGCTACCATCTGGTAGCATTAAATATCTTTTGCCACCATTGATGGCATAAAGGTTGTTGCTGGTAGCTATATTAAACTTGCTATAAATACACGAAGGCAGTCATTTTCACTCCACATAGCAGAGAGAAACCAAAACATACGAGGAAAAATCTAAAAGATGAAACTTGAACGTCAAAGGACAACTACAACCAGAATTTTATAATAGATTGAAAAAATGCCAAGAAGAAAGAACACTTCTAAACAACCCAAGAGCCCAATTACATCAACAACAAATATGAAGAAGTTTTTGTTCAAGATCCTGGTATTTCCTCAACTGTACACATTTCTAGAGGATCCTAATGCATTTTCCCAATGGATCGAAGCGGCTAGTTTCATAGGGCTAGTGTATATGCCCCAATTTCGGATAAACCAAAAAACACTTAACAATCTTCTACTCAACTACGACACTTCCACTTTCACCTTTCATTATCAACTCCCATCTCATGCAGAGTCATTTGGAATGTCACCTGAGGACATTGAGCATCTCATAGGACTACCACACAAAGATGTGGATCCTATCATGACGAAGGTTGTTTTATCAAATGAAGAATGCAAGTATTTGGAGTCTAGTTTTCAATTATCTATTGATGCAATTATAGTTATTATTGCTCGTAAGTTTATTTTTTGTTTTACAACATTACATTTTCATTATTTTCAATTTAACAAAGTTTGATTATGTTTAAAATTCACTACTAACAAAATGCTTCTCCTTGTTGTATTGACAATTACAACTTCCCAAAACCCTTCAAAAAGAGGGATTCAACTCAAGGATTTCAGTCACCCATTTCTGTAGGCCATTGTGCAGTTCTTCTAGGCCAAAATTATTTTACAAGGTCGATATATGAATATTCCATGGTGGGCTTTAGTGTATATTGTTCGCACCTTATGTGGGTAGAAATTTGACTAGTGCAACTTCTTATCCTCTAGGATAAGATCTGATTTGACAAATATTCATTTGAATGATAATGTTACCATCAGCTCAACAAATTTTATTCTTGGTTTATATTATGAATCTCTCTATAATTTACGTGGCACCTCTCCTCCGAAAACAATGCATTCAAAGCTAACGACTTTGTCGTTAACACCCAAAGACATATATTATATTCTTCACATCGAGAACAAGCCAACACAAATTGATATTTTATTGAATCGGAGCGTATGCAGTTTTTGTACAATTTGAAAATAATTATGATGATGAAGTGTTGGATATTATGTTGAACAAAATTGAGAATTTAAATGCGAAGAAAAAAGCCTACCACAATATGTGGTTGAGAGACAAGGGCCTTATAGTTATTGCAAATGCGGAATGAGATAAGACATTGGTAAGTCTTACTAAATTTTCAAGTATTATTTTCATTTTTTGAAATTTTACTAATAGTTTTCTCTTTTGAAATGTAGTCAAAGTATGAAAATTTGAAAAATGAGGCTAGTGTGCTTGATTTGCATTTACAAAGTGCCAGGAAAAGTTTAAATGCAACAATTCGAATTGAAACAAAAGCTTGTTATCTTAAACAAGTAGAATAATACCTTGAGAAGAATAATAAAGGCAAATGGAATGGATCCAGAGATACTATTGAAGAAGAAAACAAAATAGGATCCAACATTACTATCTATTGGTGATGTGGCAAATCCAGAAAAAGAGATTCTTTCGAATATTGAAGTCTGCTGCAAAGGATCTGGTTCAGTCAGGTGTTGTAAAAGAAAGTTCATGTGCGCGGAGAAAAGAATCACATAGAGAAGAATCTTCTCAAGGATGAAGCTAATTTTTTTGAAATTATAATTTTCATTGTAGAATATTTTTGTAAAACTATTTCAATTTGTATGAAAATATTGAAAGTTTCAAACTTCAATCGATGTGGATTGTGGCATTTTACTTTTACTTTTGTTATATTGTGTAGAAGTTATTCAAATTAATTCTTAATGTGACTATTATTCTCAATTGTATTTGATATTACTATTACATGGTACATTACTGATTATTATCATTTTCAAATACTTTGTGGATAGAACAATGAACTACAAGTAGCATTTATATTTCAAAGAACAAACACTGAAATTATCTAAAAATATTGGCAACTAAAAAATTGTATGGTGTTTTATATGTACTATATTCATGCGTAAGACTGAAAAATTCTCCAGTAAATGGAATTATATTTTTTTCATTTTAAAGACAAAAAAAAATAAGTATGACATTTCACATTTAAAAAATCTAAATAGTAAACACATTGCAACATTGAAAATATTATTAAAAAATGAACATGCGTATAACAAAAATAACAATATACATAATTATAATCTGAATCTTGATATGAAAATTTCTTTCCAGAATAAAAATGTATAGTCATTCTTCTTTATTCAATATCAGCTATGTGATGTGCGGTTAAAACAACCCACTTGAGACCCATGAACAACCTAGGTTTAGTTAGAAAATTATGGAATAATTTTTTTGATTAGGAGTTAATGACCAAAGTCTCAAAGACAATTAAATTCAACTGATAACTTTTCCCATTATAATAATTACTAATTCCACATTAAAAAGCAACAAGAGCAATAAGTCCACACCTAGCTCAAATCTCCCTAGGGATTAATTTAATTACTGATTACATTGACATTTTAGCTAAATATTTCTTGATTAGAAATATTAGGGTTAAGGGACCCAAAACAATTAAATACCCAAGGTATTTAATTCCACAAGATCAAGACAAGAGCAGGGTTTAATTGCAGTGAGAAAGGAATACATATTTAAAATCAACAGAGTAAGGTCTCACTTACCCACTCCCAGAACTTGATTAGGAGTGTCTACAACCAGGTTGCTAGGCAACAACTACCACTAATAGATTTCAAACAACTCAAATCCACAAGAACAAACTTCTCTTTTATTAACAATTCACAGAGGTCACAAGGTCCAAAACTTAGGGCTAGAAGTTTCAGTTAGGTTCAGGGAGTAATTTACCCCCATACCCACTCTCTAACATGCTTAGAGTTTCAACTGGATTTATCTCATACTTAGCACTTCCAAAATTTCCCTAAACCATTCCCAATGGATAGGAAATTTTCTCACCTTTCGGTGATATAAAGAAGTCCTCCTAACTCCTTACAGAACTCAAGATATGAGCGGGCGGAGTTTTTAGGTCAAATTTTCCCCTAGGGGGACATGTGTCAAGAGGTGGGGAAAGCACCTTCAATGGGTGGCGGGTCGTGGGGCGGCTTGGGGAATGTTTTCCATCATGCAGGCACAAAGGTAAAATCTCGTCTGCACCTCCACGGGTCCCTGATGGACACGTGTCGAGTCTTGGCGCAAAGAGGGAAAGAGGTGAGGAATTGGCGGAGCGGCGGGAATTTAGAGGCATTTTCCCTACTTTGGCGCAAAAGAAAAAATCACCTTCGTGCATCCGAGCCCGACGAGGGAGACATGTGTCACCCCTGGTTGGTTGGGAGAAATGGCGGCCGACGGAGCGGGTTGAGACTTTAAGTCTCTTTCGCCAAAAAAACACAAGGGGACCGGGTGGTCCGCACTCCGCACCGCACCGATGCCGTGATGCCATGTGCTACTCAAGGATTTGTGTGGGGAAAACAGATGGTGGAAAAACCTAAGGCATTAAGCCAAAATGGTTTCAAAGTCCAAAAAGCTTGCGCGGGCCCACGCGTCCGCGAAAGGAAGAATTCCAAGCAGGGCGGGGTTGTGGGACCGTGGAGACAAAAGGGAAAAATTGCCAAAGGAGAAAAAAAATTGCTAAGTCCAAAAACCCTCCCGCACACCTGTTCTGACACGTTGTCGGCACGTGATTGGCCGCGGATGAGCGGTGATGCTGGAGAAAGTGGGAAAATTTTCCTAAGGTAATTTTTTTTTAAAAAAGGACAAGTTTAAATTTGGTCCGCCCCTCCGAGGTGCCACGTGGCAGGTCCCGATTGGTTGTGGGATGGCGGGGGCTGTGGAATTTTGTGGAAATTTTTTCAAAGTTAAAAATTAAATTTTTAACAGTTAGATTTATTTATTATTTATATATTTTTTTGAATGCCAATTTGAAGTAAAACTTCAAATGGCCATAAATTTTGATAGGAAGCTCAGATTTGGGAAAACTTGGACTTTTTGGAAATCTATCGAAGCCCTCTTTACAGGAGTCATCAATTTTGGAATTTGATGAAGTTTGAGAGGTAAATTTTGAGAAACCAATCTGCGGGTTTTACAAAGCAAACGAGAAATTTCTAACTTATAATTTTTTTGTTCAATTTTGAATTCCTACTTTCTCAACATGTCAAATAGACATGGAGACTTTTTTTTAGATGAATTTAGGAAGGTTCCAAGATTCAATTTGTTTAGGAGAGTTGCAATTGAAATTTTGCATCACTTGACAACAGGATGACTGCACAAGCTTTGATTTTGATTTTACAAAGTACTGAAAGGTCTTTCTTAAGTTTTATTGTCAAATTGAGTTCCTTAGGACTTGTTAAGTCTCAAATTCAATGTCTCATATCTTATTGCTTGGTGCAAGTTTGAGCTGCTCATTTCTTTGATAAATTTGATTGCCAGATTTAGAAAATAAAACAGAGATCAAACATTAAAGATTCTTAAGCATTTTTCCATTCTCCAAGTGTGGGAGTTCATTCCATGCAAGTCTATTACATTCCATAAAATTCACACCACATTTAATAGTCAATAAGCAAAGTCTGATTTCCAAATTTCAACTCATTTAAAAGAGAAAAAAGCACTGCCTTTTTCCTTCATACTCATTCTTCTTTCAAAAAGAGATTTTAATTCACAATAGCAATTCAATTCGAGCTACAATGCAAGTTTGAGAAAATTAGTGCATTCCTTTATTGATTTCCAATAACACTTTACAACCTATCTCTTTCTTTTAACTTCAAAATACAATATACAATACATATAACAATTCTTCACATTCCTTTTCAAAACAGAGGATGGAATATAACTCTTTACATTTCACATTTCAATTTCAATCTTTCTTCATCAATACAAGTATTTTCTTATTACAAATAATTATACAATTCATCCACTTCAGAGTGGGAAGGATTTCAATAAACTTTCTCACAAGAAGGGACTGTCAAACTGTATTTTCTTTTGCTCCAGGCAGCAACATGCTCATTTTCTCTTTTCTCCAAGTTGATCACAACAAAAGAGGGGGAAAGGAAACACTCTCCACCCAACCAAGACATCCAATGAAAGGAGAAGCCTTCCTTCATCATTGGCCCCCAAGCCCCAACCAAAGTACAATACTAGATGCAATTCAACCCATGGCAACAACTGGCTTCCACAACACAACATTCTTTCACACATGCACATTTCAATATAAAACATAACTCAATACAAAACAATAATTTACAACTGCAATAACAAACATTCAAATCACAACTCAGGCTTGATCATGCAAGCCAAAGGAGCAAGGACTATGGGGGAAGCTACTTATGCCTCCCAATTGGGAATTGGGCATCCACCTATAATCATACCGCCAATATAACATATCATATCCCATAAACCTTATGCCTCCCAACCCCTCCTTATGCCCCCATAAGTAAGAAATGCAAGCTATTTCTTTTCCATGGTGGATCCCAAACCCAAAACTCCCTCCACAATGAAAATGATGCCACTGGCATTCCCTTATGCCCCCACATGGATTCCCCATAGCCTTCTCCTACACCTTCCCTAAGGCAGTCTACCCAACCAGCCAACAAAAGTAATAAAACATTCTCCATACACACAACACAACAAGAAAATAACAACAATAAAAGAAGGAATAAACTCCTACCTCTCCATGGTAACTTTGCTTCCAACAACAAGCTTCAAATGCCAAGAAAACATAGTCCAAAACAACAAGCTCCCAAGCATGCAAAGCTATCTCCAAAAATTTCTTCAAAACCAAAGCTCCCACAAGAAAATGCGCCCCCAAGGAAGAATGCAAAAAGGTTCAACAACCCAAAACAAGAAGAGAGTTTGAAATATATAGAAGAGGGAAAGAAGAGGATGATGTGGATCCATGTAGGATGCCACATCATACATCCTCACATTCAAACACAAAAGACAAACTCCAAACTCCAAGGCTCAATAAAGAGGTGGGTGAAAAATGACAAGTTACTTGCACACTCAAAAGAGCCCACACCTCAAGGGACAACAAATTAAATGAAATGTAAGAGAGTGCAATCTAAAACAAGAAACATGATGAATAAAATTAATTTAAAAGTCAAAAATCACATCTCCATCCATAAGTATGGTTGGTATATTAAATTTAGAGGTATGGGACACATTTTTCTTGTCCCACAAGCCTTTAAAAACAAATCCCAAGGACAAATTCGATTTTGTCATGGAGGGGAGTGTTTCATACTCCAAAACAAACGTAAACATACTCTTATACCAACCAAAAACTTCCATTATTATTTCCCATATCCCAATTTAATTTATTTAAATTTTAAACATATGATCTCCTCACATTAATCTATCACAATTAATTTATTAAAAGAAGAGAACACATTACAAATAAAATACATACAACAATAAATAAAAGAAACACATTAATAAAATACACAAACCCATGGTCACATATAAGGAAATCCCCCATGGGATCCCCTAACTAAATACAACACACAACACAATAAAACAAGTTGCCATGGTGACCTTGTCGAATTCACCTAGAATTCTACTTTGGTTAGTCTCCAATCCCCCAATGTTTGTTGTGATATTTTAAACCTGCAAAACACAAATACCTCCTTCGGCCTCGTGGCCATATTAGAACATCCAAAATGAATATATAACAAAATCAAAAAATCATCTATACATATGAATCACAACAATCACCAAGGCAATCAACGAAATCATTTACAATTTATATAACAACTATATCATCATCAAATAATTTTCCTTTTCTAGGTTTACTCATAATCTCCAAAATCACATGTCTGAATAACTTCCATTAAACATCCATGTCAATAGTATATCATCATCCACATGTGAGTGTCTCTAATAATCACCATGCATTATATATAATCAGATTCAACAATAATCTAGGATCTGACATCTAACACCATACTAAATCAAAACTATTAAAATGTCTGTCATATAGTCTACAATCTCATGATCAGTAATAAAGGGTGCCAAAGAGAAGTGGGCACTACAAGCTAGATCAAACTAAAACTTATCTTGAAAACTTTGCTACCCAACACTTTTATCTAATCTTTCGCTGCAATTTTCAATCACAATTTCATTGTTATCTAGAGTCCTGTTATTATTATGCGATCCCCTCCTCTCTCTGCAGAGAATTCCATACATCCATTACCCATTCATAAGGAAAGGTATCCACATCATATCATGAAACATACAATCTCAAGTAGGTCTCAAGATTTTTATCCAGTCTGTTCCAATATTTTGATTTTATAAATGTTAATGCATTGAAAACTCTTTCGTCTTCAATTGATCCCAATATCATTGTTTGACACAATTCATACAATTGAAAATATTCACTTATGCTTTCACGAAGGATGGAACTAGGATACAACTTTTTCCATAGAAGTGTAATTTCTCCCTTCTCTGTTGGCTCACTCAGTAACTCAAATTGTTCGTTCATTACCTGGCCGAAATCAATTGATTGCAATGCAAGAGTTTCCTTTTGAAGAACACCATTAATCTGAAATCCATTACATTCAACTGATTGTCCAAAATATTTAATTATAGTACCCATGTGTCTTTTAAATGAATCAATGAAGCTCTGCCTCCTACATGATTCCAAAAGTTAGGATTGACCACTCCCATGGCCTCAAGAATCTCTCCTTTTTAAAACCATCTCTGATCTCACTAGATAAACATTGTGAGATTTTTTGAATTTTTTTTTCTTGTTTCAAATATAATAGCATCATATAAATTATGTGTAATAGACACTTCTTCAAGCTCTGCTCTAGCAATATCCACTCATTTTTCGAATGTGTGCATTTGAATCTCCTTCCTGTTAACAAAGATACAAAGATGACCACATATATTGAATTTGAAGTAGTTGTTAGGATCCTTTAAATTTGTTAGAGCTTTCCAATGACTGAATACATGTCATTTAAAGCATTCATCATAGTTATATAACATATCTAGAGTTTGACACACCCTTTTCCTAAACCTAATGAAGTCCGCTATAGTTCTTGTGCAAGCTTTGTTATGAAATTCATCTCATGCAACATTGGAAGAATCTTGTAAAGTGTTAACAATGTTTTCAAGTTTGTAAGGCGGTAAAGAAAATATTTTGCCCTATCAACTTGCTTACGGTTCTTATACATGAAACTAGTTAAAGATGGATATTCCTCAAAAACTTTGCATGCATGCTCATACATAGAAATTCATCTAGTATCAACATCTTTAAGAATTTTCTTACCATCTGTGACCCCAATTTTAAACTTCTGAAACTCTAGAAATCTTTTCAGACTACTTGACATATAGGCATGCAGTTCACAGATAAGCTCTTCAAAATTTTCAACACATTCAAATGTGCTTACTATCCTATATGCAAGATTCATCCTGTGAGCCATGCAATGAATAAGAATCATATAAGGAGCAACATATGTTTGGAGACGCACACATAGACCATTTCTATGACCCTACATCACTGATGCACCATCGAACCAACACAAATCAACTTTGTAGCTATAGAATAATTATCCATTCCTGTTATGTCCTTCAAATTAGATATAACCAATTTGGAAATATTTTCAGCATTACAATTTTCTTGCATTTTATGAACCGATAGCAGATGAGGTGTCTGGTGTGGTTCTGGAATGTATATACATGCATGCAAACCCAAGAAGTGTTGTCTTGATCATAACCTCATTAATTGAAAGGGAGATGAAACTTGCATTCTTGACATTTTATTTCAAATCTTCTTGTTCAATCATTGCAAGACATCTCACCATCTCCCAAACACTTGCTCTCTGACCAATGTGAATTTGGAAAGTTTGGAAACCCATTGAGCTTGAACATTTTTTTATATTTTGAAAAATCTAAAATTGGTTTTCCCATTTTCAAAATAAAGAATGGTTGAAAATTGGGTCATTTTTGCCTTCATTTTCATTTACATCTTTTCCTTTATGGTTCCTCCTTTTTGAATTTTTTGAGTGTGTTTCATCTTATTTTCATACTCCTTATATCTTACATGCATGCACTCTTTTGCAGTTTTCCATCTATGAGTCTTCGTTATTTTTCCATCATTGTCAGTGACTGTGTAATATAATTTTCCACAATGTTTCTCTATAGTGTCTAATTAAAGTTGCATTATATGTTCTTTACCCAATTTCCAAGTACAAATAGTACATATACATTCTTTGGGAGTATCACTGCCATTATTTGGTTTTACAAGTTCAATAAATGGGTATTTATTGTATAATCTACTTGAAAAGACCTTCTAATTGTCCAGGGATGTTTTCTTTTTCTCCCAGCACTCATTTTTAAGGGTTGTGTCATTAACATCTTCTGCTGGAATATTTTCATTTGAATAGTCATCGATTGAACACATTTGGCCTTCAGGATAATCGTCTAGCTTTGACATGTCTGGGTCGATAAAATCTTCATCTACTGAAATAATTGTTTCCTTAGGGTTTATGTTTTGGTTTATTGTTTCATTCTGAATAAAATTAACATGAGTTTTTGTTTTCAAAAACAAAAATGTTTTGATTATAAAGATATTAAAAATTTAAACTGAACTAACAAAAAGAGGAAAAAGGTTATGATAATCTGTTACAACTTACCAGTACCCGTGTTAATGTTTCCAGTGGAAGCAACTTGGGTCTTCATTTTTTTGTGGGGCTGAAATTTTTGTTATGCTACCTTTTCTTTTTTATTTTTCTACCTTTTGTTGATTGTTTAGAGAAGCCATTGTACCTATCCATGAAAATATTTAAATTAGATAAATGTAATCAACATCTAAACAATTATAAAATTTGTAAATGCAACCAAATTCATACGGGATGCTACTGACCGGTAGCACAATGCATGCTTATGTCCGGTAGCATACTGCAGGATATCGGCCAACATCATGCGATATCTCTTGGTTGGTAGCATCTTTGCATGCTTTCAGGTGATAACATGCGGTATATGTAATCGCCGAGAATTCGCATGCTACCACTCGATAGCATACTAGATGATGCTGACTGGTAGCATGCAATATGGTATCAAATGATAGCATACTACATGATGCTGGCTGATATCATGTAATATGTAACATTCTACCGGTCGGTAACATGTAGTATGCTACCACTCATTAGTATCCTTTATGCTCTTTGCCGGCCAACATCATGCGAGATGTCGAAAATATGCTACCTACATGCTACCAAACAAACTAAAGTACCTTGAAAGTAGAAAGGAAATATCTACCTCTGGTGACCAGTCCTCGAATTTCAAAGTAGAAATCCTAAAGGAAATATTTGATAATCACGATTTTACGAAAGGGGAGGTTCAAAGTTTGATGTTTAGAACTATGAATAATGAATTATAAATACTTAAATAGAATATATATATGAGGTGAATTTGACATATTTTAATTTCGCGATAAGGGAGATTTTAATGATAACAATCAATTGTCAGTGGAAACTCCTTGGCGAATCGACCCCTAAAATTAACTTGTACTTGAAAATTTTTGGCGATCCAGTCCCTATTCATACTCGAAAAATTCACCAATTTCAAATTTTGAAAACTAGAATATTCATGAATTAACGAATATTTTCCACTAAGATTTTCACCGACTTCCCGGCTCACAACTGATGCTTCAGGGTCGAGTTCATTGCATTTTATCTCCATAGGGTGGACAAGGATGAAGATAAAACATGGATAACTTATTACGAGAAGTCCTAGTTTCCTCTTGGAGAGTTAGGTCATGAAGGATATATCCACAAATTTGAGCAAACAGACATTGAGTTTCTTGCCTAGAGAAGAGAGAGTGAAGAAACTCGAGAACAATTACATAATCAGTACACGCGTTGAATTCATATGTTAAAGCCTTCTTAGACCCTAAAGCTCCTCCTCTTGCCCCTTAAGTCAATTTTTTCCCCAGTGAGATTGACCTGCATGTTGTTTAATAAGTTTGACTTCTTGGAAAAATGGGAAAAATGACCGAGTCATGTATTGATTCCATCATACAAAGGGTTGTGAACTTCTTCCCAAAATAATCAAGATATATAAGATCGTCACTTTTTCAAGAGAGAAGGTGTAAGATATATTATCCACATCCAAGAAAGAAGTTGACCATTAGGATGAGGTTTTAACAACCATTCGAGAGATTAGCTATGCAGATCCCAAGTTGCTAAATGAAAAAAAAGTATTTTTGAGCTTTGAAGACAATTGTTCTTGCACATGGATTAGGACAATTTAATGGAAAATGAGATCCTTGCCGAGGCTATTGAATATTTCCCATATCATCAGAACCAAGGTCGAGAGATCAAGGAAGAAGTTAACAACCATTTATGTAAAATGAGGTGTTCTTCATTTCAATCTAAGCTGTATCACTAGAAGAACTCATAAATTTGTTGAAACTTTATAATAGGAGAACTATCTGATCCGCGATCTTATGGAGATGAACTCATGGACACTTTATCTCAGATAAGAGGATCCATTTTCGACGCAGTTTAGAAGATCTCAAAGTGGCTCAAACATTGCAAGATAATACAATGAGAAATTGATCACTTTGGCAAGACATCATCACCAACACCGTCATCCCTCACGAAGGAAGTTTGAAACGTGTTTAGGTTTAATTCAGCTATGGAAAGTTAAATTATCTCTCTAATACGGTGTATCAAAGGATCTTCATCTTCACGTGCTCCATCCATTGAATGATGTTTTTCTCCTTCTACTTTCTTCCTCTCTCATTCTCTCATGTAGCAATTAAATTTTTCCAAAAAGTAACTTAAGTGGTTTCTAATTCTTCGATGGGAAAGGCACTTTTTCTAAAAAGTAATTTCAATGATTTCCTTTTCACTTTTATGAAATCACTTTTCTTAAAATAAGGAAAAATGTCTTATTTTGGAAATGAATATGAACAAAAATGTAGGAATGTGAAAGGTCATCTGCTTTAAGATATATATTGAGGCCTCTTCTCTATTGTAAGGGGTAAATTTTTTCTTCTATAACATACTACATTCTTCCATTCTCATCTAAGTAATTTTCGTCCATTCTCTCTCTTTCACTTAGCTAGATGTATGTGAATTTTTTAAGAACAAAATATTTTTGTACATGTTGATGATAGAATGAAAATCAAACTTTGAACATTTTGTTAGTGAAATTTAGCTTTAGCTTGCTAATGTGATTCCTCCTCCTACTTTGTGTGTGTGTGTGTGTGTGTGTGTGTGTGTGTGTGTGTGTGTGTGTGTGCGCGCATGTGCGCGCGTGTATGTGTGCGTGTGCATGCACCCATCTATAATCAACTTGAGAGTTAGTTTAGGGTACATTTTTCTTAAATTTCAATCAATGGGAGCCGACCCATATTGAAGTGGAGGGAGTTAGTGCCACAAGTGTTGTGAAACCCCCATTTCATCATTGTGAAATCCCCATTTTGTCCTTAAAAAATATTTTGCTCGGGATTTGGACAAACATTGAAGCGATGTGGTTAGACTCAAGTAAATAGAACGTACTTTGGAAAAATTCCAAAGTGATCTAGTTAGAATCCAAAGCACTAGAAAGAGAATCTGAATTGAAAGTATGAGACTCGAAATACTCGATCGGACAATTTGAAGTAATAAACAACATTATGATTTGTTGGTTAAACCCTACAACATCCTTTGACATCAATGAATCCAACCAATTTATTTTCTCCTTCAAATTCCTTTGACATCAATGAAAAATATTCTAACATGGTGTTGGTGCAGGCTTGCTATTCATCATATAAACCTCTTTAAGATATTTGAGGCATATTTGGTATGAGAGATGAGTATACCATGATCCATTTGTTTGATCTCAATACCAAGAAAAAAATTTAACAGACCCAAGTATGCCATCTCAAACTCGCTATTTATTACTTCTTTAAAATCAACAATCAATCATTGTTACAATTGAAAATTAGATCATCTACATACAAAATAACAATTAAAATCTTACCATTTTCAGCCTTTTAGTAGAGTGTTGGATCATTGTTTATTTTTTTGAAGCCATTACTTAGAAAATAAACATCTATATGGTTGTATCACAACCTTGGTGCTTGCTTGATTCCGTAAAGTGATTTCTTTATCCTATACACCTTATTTTCTTATTACGGAACCTCATACCCAAGTGGGTTTTCAATATTAAATTCTTCTTTTGGTACTCCATCAAAAATGCAGA
Organism: Taxus wallichiana var. yunnanensis; assembly: GCA_018340775.1. Classification (NCBI taxonomy): domain Eukaryota; kingdom Viridiplantae; phylum Streptophyta; class Pinopsida; order Cupressales; family Taxaceae; genus Taxus; species Taxus wallichiana. The sequence goes on from CM031234.1 coordinate 191,640,628, forward strand.
CTTCACATCCATTTGAAACACTTTCCACTTGTGATGGGTTACTATTGCTAGGACAGCTCACATGATTTCCATTCTTTCAACTAGAGCATATATTACATCAAAATCTATTTTAGGATGTTATGTATATCATTTAACAAATAGCCTTACCTTGTGTCTTTCTATTTCACCTTCAATTGTACTCTTGGTATTATAGACTCACTTTACTATAATAGCTTGTTTATTTATAGGTAAATTGGCTAGCTCCCATGTTTTATTTCTCTATATGGAATCCATTTCCTCATCCACAACCTTACACCATTTCTCTTCTTTCACTACTTCGTAAAATGAGTAAGATCACCATGAGAAAACAATGCAAAATTCATATTTTCATCAAAATCAACATACCTTGATTTTTCATAAATTTCCCTCAAGCTCTTTGTCTTCCTTGGGATTAGAGAGGCCAACATTGGATATGAACTCTCTTTATAGGGATACATGTACTATTGGAGATGCTATACTATGGAGTTCTTTTAGATATTAAAGGAGAAGGAAGTGTTGTTGAACTTTCCCCTTGTTGTCCTATGACATGTTCATCTTCATTGCTAGAAACTCCTTCATTTCCTCCTTCTACATGAGCTATGGGTATTGTTGTAGAGATACCCTTGGAGGTGTTAACCATGCCATCCCATGACCCATTCTCAATGAATTCCACATCCATGCTAATGAAAATCATCTTTGTTACAGGATTATACAATATGTATCCTTTGGAATCTTTGTTGTAGCCAATACAAATGCAATTTTATTCTCTATCATTATTCCTTAGCTCCTATTTGTGCCGAATCACAACACCCCCAAATGAGTTATGGATTTGCTTTTCTAAGGCAAGGTCATTTGGTGTGATTTGATAACATGGGTACTATCTCCAAGTTGTGGGACTTGCTACTTGAGATAGACCTCCAGAGAAAGTTGGTTCTTGCTCCTAAACTACTTGCCACAATCTACTCTAATGCAGGAAAAACTATCTTTCCTAATCTAACTTTCCAAGGGACCAAGGAGAGAGAATGCATGAAAATGAAAACCTACACTAAAGTGGTGATACACCAGAAAAGGAGGGAGTGAGGGTAGTCTTCCAATGTGTGAGATACAGAAGCAAAGTGCACACTAGAAGGGGTGATAATAGTTCTCCACAATCTAGCAAAATGCATTCACAAAAACATCTCAAACATACACAATGATAATGGATCCTTGCAAGAGCATAAAAATAGACACAATATTCTTGTAATGAAGGTTAAAAGGGCAAGAAGAGTGCAAAAAAACATAGCAGGGGAAGATGCATCCACAAACTTGTATTTTATTGCTTCATGATATTCACGATTCAATCTATTACAAGATAAGGGCACGGATCACCGTGCAAGGAGTCCACTACAGGGCATGTAGCATATTGGCTTCACAAAGCAATTTTGACAGAGCTTTGCTACCACAAAACTACCTCCCATTCTGGTGTGTCACCACTTTAGTGTAGGTTTTCATTTTCATGTATTCTCTCTCCTTAGTCCCTTGGAAAGTTAGATTAGAAAAGATAGTTTTACCTGCATTAGAGTAGATTGTGGCAGGTAGTTTAGGAGTAGGAACCAACTTTCTCTAGAGGTCTATCTCAAGTAGCAAGTCCCACAACTTTGAGATAGTACCCATGTTATGCAAATCACACCAAATGACCCCCCTTAGAAAAGTAGATCCATAACTCATTTGGGGGTACTATGATTTGGCACTAACAGTTTTGGCACACCTGGTGGGACAAAAGAAGTCTTCATTTTAATTACAACAAGATTGATGTGCACTTGTTGTAAGTTTCAAACTTCAAGGAGATTTGAAATTGCACATATGGTGACTCCAAAAGAGACAGAATCCACTAGTTTCAGCAATCCAAGCCTGGCAGATTTATGAGAAGAATTCAAACCAGATCAAGAACTAGGGAAGAAGGACTCTTTATCTATCTACATTTATCCCCAGATAGAACAAGAAGAGGAAGAAGAGCTCAAAGGTCTCCATCTCCACCAAATAGGACCTTGTCAACACCTCCACAGTAGGCCTTTTGTTCATCAACTAGAGTTCTTCGACCAATCGAATGGCACAACCAAATCCATATGTAAACTTCACGGCAGCAACCCACTTTTCCTAAATGCACAAAATTTAGTCCCGATAGCAGCATTAAAGAGAATCTCGTATTTCACTGGGGAAAACCAGACTTCCCCAGTGATCATGTCCAAGATATTGTGAATATCTGTACAATCCACAAAATCCATGAGATGGACATTGCAGTTAAGTTACTCACCTCTTTATTCAAAAGGAAAGCTTCCCAATGGTTTAGGATCCTCGAGGAAGGATTTATCCAAAATTGGAACTAGTCATGGCACAATTCTCCACAACCAGTTTGGAGAGAAAGGTGAAAAATTATCTTTGTTGGAGTAACTAACAATAATCAAAAGAGCCCCGAATGAGAAACTCGACAAACTTTAACCTCGTATTTCGATGTGAGACTGGGATATGATCCCAATAGCAGTAAAACCCACTAATGAAGGTGCCTTCTTATACTTTCTTAGGGATTTGAATTCTGATATTTCTTTGATGATTCAGTCAATGGGGGGTACAACCTTACCTACAACCTATAACCTTTCCATAGGGGTGAGAACCATTTGATTCAGGTTGGCAAAATCACTCCTAGACCATCCATGCCTCTATACCCTAAGTTAGGAAGCCCAGATACTAGCCAAATGCCTACATTAGCTCCTATACCCACCCCAGGAGTCAAAGCTCAGCTGAAGCCTCCACTTCATCATCTAACAACTCCAAGGAACTCCGGAAGTCATGAAACAACTTCAAAACCTAGGGAATGAGCTAGTAACCATCAAAAGACAACAAGCTCAGAGTTCTAGGCCGTATCAGCCTCAGGCTCAGTCTCAGGGTCAGTATTAGACTAGACCCCAATACCAGCAAAATAGGCCACCATCTCAGACTATAAATCAGAGCCAGAACCAAGGACAACCTCAAGCTACTAGACCTTTCAGGCCATATGATCCAAGTACAACTTCAACATCAAGGGCATTGGTTCCAACATAGAATAACATGGCACAAGAATATGATTGGTGTTTCCCATGCAATCAGCCACATAACCAATCAATGTGCTTTAATGGTGCATTAAATCAGGCTCTGATGGTGCAAACCGTTGGTGTGTCACAAGAATCTAGCCACGAAGAAATTCAACAGCAAGGAGCTCAACCAGAGGGACCCCCAAATGAAACTATGCTTGTCAATTGGCAAGCTGAAGAATTCTATGGAATAAATCAGACTCCTCAAAGTATAGCTGCCAATACATAGTCTAAGAAGAGAAATATTGGAGAAGGATAGTCATCCAACTCAAATGGTCCATAGCCCTCTATTACTCCACAAGGTGCTGGAAATGAAAGTGCAGTTCCAAATGTGCAGGGTCAGCCCAAACCACCTTCTAAACCATCTCAAGTGTCGGTTGCAACAACTCAGGTGCTAGAGAAGAATGTGCAAAGGTAAGGGGTAGCAGAGAGATAACTCATCTCCATTCAACATCATTGAGTAGATGAAGAAAACAAATGTAAACATCTCAATGTGGGAGTCATTGGCTATCCCGGAAAAAGAGACCTATTACAGGCTGTCATAGCAAATTGGTCAGCATCAAATCGACCAACCAATCAACAAGGAAAAATTATTACTAATGCAACTCAACCTGAAGGAAATCATGGAGGAAAACAAGGTAAAAATTTGAAGCCCCCTCCATTCTATGTCTCATTGATCATAGGAGATAAGTTGGTACATAATTGCATGATTGAATCGGGAGCAAGTAGCTCAGTCATGCCAAAACAAATAGCTGATTAGTTAGGTCTTCAATATGAAGTCATCTCTAAGGGTGTAGTGCAATTGGATAGGAAAATAATGACAACGGTTGAAGTAATCAAAGATTTGAGCCTCACATTACACGTGTGTCCCAATGTAATGGTGTTACAAGATGTGTCAGTCATAGACTTGCCACCACTATTTGCATTGTGTTTGTCAAGAGACTTCACTACTAAAATTGGAGGCTATCTTTTGGATGATTGGTTACACATTTTATTTAGAACAAGGTGTTGTCAAAATTTCACCCCCCAGGGTAAAATTTCGATAACATGCATCAAAGGTTGCAGAAAGGCAAATAGGTCAATCCAGAAAAAATCGCGAAAATCGGCTAAGTCCTAGTCCTAAGTGTTGCTCGGGACAAGCGGGACAAAAATGCCCGAACCGGCCGGTTCGGCCGAAATGAGCACAAGCAGTCCAAAAGAAAATGGGACAAGTGGGACAGAAGTACGCGACGGGCGCGAAAAGCCGATCCAGCCGAGGAGAAAAATTGGCTAACTGCTGAAGAGGATCGCCTTCGGGACAAGCGGGACAAAAATGCGTGAAATGTCCGAACCGGCCGAAATCAGCACAAGGAGCCCAAAAGCAATTGGGACGCGCGGGACAAAAGGACCCGAACCGGCCGAACCGGCCGAAAGGAGTCAAGTCAGTCCGAAAAAAGTGGAACAAGCGGGCCAGAAATACCCGAACCGGCCGAATCGGCCGAAATTGTCCCAAGAGGTCCAAAATCAAAAGGGACGTCCGGGACGGATGGACGCGAAGTACGCGGAAGACCCGGCAGGCCCGAGAACCATTGAGAAATTGCCACGTGTCCTCATAGGAGTAAAGGTCAGAAAAGTCAAAGGGTGAATTTTCAAGCACCAAGCCGAACAAATAGGATCGTGCCACGTGTCCCATTTAAGAACCCACGAGGAAAATTCAAAGGAAAGCCCGCCGAAAAGCAGAGGAGAGAGAATTATTCAGCGAATCAGAGCGCGCCACGTGTCATCCAAGTGGCAGAGCGCGGGAAGAAATTCAAAAATCTGTTTTCGCCTGTTCCGTGTCCTAAATCTTCAGATTGACATATCTTTCGATCCAGAGCTTGGATTTACACGTTCTTGATATCAACGGAAAGCTTGTGAGATTCTCTACACGTTTCCAGGGTCAATCTTGCATTTTGGTTCAGTTTGAAGAAATAAAATCAGAAGACGCCTCTGGCACGAAATAATAAGCAGAAGTGATGCTCAACTAACAACTTTAATGCAGCAGACAACCCGCCGCTTCTGTTAGGCAAACCGCCGCTTTGCCAGAACCCGCCGCTTCTGCCATGATGGACGAATTAAATGCAACCTAGAGGTGGTTGGGGCAGTTCGAATTCCTCTCTCTTTTCTCTCCCATTCTTCCTATATATTGTAAGGAGGGGTTTCTTTCTGTAGTTGGACATTTCTGCTTTGCACCCTCCCTTCTCTCCTGTTCATAAGAAGATTTGTGGAGTTTTCAAACCTCCCATATAGACTGTAACACCGTTTCTTGCTTTTGGCCATTGCAATGTATTGAATCGATCCTTGAGCAATATATATGTGTCTGTGGTTGCTTCTAAACCCTCTTACATATTTATTACTGTCATTCTTGATCTTTCATTGCATTTTTGCTATCTGTGCATGGTGTTGTGTTATATCTACATGGTCTGTGTTTAATGTGGCAAAGCATATGTTCTTCATTCCTCGGTGCATCACCTCTATTAGCTTAGATTTATTTTATGCATCTTCTTACCTTGTCTCCTTGGCAGATTAGATTAGATTTTGAGAAAACCCTCTGCATATTTTGTGTGCACCTGAACAGAGGAATAGGAACCAGCCTTTCTCTGGAGATTCCTTTCTCACTCTTCAAGTCCCACACTTGGAGAAAGGATTCAATGTTATGCTATCACACTGGATATTAATATGATCAACCTAGGAAAACTGATCAATATCCAGGGGTGCTGTGATTTTGCATCAACAGTTTTGGCACGCCCGGTGGGACCAGAGGTCTCATTTTTTATTGCAGCAAGGTTGATGTGCATCTGCTGCAATTTTCTTGCTTAAAAAGAGCTATTATTTGCATATCTGGCGACTCCAGAGGGAAGAATCAACTAAGTTTCAGCAGTCAGGCCTAAAAGCTTATGAGAAGAATCACAAGGTCAAGAGCTGGAGAAGAGGAAGTACCGTTTGAATACCTGCAACTATCTCCAAGAAGAAGGCAAAGAGGAAGAAGGATTCAAAGGTCTCCATCTCCACCAAACAGAACTCTCTCAACTCCTCCACCTGACAGGCCTTTCTTTCAATATACAAGGGTTTTAAGACCACTCAGAATGGCGCAACCAGTAAACCCCTATGTCAACTTCACAGGCAGCAGCCCACTTGCTCTCAATGCACAAAATCCAATCCCAGTTGTAGCATTGAAGAACATTCCATATTTTACTGGAGAAAACCAGACCACTCCTGGTGATCATGTCAAGGACATTGCTAACATTTGTGCAATCCATGAGATTAATGAGATGCAAGTAGCTGTCAAATTGCTGGCGTCTTCATTCAAGGGAAAAGCATTGCAATGGTTTAGGAGCCTTGAAGCTGCTTCTATCACGAACTGGAATCAGCTGTGTATTGCACTTCATAATCAATTTGGAGAGAAGGGAGACAACTTGTCTCTTTTGGAGCAGCTGACAACCATCAAGAGAGCTTCCAATGAGCAGCTAACTGACTTCAACTTCAGATTTCAAAGATCTTGGGATAGAATTCCAGTAGCAGTCAGACCAACAGCAGAAGGTGCTTTTCTATACTACCTTAAAGCTTTAAATTCTGATATTTCTATGTTGATTCAATCCATGGGAGGCACAACTATCCCTGCTGCTTATAGTATTGCCATTAGAGCTGAAAATTGTCTGATTCAAGCTGGCAAGCTAGCTCCTAGGCCTCCAATGCCATTATATCCAAGTTTAGAGAGCCCAAGTACTAGTCAGGCACCTGTCTTAGCTCCTTCTCCCACTCCTAGAAATCAGAGTTCAAATGAAGCTTCCACTTCATCTCCAAGTGCCCCAAATGAGCTTCAAGAAGTCATGAAGCAAGCTGCAAAATTTAGGTAATGAGCTGGTCACACTCAAGAGACAGCAAACTCAAGGTTTTAGACCTTCGTATCAGCCTCAAGCTCAACCTAATAGGCAGCCATATCAGCCTCAAAGGCCACCTAATCCAGCTACAAATATGAATCAAACAAGGCCTCCTGTCAATAGACCATTCCAGCCCTATAATCCAAATGCCATATCTGCCTCTAAGGCATTAGTACCAGCACAAAACAATATTGCCCAGGAGTATGAATGGTGTTTTCCATGTAATGAACCCCATAATCAATCCATGTGCTATAATGGTGCTTTAACCCAAGCTTTAATGGTAACAAGTGCTGGTGTGGAGGGTGAAAGTAGTCAAGAAAACAACCAACAACAAGAAACATTCCAATAGCAACCTGCCCCAAATGACACCACATTGGTAAATTGGCAGGCAGAGGATTTCTGTGGTATGAATCAGGTAGTCTCTCAAGGTGTTGCAGCCAACACAAGGTCAAAAAGGAGAAATTTGGGTGAGGAACAGCCGTTAGCCCCAGCCAATCCACAACCTTCCACAGCTCCACAAATGATTGGCAAGCAAAACCCAGTTTCAAATGCACGAGGGCAGCCAAGAACAGCCCCTTGGCCAAATCAAATGCCAGCTGTTGCTGCCCATATTCAAGGAGCAAATGTGCAAATCAAGGGACAGCAGAGAGATCCTTCATCACCATTCAGTATCATTGATCAGAGGAAGAAAACAAATGTCAATATATCTATGTGGGAATCCCTATCCATCCCAGGCCAAAGAGATCTGCTGCAAGCTGCTATGAAGGACTGGCCAATTTCGAATCAGCAGGTTCAGAGGCAAGACAAAGTGCTTACAAATGCTGCCCAGCCTGAAGGAAATCATGGAGCACAACAAGGTAAAATGCTGAAGCCCCCTCCATTTTATGTTTCATTGATCATAGGAGACAAGTTGGTACATAATTGCATGATTGACTCTGGGGCAAGTAGTTCAGTAATGCCTAAACAGATAGCTGATCAGCTAGGGCTCCAGTATGAAATAACAACTAAGGGAGTAGTGCAATTAGATGGGACAGCAATAGCAACGGTTGGAGTGATTAGAAATTTAAGTCTTACCTTGCATGCATGTCCAAATGTTGTTGTCTTACAAGACGTCTCAGTCATAGACCTTCCACCACTCTTTGCCCTATGCTTGTCAAGGGACTTTACTGCCAAGATTGGGGGATATTTGTCCGCTGATTGGTCACACATGCTGTTCAGAACGAGGTATGGAACTAAAGCTACAATTAGGTCAGAACCTATTGCAGATTTCCACATTGAACCCTATACTCCAAGTCATATTAATACCAATTGCTCAGCATTTGATCAAGAAGATCACCTCGGCACTGATGAAGCCGACACTAAGGTTGGAAGTATCCCGGATTTGACTCTTGATGAATGGGCAAGCAAGGTGCATGCTTTTGATCCTTATCAAGAAGTAGAAGAATCTGAGCTGGGGGTCTATTGTATACACGAAGAAAGTCAACCTATTCCTAGCATCACCAAGCCAAACCACAAGGATGACAATGAGGTATGGCAACTGTTTTTTGATGGATCAAGGAGTAGAAAAGGCACAGGAGGTGGAGCCATGCTTGTTTCACCTCAAGGAGTAAGGTATTATTCAGCTTTTAGATTTCAATTTGCATGCTCCAATAACACTGCTGAATATGAAGCCTTGGTGCAGGGGATGCATTGGGCAATAAAAAGAAAAATAAATAACTTGCAAGTTTTTGGGGACAGTGAGCTGATTGTAAATCAGGTCAAGGGACAACATGCTGCCAAAAATGATCTACTCAGATGCTACAAGAACAGGGTGTGGGACCTCATGGAGGATTTTGAAGGTTTCGGCATCAAGGCCATTCCCAGAAAAGAGAATCAAGCTGCTGACAGGCTTGCAGCAGTAGGGGCAGCCTTTGACATCGTAGAAAACATTCAACAAGACAAGGTACAGCCAAACATCCACGTGATTGTGAGGCCTTCAGTGCCGGATAACGATGTCAGTTGGCAGGTATTTGAGAATGATCAACAAATCATCCGCTTCTTGCAGGAAGAAGCTGAGTTCTCAGCTAAGAATCAAGAGAAGTTGGAACAGCAATATGGTGACCAGGTGATACAGCTGAGAATTGACAAAGCTGCCCAGGGACTTGTCACCTTGAGTCCATTTTTAACCCCAATGATCAGTTTAGAAAGGAGAAAGCAAATATTCAGGTCAAGAGGGAAGATTCGGTATCCATCTTGGTAAAAGAGAACAAGCCATTGCAAATTGGAAAAATGACAACTGAGCAAGAGAGATATGAGTTCATACAGCTTTGTCAAGAATTCCCTGACGTGTTTGCTTGGAGCTATGAAGACTTGAAGGGCTTCAATCCCAACTTAGCTCAGCATACCATCGAGTTGGATCCAAATACTAAGCCTGTCAGGCAGAAACAGAGACCAGTCAATCCACACATGGAGCCTCTCATGAGAAAGGAGCTGGACAAGCTGATTGAGTCAGCAATTATATTCCCTATCAAGCACTCAAGCTGGGTTGCGAACTTGGTTCCGGTCAGAAAGAAAAGTGGAGAGATCAGGCTATGTGTTGACTTCCGAGACCTCAATAGGGCATCTCTCAAGGACCATTATCCACTCCCTTCCATGGAGCAAATATTGCAGGTCGTAGCTGGATCAGAAAGGTTTTCGCTACTTGATGGTTACTCAGGCTTCAATCAAATTATGGTGAAGGAGGAAGACCAATTCAAGACAGCCTTCACAACCAAATGGGGCACGTATGCTTACAAGAAGATGCCATTTGGACTGTCGAACGCCGGAGCAACATTCCAGCGAGCTATGGATATGGCATTCAAAGGCTTGATCAACAAGGCAGTACTGATATACTTAGATGACATTACTGTCTTCTCAAAAAATGCTGCAGACCATCTCTTTCACCTCAGGCAAGTTTTTCAGAGGTGTAGAAAGTTTGGAGTGTCTTTGAATCCTAAGAAATGCATCTTTCTTGCACATGAAGGGAAACTCCTTGGCCACATTGTCTCCAAGGAAGGATTAGCAATTGATCCAGAGAGGGTTGAAGCCATAAGAGCTCTACCATTGCCAAGTCACAAGAAAGCCCTTCAGAGTTTCCTGGGAAGGATAAACTTTGTTCGAAGGTTTGTCCCAAACTTTGCAGCCCTTGTCAAGCCCATCACCAAAATGTTAAGGAAAAGCATGGTTTTCAAATGGACGGCAGAAGGCAAGGAGAGTTTTGAAGCAATCAAAGAAGCCATCTCCCAGGCACCTACTCTCATCAACCCTGACTTTTCTAAGGATTTCATCCTCTATGCGTTTGGAGGTGATGACACTATTTCTGCTATTCTGGTACAACAGAACAAATATAATGAGGAGCAGCCGATTGCTTTCTTCAGCCAGAGCCTAAATGACTGCGAATTAAGGTACTCTTTTATTGAAAAGCATGTGCTTGCAGTAATCAGAAGCTTGAAGAAATTCAAGCATTTGGTCTCAAATAACAAGGTCCAGTTATTAGTCTCACATGCTGGGGTTAAGGACTTCCTCCTCAACAAAGATTTGAATGAGAAAAGGGCAGGATGGATCACCCGTGTCATGGAGTATGACATTGAGATAAGGATCACCAAGCTGGTAAGAGGCAAAGGTCTGTGTGAGCAGCTCGCTTCCAAACAACCAGACAGCCCAAAAGATGAAGAAGACGCTGTCCTGCTATTACAAGAAGATCAAAAACAGGAAAATGATGATGTGTTCACCCCCTGTTGGACTCAGAATATGATACATTTCCTACAAACAGGCATGTGCCCTCCAGAAATGAGCAAAGCGAAAAGAAGGTACTTCAGATTACAAGCAATTCCTTATGTGCTTGTTGATAATGTTTTGTTTAAAAGGGACATCAACGGTGTTCTATTGAGATGCATCGGGACAGGTCAGATCGAGAGGATCTTACAAGAGTTCCATGACGGGGAGGCAGGAGGCCATTTCACCCCACGAGTAACAACTCTCAAAATCATGAAAGCTGGTTACTATTGGCCTACTGTATTCAATGATTGCTACTCATGGGTTAAGAAATGCAAGAAATGTGCATTCTTCACAGGGAAAGGAAGGTTAGCAGCACTTCCCCTTCGTCCAATTTCAGTAGATCATCCATTCATGCAATGGGGATTGGACTTCATTGGAGTCATCAATCCCAATTCGAGTCAAGGCCACAAGTGGATTCTTACAGCAGCAGACTATTTCACCAAGTGGACCGAGGCAGTAGCGCTCAAAGAGGCAAGTGAGTCTAGCATACTAGACTTTTATGAAGGGATAATAACCAGATTCGGTGTGCCGGCCACCATCATATCAGATAATGCATTAGCATTCATAGGTTCAAAAATTACAGAATGGGCTGTCAAGAATGGAATCTATTTGAGCACCTCTTCAAATTATTACCCGCAGGGTAATGGACAGGCAGAGTCCACAAACAAGAATTTGCTAAAAATCATCAGAAGGACTCTGGATGAAAATCAAAGAACATGGCATACAAGGCTAAAATCAGCGTTATGGGCTGACAGAATAACACCAAAGAGGTCTACAGGTAATTCTCCCTACAAGTTGGTCTATGGGAAGGAGGCAGTATTGCCTATATCATTAGAATTGCCAGCCTTGGAGCTCATGAAGCAGCTTGAGTTATCTGAATTCGAACCAATGGAGGCCAGGTATGCAGAATTGATGGAATTAGAAGAAATCAGAGAACATGCGGTTCAGACGATTGAAAAGGATCAAGCCGTAGTAAAAAGATGGTTTGATAAGAGAGCTAGGGCAAGGACCTTCCAGGAAGGGGACCTAGTTCTGAAATGGGATGCAGATCGGGCAAAACCAGGAAGGCATTCAAAATTTGATGCCATTTGGAGTGGCCCATACATGGTCACAAAGTGCAAGAACAACAATGCTTTCCAATTGGCCTCATTGGATGGTGAAGAACTACAGATTCCAGTAAATGGAATCTATCTCAAGCGTTGCTTCTAGAGGGAGGTTCACTACATCTGTAAATACTAGTTTAGATTTTCTTTCCTCCAAGTGCTTGTGCACATTGTTTTGCTGTAGATTAGTTTTGTTTTCCCTAAGTGCTTTGGCATAGGTTTTGCTGCTCTCAGGTTGTTTTCTACAGTTCAGAGTGTTGCTGGAGGGGAAGTTGCAGTATCAGGCTTGTTTCAGGATAATGCTTAACTCCATGCCCAATGGACCGCTAAAAGGCCACTGATCTTCTACCTAGCAGGCAGGTAACCCCGCTGAGTCGTCAAAATTGTTGTCAAAATTTCACCCCCCAGGGTAAAATTTCGATAACATGCATCAAAGGTTGCAGAAAGGCAAATAGGTCAATCCAGAAAAAATCGTGAAAATCGGCTAAGTCCTAGTCCTAAGTGTTGCTCGGGACAAGCGGGACAAAAATGCCCGAACCGGCCGGTTCGGCCGAAATGAGCACAAGCGATCAAAAGAAAATGGGACAAGTGGGACGAGAAATGCAGGGCACGAAAAGCCAATCCAAATAGGAGAAAAATTGGCTAATCACAGAGAGGATCGCCTTCGGGACAAGCGGGACAAAAATGCGCGAAATGTCCGAACCGGCCGAAATCAGCACAAGGAGCCCAAAAGCAATTGGGACGCGCGGGACAAAAGGACCCGAACCGGCCGAAAGGAGTCAAGTCAGTCCGAAAAAAGTGGAACAAGCGGGCCAGAAATACCCGAACCGGCCGAATCGGCCGAAATTGTCCCAAGAGGTCCAAAATCAAAAGGGACGTCCGGGACGGATGGACGCGAAGTACGCGGAAGACCCGGCAGGCCCGAGAACCATTGAGAAATTGCCACGTGTCCTCATAGGAGTAAAGGTCAGAAAAGTCAAAGGGTGAATTTTCGAGCACCGAGCCGAACAAATAGGATCGTGCCACGTGTCCCATTTAAGAACCCACGAGGAAAATTCAAAGGAAAGCCCGCCGAAAAGTAGAGGAGAGAGAATTATTCAGTGAATCAGAGCGCGCCACGTGTCATCCAAGTGGCAGAGCGCGGGAAGAAATTCAAAAATCCGTTTTCACCTGTTCCGTGTCCTAAATCTTCAGATTGACATATCTTTCGATCCAGAGCTCGGATTTACACGTTCTTGATATCAACGGAAAGCTTGTGAGATTCTCTACACGTTTCCAGGGTCAATCTTGCATTTTGGTTCAGTTTGAAGAAAGAAAATCAGAAGATGCCTCTGGCACGAAATAATAAGCAGAAGTGATGCTCAACTAACAACTTTAATGCAGCAGACAACCCGCCGCTTCTGTTAGGCAAACCGCCGCTTTGCCAGAACCCGCCGCTTCTGCCATGATGGACGAATTAAATGCAACCTAGAGGTGGTTGGGGCAGTTCGAATTCCTCTCTCTTTTCTCTCCCATTCTTCCTATATATTGTAAGGAGGGGTTTCTTTCTGGTGTTGGACATTTCTGCTTTGCACCCTCCCTTCTCTCCTGTTCATAAGAAGATTTGTGGAGTTTTCAAACCTCCCATATAGACTGTAACACCGTTTCTTGCTTTTGGCCATTGCAATGTATTGAATCGATCCTTGAGCAATATATATGTGTTTGTGGTTGCTTCTAAACCCTCTTACATATTTATTACTGTCATTCTTGATCTTTCATTGCATTTTTGCTATCTGTGCATGGTGTTGTGTTATATCTACATGGTCTGTGTTTAATGTGGCAAAGCATATGTTCTTCATTCCTCGGTGCATCACCTCTATTAGCTTAGATTTATTTTATGCATCTTCTTACCTTGTCTCCTTGGCAGATTAGATTAGATTTTGAGAAAACCCTCTGCATATTTTGTGTGCACCTGAACAGAGGAATAGGAACCAGCCTTTCTCTGGAGATTCCTTTCTCACTCTTCAAGTCCCACACTTGGAGAAAGGATTCAATGTTATGCTATCACACTGGATATTAATATGATCAACCTGGAAAACTGATCAATATCCAGGGGTGCTGTGATTTTGCATCAACACAAGGTATGGAGCTAAGGCTACAATCAGATATAAGCCTATTGCAAATTTTCACATAGAGCCCCATACGCCGAGTCCAATCAATGCAAATTGTTCAACATTCGATCAAGAGGATTATCCAAGCACTCATGAAGCTGACACCAAGGTTGGATGCATTCTAGACTTGACTCTTGATGAATGGGAAAACAAAAGACACACATTTGATCCATACAAAGAAATGGAGGAATCTGAGCTAGGAGTTTATTGTTTGCATGAAGAGAATCAACCTCTCCTAGCATCACCAAGCTAGATCACAAGGGTGAGAATGAAGTATGGAAATTTTTCTTTGATGGATCAAGAAGTAGACAAGGTGTAGGAGGAGGAGCTATGCTCATTTCACCATGAGGTACAAAGTATTACTCGGCCTTCCATTTCTAGTTTTCTTGCTCAAACAACATAATTGAGTATGAAGCCTTAATTCACAGATTGCATTGGGCAAGGAAGAAAGGCATTAAGAATTTGCAAGTATTTGGTGATAGTGAGCTGATTGTGAACCAAGTCAAAAGACAAAATGCTGCCAAGAATGATCTCATTGAAGAACTACAAAATCGTGTATAGGATCTCATTGAAGATTTTAGCATCAATTCCATCCCAAGGAAGAAGAATGAAGTAGCAGACAAATTGACAACAATTGGGGCTGTATTTGATGTTGTAGAAAGTATCAAAAGTGAGAAATATCAGCCTCATATCAAAGTGGTTGTGAGACTAGCTGTTCCGGATAACAATACAAGTTGGCAATTCTTCGAGAATGATCAACAAATTGTCTATTTCCTATAAGAAGAAGCTGAGTTCTCCTCCAGAAATCAAGACAAGATGGAGAAACATTATGGTGACCAAGTGGTGTAGCTGTGAACTAACAAATTACCAAAATGCCTTATAACCTTGGAGTCAAAATTCAACCCAAATGATCAATTCCGGAAGGAGAAGGCAAACATTTAGGTAAAGGGTGAAGATTCAAAGCCTATTTTAGTAAATGAAGGCAAGGCGTTGCAAATTGGCAAAGTAAGTACCCCACAAGAAAAATCTAAATTTGTTCAACTTTCTCAAGAGTTCCCAAATGTCTTTGGTTGGACTTACAAGGATTTAAGAGGTTTCAACCCAAATTTGGCACAACATACTATTGAGCTGGATCTAGAATCCAAATGTATCAAGCAAAAGCAAAGGCCAAGGTGAATCCCTATATTGAAGCTCTTATGAGAAAAGAGTTGAACAAGATGATTGAGGCTAGTATCATTTTCCCTATCAAACATTCAAGTTGGGTTACAAACTTAGTTCCAGTGAGAAATAGAAATGGAGAAATAAGATTGTATGTGGACTTTTGTGATATAAATAGAGCATCACTCGAGGATCATTATCCACGTCCATCAATGGAACAAATCTTGCAAGTTGTAGCTGGTTCAGAAAGGTTTTCATTGCTAGACAGATACTCAGGCTATAATCAGATAATGGTGAAGGAAGAAGATCAATTCACGATAACATTCACTACAAAATGGGGCACATATTCTTACAAGAAGATGCCATTTGGACTATCAAACGCTGGAGCAACATTTCAGAGAGCTATGGATATGGAGTTCAAAGTCTTAATCAACAAGATAGTGCTGGTATACCTAGATGATATCATTATTTTCTCAAAGAATGTAGCAAACCGTTTCTTTCACCTCAGGTAAGTGTTTCAGAGGTGTAGAAGGTTCAAAGTGTCGTTGAATCCAAAGAAGTGTGTATTCTTGGCACATGAGGGAAAATTATTGGGCCACATTGTCTCAAGGGAAGGGTTAACAATTGATCCTGAAAGGGTTGAAGCCATCCGAACACTTCCATTACCACACCACAAGAAATCTCTCCAAATCTTCTTGGGAAGGATAAACTTTGTCCACAGATTTGTGCCTAATTTTTCCACTCTTGTGAAGCCTTTAACAATGATGTTGAAGAAGAATCTTGCGTTCAAATGGACAATAGAAGGCAAAGAGAGTTTTGAGAACATCAAGCATGCAATATCACGAGCTCTAACTCTTATCAACCCAAAATTTTTAAAGGACTTCATGTTGTATGTTTTTGGAGGATTAGATACAATCTCAACTATCTTGATAGAACTAAATAGGAAGGTTTAGAATAACCCATAGCATTCTTCAGTCAAATCCTGGAAGATTATGAAGTAAAGTATTCTTTCATTGAAAAGCATGTCCTTGTTGTCATCAGGAGTTTGAATAAGTTCAAACACTTGGTCTCGAACAATAAGATTCAACTGTTGGTGTCTCATGCTGGTGTCAAGGACTTTCTCCTAAACAAGGATTTGAATGAGAAGAGAGTAGGTTGGATCACTCGAGTAATGGAATACGACATTGAAATCAAAGTGACCAAACTAGTTCATGGCAAGGGTTTGTGTGAGCAACTTGCTTCCAAACAACTGACAGATCAAAAGGTGAAGAAGATGTTGTCTTGTTACTATAGAATGATCAAGAACAACCAACTGATGATGCACCCATTCCATGTTGGACTCAAGACTTGGTGCATTATCTCCAAACAGGTTTGTGCCCTCTAGAATGGAACAAAGCTAAGAGGAGATACTTTAGATTACAAGCCATCCCATATGTACTCATTAATGGCATCTTGTTCAAGAAGGATATCAATGGTGTTCTATTGAGATGCATTGGAACAGGTCAAGTTGAGAAGATATTACATGAGTTCCATGACGGGGAAGTAGGAGGCCACTTTGCTCCACGAGTAACAACTCTCAAAATCATGAAGGCTGGTTACTATTGGCCTACGATGTTCAATGATTGCTACTCATGGGTCAAGAAATGCAAGAGATGTGCATTCTTCATAGGGAAAGAAAGGTTAGCAGTGCTGCCCCTTCATCTAATTTTAGTAAATCAACCATTCATGCAATGGGGATTGGACTTCATTGGGGTTATCAATCCAAATTCAAGTCAAGGCCATAAGTGGATACTTACGGAAATAGACTATTTCACCAAGTGGACTGAAGCAGTGGCACTCAAGGAGGCAAATGAATCCAACATCTTGGATTTCTATGAAGGGATAGTTAATGAGGCCATAAATTGGCCATAAATTACCATTATTTTGTCCTTCCAAGTTACCTTTGAAAGTGGATTTAAATGTAATATAGGAACTTATAGTTTTCTTAAGATAGAATATATGATATATATCTTGTTCATTATTTATAAATCTTTTGTTATCTATTTTTTTGACTAATCCTATTGATTATTTGGGAAAAGATGCAAAGTCTTGTGTATGTAGGCCATAAAGGAAAGATAATGCTAGTATTGGGAAAACTAGAATTGATCATGAATAGTATATTTAGAATAAAATCTGATTTCATATTCATATTCCTCTTGAAAAATTATGAAAGTTTAAAAAAGAATCATCTCAATCCGAGGTCGCATGCAAAAGTTATAGTTGTTTTGAGCTAGCCGTAGAACTCACTTAGTTCCGGAACTTGCAGGTTTAGTTCCGGAACTCATAGATTTAGTTCCACAACTTGTACCAATTGAATGGTAGTTAGTTCTGGAACTTTCAATTCATGGAAAAATTAGATTTAGTTTCGAACTTGCATAAAAGGAATGACAACTTTAGTTCCGGAACTTGCATGAACGGAATGACAATTTTTGAGGGAATGTGAAAACTCAGAGATTCCAATAGGAAATATGAGAGATAGTTTTGTTCATAGAAATGTGTTTAACAAAAACTCATTCATATTTGTTACAGGTTTTACCAATCAAGAGAGATCTGACTTTTAATGAGTTGTAGTTCGAGGAAACGTGTATCAGACGAGCACTAAAAGTTCCATAAATAGAAATAGAAAAGTAAAATGGAAAATATGAGAGAGGTTTTTGTTCATAGAAATGTTTTTAAGAAAAAATCATTCAAATTTGTTACAGGTTTTACCAATCAAGAGATATTTGACTTTTAATGAGCTGCAGTTCGAGGAAACATGTATCAGACGAGCACTAAAAGTTTCATAAACAAAAACAAAAATTCAAATAGAAAATCTGAGAGAGGTTTTTGTTCATAAGCAATGTGTTTAACAAAAATCTCATTCATATTTGCTACAGGTTTTACCAATCAAGAGAAATCTAACTTTTAGTGAATTATAGTCCGAGGAAAAGCGTATTTGACAAGCATTAAAAGTTCCACAATAAAAACAACAAAGTCAAATGGAAAATCTGAGAAAGGTATTTGGTCAAAATAATATTTTGAGGGAAATCCTCCTTCCAATAATGTAGAGGAATAAAATCATTATGATTCTTGTTACCGAAAAGTAAGGAGAAGATTTGGGAGCAAATCTTCCTAAAATAAGTGAGATAAGATTTGACTTCAATAATATATCTCTCTCCATATTTTGTGGAGATGGAGATCTTAGTTGTTAGGATTGGAATAAAGATAAGATCAGATTCTATTTCCTAAAATAAGGATTTGGTTGGATGCATAAATTATAAATGCAACCTTCCACACTTAGATATGTAATTTATTTTCCCAAGTAATCAAGATCCGTTCTTTCTTTCCTATCTTTGGAAGTAAAGTTTTTTTCAAGTTCTGAATTAAAAGTATGAATTAAATTCTCTTCCAAGGAATGAGCTAGCCACTCATTCCAAGGAAGATGGATCAATGTGTTAATGTTTATTTCTTTATTTTTGTAGTTTTCTTTTTGTTTTAAATTTCTATTTTTTTATGTTATGTAATTTCTTTTGTGAACCTGTAGGTGTCCTTTCCTCTTTCCTTTATTTTAAATTTAGCAATTTCAATTTATGCAAGTGTGCCTTTATTTTTGCAAGTGTGCATTTCAATTCATGCAAGTGTGTTTCTTTCATGCAAACTTTATTTCTGTAAGTGTGCCTTTTAATTTCCACAAGTGTGATTTATTTTATGCAAGTTTGGTTTGTGTTTAAAGGAGTTGCTTTCCAAGATCTTCTTCTCTTAATGCATACATCCTTTAGACACCAACCCGGATTGAAATTTTTAATGGCGAGGATTGACGACCCTCATCAATAGTCACAAGGTTTGGTGCCCCTGCCACTATCATATCAAACATTACATTGGCATTCCTTGGCACAAAGATCACTTGAATGGGCTGTCAAGAATTGTGTGTATCTCAACACTTCATCAAATTATTACCCTCAGGGTAATGGTCAAGCAGAGTCTACGAACAAGAACCTACTAAGAATCATAAGGAGAAATCTTGATGAGAATCAGAGAACTTGGCACACAAAGCTCAAATCAGCTCTATGGGCTAATAGGATCACACCCAAGAGGTCTACATGAAGCTCTCCATACAAGCTTGTATATGGGAAAGAAGCAGTTCTACCTATATCACTCGAGTTTCTAACATTAGAACTCATGAAACAATTGGAACTAGCTAAGTTTGAGCCTATGGAAATCAGGTATGCAAAGCTGATGGAATTAGAAGAAACAAGAGAACATGCAATGTAGACCATGGAAAATGACCAGAATTGATCAAGAAGAGTTTTGACAAGAAAACTAAGGCCGAGTATTGCAAGTTTGGAGATTTGGTACCTTTTGAAATGAGATGCTTTGATCGTGAAAAGCTAGGAAAGCATTCCAAGTTCGATGCCATATGGAGTGGTCCATACATGATCATTGAATACAAAGGTAGCAATGCTTTCCGGCTGGCTAAGTTGAATGGTGAAGAGTTGCATATTCCGGTCAATGGAATCTATCTCAAATGTTGCTACTAGAAAGAGAATTTCTCACCCTTGTAAATATTAATTTAGAATTTCCATTCCTCTAAGTGCTTATGCAGATTGTAATGTTATTAGAATAGTTTTCATTTCCCTAAGTGCTAGCACACATGTCCTGTTGCTTCTAGTGTGTGCATGTTTACAATTCATCGAGCTCCCGGAAAAGAATTTGCAGCCACAGGAGAATCAAATCAACAAATGTTTCAATGGCTCAAGGATGCAGGTTTTCAAACTTCATATCAGATGAGAGATTATTAGACAGAATCCATGTCCAATGGATTGCTACATGCAGCTAGCCATTCTTCATCTGACAGCAGATAACCCCGAGTCGCCAAAATTGTTATCCAAAATTCACCCCTCGAGGTAATTTTTATAACATGCATCAAATTCTTCAGTCCTGAGCAAGTAGAATTGATTCAAGGCCAAAATCATGTTTTTGGGGTTCCCTTGGCTTCTCTCTAACTTCCCCATCTAGGAAAAAACCCAAGAAGTTAGAGAAAATTGGAAAAAATCTGAAAATGGGCTCATTTTGGTGTTTTGTGAAAAAATCAAACATTTTTGTCCCAAACGGTCCACGGGATAGTTGGGACGTAGGTAATGCTGCGGGACACAAAAATTTGAATTTTCCACAAGTCAGCGCATTTATGGGTGGCATGGAGAAATGTGTGCGCGGCATAGGTTGGGACAAAAGTACGTGCGGGACACGCAAAGGTGAAAAATCTGCAAAAGGAACCATACGTTGCGGAGAATGCAAAGGTCAACGGCCCTCATGGCCCGATCAATGACGGACGTGTAAGGAAAAGGAAGCTTGAATCGGGTGATACGGAAAAATTTGTTTGGGATAGCCAGGACACATGGACCTGATTTTGCTGAAATAGCCGCAATGAAGAGAAAAAGTCAATGTTTGACCTCCCGAACTTCAAACGGCCATAACTTTTGACTCCGAGCTCCGATTTTCATAAAATTGGACTTTCTGGAATGAGCATGACGTCCTCTACATAAAAAAATTAGATTTATTAATTTGATGAGGGTAGATATATTAAAATAAAAGAAACATATTCAGCTCCAGTTAATTAATGCTCATTCCCGTCAAATGATAGAAAATGCCTAGCAGACCCAAAATAGCTACTCGCACTCAGAAGGCCATAACTTTTGCATTTCAATGAAATCACACAAAATTGGTATCATTGGAATCATGGATCCAATCCCAATGCACAAAAATCAAGAAATTATAGATTTGATGAAGGATAGACAAATGTTTTATAGGAAATACAACCAAGTTCAGAATAGTGTTTTATTTGGTAGTTGGACGCATTCAATGAAGCATGGGCTGCCATATTTCACTACTGCAAGTCATGGGACAGTATGGGGAGCCTTTTGCAAGCAACATAATATCATTCCACTCCATTTAATACCTCATACAAATGGTTGAAGGACAGATTTTGGGATTTCCATTTTCCCTCTCTCTCTCTTCTTATTTTTCTATAAATTAGAGTGTTGGGCTCATTATAAGGGAGGAGTTTTATCGTAGCAAAGCTTTGTAAAAATTTCTTTGTGAAGCCAATGTGCTACGAGGATCTTGTAGTGGAGTCCTTGCATGGTGATCTGGCCCCTTAGCTTGTAATAGATTGAACTATGCATATCATGAAGTAATAAAATACAAGTTTGTGGATGCATCTTCCCATGCTTTGTGTTTTTTTACACTCTTCTTACCCTTTCAACCTTCATTACAATAATATTGTGTCTATTTTTATGCTCTTGCAAGGATCCATTATCATTGTGTATGTTTGAGATGTTGTTGTGAATGCATTTTGCTAGATTGTGGAGAACTGTTATCACCCCTTCTAGTGTGCACTTTGCTTCTGTATCTCACACATTAGAAAACTACCCTCACTCCCTCCTTTTCTGGTGTATCACCGATTTAGTTTAGGTTTTCATTTTCATGTATTATCTCTCCTTTGTCCCTTGGAAACTTAGATTAAGAAATATAGTTTTTCCTGCATTAGAGTAGATTGTGGCAGGTAGTTTAGGAGCAAGAACCAACTTTCTCTGGAGGTCTATCTCAAGTAGCAAGTCCCACAACTTGGAGATAGTATCCATGTTATCCAATCACACCATGAGATCAAGTATATGCACTTGTGTAAACATAAGGGTGATGTGATTTGGTAATAACAACTCCTTTTGCAAAAATGCATATGCTAAACACCCAAATATTTGTAGGTGCTCCAGGATGTATTTTGTTTCCATGCCTCTTGTGGAATATTGTCATGCCTAACCTTTATGGGACATCTATTCAACAAATATACCGATATGGAAACAAATTCACTTCAATATTTATTTGAGAGTCCCTTAACTTTCATCATGTTTCTCTCCATCTCTTGGATGGTCCTATTTTTCCTCTCAGCCACACCATTTTGTAGTGTATACTTGGCTGTAAATTGCTTTTCAATTCCTTTAGACTAGTAAAATTTCATAAATTATTTGGATATATACTCCCCTCTATATTTTTAAGGACCTTGATGAATTTTTCACTTTGTTTCTCTATAAGAGCCTTAAAATATTTGAACTTATCAAATATTTTAGAATTATTATTTAAAAATAGACCCACCTCTTTCTGCTAAAATCATCTATAAAGGTCATGAAATATTTACTCATTGCAAGAGTGGGGGTTTGCATTGGGCCACATAAATATGAATGCCCTAGCTCTAATGGTGATCTTTCTCTCCTAGAGTTCCCAGATTGAAAGGGTTGCCTATATTTCTTTCTATAATGCAATCCTCACATTTATTTTCATGATCTATAATAGGTGGTAGCCCCTTAACCATGCATTTCTTGTACAAAATAAAAGTTCGAGAAACGTATATGTCCATATCTCAAATTCCATAGTCTGGAGTGATCTTTGATGATAGTCTTGAACAATTCCTATTGGTATGTAGCTCCAAACTGATCCATGTGCTTAGAACATGCAACTCTAGATTGTTCTATATTCTTGGAGGGTTCAATTTCAGAGTGAAAATAAATTAGATTTCATCCTAATAGGAAACATCCACTTTTTAGTCATTTACACAATTGAAATCTTGTCTTTTCTCCTATCTTTATTAAAAATTATGCAGTCTCCATTCTCCACTAGGAATCGGTAACATTTTTGACCAACATTCCAATGCTCAATAAATTATGTATTGTCTAGGGGCATAATAGATGTTTTGGATTGTTCTCTTATCACCATGGTTGGTGTAAATAGTTATAACTCCTTTTCCCACAACTAGAACGTTTTCATTGTTCCTCATCTTAATATAAGACTAAACATTCTTATCAACGAATGTAAATAGGTTTTCACTACCACTCATGTGGTTACTATGACCATTTTCCAAGTACCAAATGTCGTAGCATCTCTTCGTGAAAATATTGTGTATAATAAATAAATTTGGATTTTGATCAGATTCATGCACCTTTTCATTTGCTAAATTTGTACTCTTCCTTAAGTGATCATGTTGCCTTTTTTTGCATTCACTTACAAAATGTCCATACTTATGACATAAGTAGAACTAAACATTGTTATTTTCATACATTGAATTTGAGTTTCTATTCCTTTATTTCCCTAGGATTATGAATGTGAACTTCTCGTTACCTCTTGGCCATTTGAGATGCCTTTTCAAGAGTAGCTTCTTCCTCTTCCTCTACCTCTAGGATTTCTTCCTCCCCGTGCCTCTTACATTGGGTTGATCTTTAAAATCTTGTTATATGGAAGAAGGGGGTGATGTATTAAACCTTTTCTCATGAGTTTTTAGTGAACCCATCAACATATCCACTATCATTTGAGACATATCTTTGTACTCCCCATTACTACGAAAAATTAGGTAATATCTAATAGGAAAAATCCTAAGGAATTTATCAACAATACTTTGATCTTCAATAGACTCTCCATTAATTTTTAGCTTGTATACTAATTCAGAAACTCTAGTTTGAAAATCATAAATAGATTCATCCTCTTTCATTCGTAGAGTTTTAAAATCTCTCCTAAGAAATTGGAGTTTAACTAGATTCACCTTATCAATTCATTTATAGGATTTTTTTTAAATATCCCAAGATTCCTTGGAGTAATTTTTACTATTATGGGAAAAATGGGGTTTTTCACTACTTCTTTAATGAGGCTCGACGCCTTTTCATATTTCTTTCTAGTTTCGTTCAACTCAGTTTGTTGAGAATTTGTGAGAGATGCATAGGCTGTTGGGTCAGTCATATCTATAAATCCAATCACAACAAGCTCCAAAAAATGATTAGAAATCAAAATTCTCTTCATTTTCCTTGACCATACATCATATTTTTTTCCATCAAAGGTTAGAGGCTACTACCAAGTTTCAATGTCGTTTCCAAACATTTAGCTAGCAAATAAATTTCCTAAAGGAAGAGACCAAACTCTAATACTAGTTTGTTGGGAAAAAAGAGAGAGAGACATTTTGCAAGAAAAATAGAGATAATACTCTTTGCACAACTAGAAACACCAAAATATTTATATTTAAAACGACAAGGAGATTACAAAACTTATACAAAAAACTTGCATACAAATAATTACTATTGTTGATTAATTCTTATATTTCTCTAGACTCCTTTAATGGATCTACTATGGAAATATTTACTTGTTGTTATCTAGTTCCTTCTATGTTCTATGGATATGCTTCTCTAGACTTACATTGGTTCTATTTGGGCAAATTTTTCCTTTGTTTTCTTGCGTCTTCTCCTCGCAACTACATTCTTTGCAATAAAAATTTGGGAAAAATACTTTTCCTTCTATCTTGTCTACATCCCAAAAAAATTTCAACTACTAAGGACAAACCAAATTTTAATATTGTAGACCAAATTTGGGTACCGAGTTTACTTGGGATCATGCAAATCAAAGTAAAATTTTGGAGGCTACATGGGTCAAACAGAAAATGTTTTTGGTTTTGATTAGTTCTCTAATAATGAAGGATGATTGAACATTTATAAAGTGTTTTATAAGTTGGAATTTTTTTCCACCTTTGATCATCACATTGCAAAAGTTAAAAAGGATGGTATGTTTTAGTTTACTATACTAGGTTTTTCTCTTATGGCTCTTGTATATATTCTAGTAACTTGTTAAATGGAAGAAATGGGGATGCATTGTGTTTCCTCTAAGGTTAACGCATGTTGTGGATGAATGATTCATATTAGATCTAAGGCCTATAATACGAGAGGAGGGATCTTATTGAAGATGCTTTAAGCATGAAAATATCTATAGGAGGTTCACAATCCTTGCTAGATTAGTAAGCGAGGTAAACTTATCATATCTACAAACCAAGAAATATTTTGTTATAAAAATTCAAAAATTTAAACAATTTATTTTTATTTTTTATGTGGCATTCGAGAAAACTCTTATCACTAATCATTTCATATTTTTCCTTTAGAGGGAAGGAATTGAAAGCTTTGCAAGTTATAAATTTTTATAGAATTGTAATTATAGGTATACATACTTTTGGAAAATACTTTGTATGGAGGAACCAAGAATCCATGAGTATTAATACAAATATTTTTATTGTGTAATGTCTAAGATTGTATGTGGTGTTGCATTGATTTCATTTTCACTACATTAATGTTTTGTTATTTATTTCAGCTATCTTCATTTGATTTGAAGAAGTTAAGAAATATTTGTGTATTTTTCAAACAAATAATGTACATTCATAAATGAGCTAAAATTTCATTGGTTTTTAGATTTAATTATGTCTAAATGTGTGTTATTCACATTTGACCTTTAATGAATTCACTTAATATTTGGACTGATTTATGTGAAATTGGATTAAAATCACCTTTTGTATAAGTAGTTCCTTTATGAAGAAATATTTGTGCTCTTTGAGTTAAGATATAGATAGATGATTGTCATATCTCCACATAATATTTAAAAAGAAATACAAAACTTTCATTTTCATTCTCTTTCACCCCCAATATTCACAACTTAGATTAGGCTTCTTTTATGTTTGTAAATATTTTTCGATCCTTATGCAAATGTAGGTAACTCATATAATGTTTAGAGTGTAATTTGAGTTAATATGGGAGGGTTTTTTATCCCTTATATTTTCCATGATAAAAATATTTAAATAAGAAGTTGTGGTAAATTATCCCGATTCATCTCTTTGAAAGGCATGTGATAGTATTCAAATTGCAAATTCTCTACCTGTTTGATTATATGCATCTACCCAAAACTCATTTGAATGCCCTCTTTTGATAGCTGATCATCTAAAATGTTGCGTTCCCTGAAGACGTGTGAAATATCAACACAATCAAAAGTAATCTTTAAATCTATAATTTTCTCCACCAGTGGTTGAAGTGAGTATGATGACACTTTTGTCTCCCTTTAATCCAATTTACCACAAGCAAAGAGTCCCCCAAAACCTGAATAGATTTAACAAATCTCTCTAAAGAAAATAATAGGGAGTATTTAAGTGTGAAGTTCAGTATAATTGTTTGTTCCATGGCCCAATCCCATCCTAATTTTAAGGAAATAAGAATATGAAAGATAAATAATCCCTCCACCTCCACAAATGGTTAGATCACCCTGAACAACCCCATCAAAAAAATACATGGAAAATTCCTATTAATATATTCCTTCACCACGATCCTCTGCCTCATGCTTGCCCTTAATCTGCAGATATTGTGAAAGAATACCAATTCCCTAAGCTATAACTAGACTCGATTCCATATGTTTTTCCTCAAAAATGTTCTTATTTATACAAGCCAAATACCCCAATAGATGATTAGTGGAAGGGATTTCCTATGTTGATTTATTGCACTAGTAATCCACTCCTTTAATGCGTCATCCATAGATATCCCTTGCCAAAAACACATTTCCTTCAATATTCTAGAGCATTCAGCCCAAACCACTTTTGTATATCCGCATAAAAGAAAAATATGATCACCAATTCACAATCAAATTTACCAAGAATGCACCAACCAGTCCATGTTACTGCCTTTTCAGGAGATTTTCCCAAGTTGGGACCTTATTCTCCAAAATGCACCACATGAATAAACAAGACTTGTGTGGGCATTTCATCTTCCATATCTACTTCCACCACCATCTTATTTCTCTCTGAAAGTGATCTCGCATTCAACTTAATATATCCACCTTTGGGAGTATAACAGCCAGAGGGATCATTGTCCCATATAAGAACATCCTCCTCTTCACAAAGTCTGATATGGGCAGCTTTAAGAACATTAATATAATCTATCCATATACCACCCTCTTCATCTGCCAATCCCACCTAACCTGCCTTCTTCCATCCTTGCCGCTAAAGGGAATTCTCCAAAGGGTCTACCACTTGAGATAAATAGAAAAAACCTCTCTCATGTAATTGTATAACAACTTCCCGTGGAATAAAATGTCTCCCCCTACTTCCCGTCCATGGATCCACACCTAAACAAACTTGTCTTCCATTTCCAATCCACACGGTCAATCCACTTCCCACCACACTAAAGGAATTTTTGATGGCTTTCCATATGATGGAAACATTGATCAAACTTTTGTTTGGGTTCTTGATCCAGTCTAAAATTGAACCTGGAGCAATATATTTTTGGTCAATCACCTCAGTCCATAAATTGTTGGTGGATATGAGCCTCTAAACCCCTTTGGCTTTTAGAGCTTTTCATAAAAAGAAAATGTTCTATATCCCCCAACCTCCCATAACTTTAGGAATTGCAACCTTTTCCCATCTAATCGAAGGCATAAAGTGTTGTTCCTTTTGACCTCGCCAAAGAAAATAGGAATAAATCCTATGAGACTTCTCTAAAATTCCCTTAGGGATTCATACTTTGAAGACATCCAATAAACAAGGATAGCTTCTAGAACCAACTTAACCAAAACTAGCCTTCCTGCCCTTGATAACCACTTGTGGCACCATACTTTGATCCTTTTTTCTAGTTTAGCAATCAGCCATATCTAATCCTCGTTATGGTAATAATTTGTCTTTAAATGGAATGCTAGGTACTTCCACCCAACATCAACACTTTCCAAAGTGAACCCAAATCTGCTAACAAGATATTCCCCTTCTTCTTCCCCCAAATTATGAAAATAAATAGTGGGTTTTGGTCATTAATGACCATGCCCGTGGCTTTGCTAAACAAATCCAAAATAGATTTCAACTTGTCTACTTCCCTATACAATCCATCATAGAAAATTAAAATGTCATCAACAAAAAGAAAATGAGAGATATATAAAACTTGAGTATTTTAAAGACCTTTGTAACTCCCATTTTGTTTTACCTCCATCAAATCCCTACTCAGCCCTTCCGCAACCAATAGAAAAAGAAGTGGCGATAGAGGAAATCCCTGGCTAAGACCTCTTTCCACATAGAAAAAGGTGAGGCTGCACCATTGATAAGTACCGCAAAAGATACAATAGTGATGCAACTCATCACCCAATTAATAAAACAAATCTCGAATCCCAAATGTGTGAGTAATAGCTTGATGTAGAGCCAGCTCATCCGATCATATGCCTTTGAAAGATCTAGTTTTATGACAACCCCTTTAATATTATTTACCTTTAAAATGTGCAATCCCCGTGCCACTCTAATAGCTTTGTGTATCTTCCTACCTTCCAAGAAACCAAATTGTTCCTTGGAGATGGATTTGGACAATACCACCTTTAGTCTACAGGTGATAATCTTTGCAATAATTTTATATATGCAATTACATAAAGATATCATCTTGAACTCATCAAAGGACCCTAGATCATCAAACTTTGGAATGAGAGCAAGGAAAGTAGAATTTAAAGATCCATAAATCTTTCCAGACCTCCTAGATTCCTCCACAACCCTCAGTAGATCCTCACCCAAAAAGTCGAGAAAGCCCAAGTAATACTCAATTGACCATCCATCTGGCCTTGGGCTTTTATCCTTTTGGAAACTATGAAGAGTCTCAGTGAGTTCCTCCATAGAGACACCAACCATCAAATTTCCATTATTAGCTACATTTGTGAAACTGGAAAATATTGAGCTATCTTAACCACTTTAGCTATAGAGGCTTCATCCGGGGATTTGTAGATTGTCTTAAAAAATTTAATTCCCGATTTGGTAAGCTCATTAAACGAAGAAATCCTCTCACCATTCTAATTTTTGAGACCCCAAATGGTATTGCCCAGCTTGCGGCTATGCACATAGGATTGAATTTTTTTTGTATTCTCATCCCCACATTCTAGCCATAGTGCTTTGCTCTAAAGGTGCCACAAGACTACCTCGTGCTCATCCAAAAAGCATCTTCACCTTTTCTCAAGATTCCCAAGATGAAACTTATCTTCATCTATCAACTAACCTCCCCTCCTAATCATACCATTTTTTAAGGCCTCCTCGATCTCTTTAAGATCTTTCTCATCCCTCTCCTTCTTCAAATGAGCCTAATATTTTGTTGCCAACTTGACTCTTTACAATTTTCAGAAAATTGGTAGGCAACAGTAGTGTTCATTCAAGGGCAATAAGGAATCCATTTAGTTTAAACCAACTCTTGAAATGAATCATCATTGAGCTAGCCCACATTAAATTTAAATGAACTAGCCAACTTTGCATCCCTAGCTTTGAATCCCCTCCACTTCTAACCCGCTAACATATAAGGCACATAATCTCGATCACCTCCTCAAAAACATAAAATCTATCCAACCTCTTTTCAACTCTTTCTTCCCCTAATATTTTATTCCCCCACGTAGGCTTCAACTTTATTGGCTTCAAATTAACCGATGTTTTATCTCAAAATATTGAATGAAATACTCACCAGGGGATCCACTTGAGCTTTTCCCCAAACCTCTGCTGCCCCAAGAGAAAAATTAAAACCCCTCCCATGATGATGGATTTCATGTTCTAGAAATACTTATTCCAAATTTTCTCCCAGTAAGCTACTCTATCCACATATGAACCATATATGTTTAGAGCCAACATGTCCATGGCTAGCTCCTTAGAGAAAAATTCCAATCCTAGACTAGAATCAAAGCCCCATGAGTTGACCATATTATTTTTCTTTGGATTCCACCCAATAGCAAGACCCCTCGAATGGCCTCTTGCATCACTTGAAATAAACTTCCATCCTTTGATTAAGGATTCCAACATGTTTGAAAGTGAAGATCATCCCCCAAGGTTTTCGGAGGAAGATAATCTCTCGGGAAGAAGTCCGAAATAGTCTTTTCATTGATGATTTTTTCCCCAACTTGCCGGACCTCTTCTGTGATTGAAGGATACAAATTTCATTTGGACACCTTCAAAGGGGCTTTAGATGCTTTAAGTTCCCATTCAATAGAAACTTGTTTTCTAGCATCTACATCCACCCTATCCTTTTCCTTAGCCACATATAGATGAGATTTTTGCCCCCTCCCATTTTCTCTAGAAACCTCCTCCATCCCAAGACCCCAACCAAACCAAAATTATGTTGTGAATATAGAATGGCACGATTATCAAGGGCATAATGAATGGCTGATTCTTCAGATTATTTAGAGGCTTTAGATGTCGTTGTGGTGTCCCAAGATTTCACCCTGAAATCTGGGACTACCCCTTTATAAAATTATCCATTATTTTTAAAGTAACAGGTATTTTGTGTTTTTATTGCCTGAAGTTGTCTCTATTACATTTAGATATTCCATGTGAATCATATGAGCCAATTTCGAAAAATACCCAGATGCTAAAACTCATTTTATGCCTCTGTCAGTTTTGTTTGCGTGAATTTTATTTAATTATTTATAACATAAATAAAGTTCCATTTAATGTGAATTTTTGTGCGAATTGAACCTCGTTGAAGTTTTTAATGCCAATATTATCACATCTTAATAGGGTTTTTAATAGGAATGAATTTAGAGTAATTATCTACAACTTCGACAACATTTTTCATTTTTATTTATTTATTTTTTGCTTTTTTTTTTCAATTTTCTCGAGGCATGTCTCATTAAATTCCCTTGGTCCATTTTGTACTATGTATAGTTTGTTTAATTACCTAGAACTTATGGAAGTTATCCATGGCCTCAAAAAGAAAGAAATGAATCAAAGAGTGCCGAGTTCGACAAGAAAAGAAGAATTTAAGCGAAAAAGCCTCTCTGAGGTAAGTCACTTTTTGGGATAATAGATCTAAGTCATCGGTGGGAATTTTGGTAGTGGATGACAGGGGGAATTTCTTTCTGCATTATAGGTTAATTTTTTTGTTCAAGTCAAAGTCTCTTAAGTTGTAATGGGAATTTTAGAGGAGGCTAGAAAGTGGGAATTTCTTAGCTGCAATGCGGGTGAAAATTCCCAAAATCACTTAAGTGAAAGATGAGACTTTTGGGGCTGCAATGTAGGGCAGAAATTCCCATCACTTTGGATTTCTATTTGTAACAAATTCCCTTGGAAGAAAGTGTGACCCTTCTTGCATTAATGCATGTGATTAATGGCATTTATTAATGGTATTTCTAGCTAAGTTTGACACCATAAATAGGAAGAAATTCAATGCAAGTGGATGAGCTAAAGAGAATTCAATGCTGCATGCTAAAAATAAATAAAATAAATTCATTAAAAATTAATCAGAAGCATGCAGAATTGGATGCCCAAATTGGATGAAGAGGCATGCCTTTTAATTGATTAAATTGCCAAAAATAGGAAAGGGAAATTATTAAAAATAGCATGCAGATGGCTATATAAGCATGAGATGCCATAAGGGAGAAGCAATTAATTTTTTTGATGAATTTTGCAGCCCAGACAGGTTTTGGTGCCAAGGGAAGGAGGATTTTGCATTAAAGAGTGTTTTCCATTGTTGGGAAGCTTCTAGTTTTGGCACATAGGGTTGGAATAGCCTAAATTTTGTTATTCTAATTGTTTTCATGTTGGTATAGGTGCCCAGGTGAATTAAATTTTTTCTCTTGCTTTGCATGCAAGGAAAGTCTCAAATTTTAGGGCAACATACTTTATATTCAAATTTTGGTGATAAAAATCAAGTGTTCATGCCATGGACTCCATCTTTGTTTGAATTAACTGCAGGTATTCATCACATGTACTCATATTAGTGAAAGGAAGTTCAAATCAATGTCAGATACATTGAATATATATTCAAAATCAGAAGAAATTGCTAGATTTTCACAAATTGATCCAATTACAAGGGGTTCTGGTAGAATTACAAGAAAAAGAGCTTAGAAAAAGATTGCTCCATCCATAATGAAGCATGATGAAAGAGAAGGATCGACCAAATCATGTGTAGCTTCCATATTTTATGACATCAATGATACGAGACATATAGCCCCGAACCCATCACCGATTTAATTGACATATCCAGAGCCGAAGGAAATCCCTCATGTGGGTAATTAAAATTAGCAGATTATTCAAACTTCAATGTTTCTCGTCACAACTCGCTTCTGAATTTGCTATGGAGTGTACAAGGTCTTATCATCCTCTTTATAGAACAATTTGAGATATTACAGGAAAGAAAATAACCAGTTGGATTCATAAATTATTAATTATTGTCTAAAGATTCCGACACGGTCAATTGTGACTACAATTAACATGCTGAGGCGCTGCAATAGATGGGAAAATCATAAAGAAGATTTCATGGGCATAATGAATAACAGATACATGAAGAAGCCCAGAGCTCCATCAAAGTTCCCAAGGAATATTCCATGATCCAATCTGGTGTAGGAAGTTGATGATATTACTAAATTTCTTTGCAGGTTAAACGGAGAAACCAATACCCATAACTTTTGCTTATGGATGTACACTTTTGTGAGAACCATTGAGATCAACAGAGCTGATTCCATAATCAATTGGGCGGAGATCATCAGTGACAACATCAATGAAAAAATCCAAAGTTTGAGGTGGATGTTCAAATTAAAAATGAATTCATACCTGCTATATGTAACAACCTCGCAGGGTATATTTTCCAAATTGGATAGATGAGAAGTACTCATGAAAGATCCTATTTTTGATTGTTTTCCATGGTTGACAGTTCCCGAGTACAAAAATGATTACAGGGTGGTCAATGACGGGTTCTTCTACAAATTCATCTGCAAATTGAGTAGTGATCTAAAGACAAGAAGAGTGAGCAAAGAAGCTTGGGAAGTCAGATCCCAACATGGCTGCATCTTCATCCAGTTTGTAGAATTCACGTATCTTAGGGTTAGTGGATTTTCGAGAGAACCAGTCAAGTTTCCGAGGTATCCAAGTGACAAGTGGGTCATGATGGAGTTGTGTAGGAAGCTCATGGAAATGCATGACTTACAATCAAAGCGACACAAACCTACAAGTTTCTTTCTAGTCACAATGGGTTATTACAACTACCAGAGCATCCATAAAGCTAGGGGAATCAAGTAGAAATTTTTTTTGGATATGAGCATGAGTTCTTCCCAGCATGATTTAAATTTGATCCATATGGGATAGCGAAGAAGAAAATCTCCTAGGAATATTTTCATGTACCTTTGTTGGAAGACTTTTGAATGAAGTGCAGAAGCGAGTATGAATTTAGGAAGAAATATTTCAACACGTTATCAATGCAACAAGTGTTTGATTATGGTTTAGCAAGGATACCTGCAAATCTCATGGATGAGATATGTGGTAATTGACACATACCATCAAATGGGAGGAGATATAGCTACTTTTAGGAAAGCATAGGTAGTTATACGAAAATTGAGGAAAGGTCTTCCACAGTTTTGGTTAACACCTCAAACTGGTTGTTAACGAAGGGGTATTGGATGGACACGAGATTTGATGAATCGGATCACAATTAACTTCATTGCGAGAAGA
The DNA here is from genome assembly GCA_018340775.1 of Taxus wallichiana var. yunnanensis. Lineage (NCBI taxonomy): Eukaryota > Viridiplantae > Streptophyta > Pinopsida > Cupressales > Taxaceae > Taxus > Taxus wallichiana. The sequence goes on from CM031234.1 coordinate 191,674,159, forward strand.
CTCCAACAAAAGTAAGCATGAACGTGAAAGTAGTAGTAGACCAAAATAGCTTCAAGTTTACAAAAAGTATCGTATTGGAGAAGGTCAAGTCTTCACTATTGTGTCAGACCACTTTCAAATGAAGCTTCTCTAGTGTCAACTCATAGCACTTCACTAGCCCTCAACCCCAAGAAGATGTTGTTGTTTCTCCAATAAATCCAATGTCATTTGTATTTAATCCTCAGCCACTCAAATATTCACCTCACCCTACAGAGAAGTTGAAAGCATAGATGCTAGATTTTGAATATGCATTATCTTTGGACAATTCGAGAGGAAGACAACCACAACACTATGGAAAAATCAGATGTAGCAGAGTCTGAGCATGAGAGGGTGGTACACTCAGTAACATGTCATTCCCTAAGAAGTAAATTTTCATCATGGTTGACTATGCAGAAAGTTCCGTGAAGCCAAAGAGGTAATCAACGTGAAAGAGCACAACTTGTATCTACTCTTGAGTTTGGGCGGAAAGGATAGAAGACCTAAAGTTTCCAAGGTAACTTCAAGGTTAATTATTGAAGAATTAGGGAATAAGTTCACCGAGTTGACAGTTCCAATAGAGGGAAAGCAGAAGGGATAACTCACGGCGGTAGATATCTCAGTAACCAAAGTGCCACTAGGTCAGACTACCATGGAAGGATTAAAGCAAGATACATAGACACTAATAAACACTTTATTCCTCAAGCTGGACAAAGAGAAGGCAGAGAAAACCAAACTTCAAGAGAAGGTTTCCTAGTTGTGTGAAATCATTGCTAAGGTTGTCAAACCTTCCTCTCAGCTAGTTTTAGCACATGAGTAGGTGAGAAACCTTCTGATTGAGGAGGTGGAGGATGCAGGTAATCAAGTCATGACTATGAATGAATGGAAAAGCCAAATAATTCACTAAGATTCAAAATAGCTCAAGGAGGTACCAACTAGTCTGGGGGTTATGAAAGGTGCATTATCTCAACTGAAGAAACTAATGAAAAGCATAATGGATGAGAATATAGTGGTTGAAAGTAACATGGACATTTTGGTTAAAATAAATAAGTTGCTGGAGGAATTTTTGATTGCGGAACAACTTATGCTTGTTGGACTAATTGAAAAGGGAAAGTAACTTGAGTTTGTAGTTTATTTGCGCATGGATATTCTCAAGCTTATGTTGAAAAGAATGCGGTTTCTCAAGGATAGGATATTTTCATTGCTAGGAATCGTAGTTACTTTCACTAAGGAGGAAGTAGTTGGGGATGTTTTCTCCCACGAAGAGCCATTCCGACAAGATGCCTACTTCTCTTGAAGGGTTTATTTTGAACAATGGGGAATGCTTCTAAACCCAAAGTAATGACTAAGATCTTCATAGCCAGAGGAATAACACATAAAAATGATCCTCTAGGCTCCTTAGAAACTTGAACTCAATGATCTCTGGGCAAGAATACATCGAAATGGCATATTCCAAAGTATAGCTAGTCAAGCACCCTCTTCCACCAGTGATTAATAACATGTGTCCATGTCAGATCTACATCTTGTAGCCTCTGGTACTCTTCTTGGGTCCACATGCGTGATCTATAATACCAACTTGATTTGGATGCATATGCAGAGAGCCATTCATACAACTCTATTGGGAAGCAACAAAATAAAGTTTTATACAACTCATGGTAGAGGTTTCCTTCTACCCATCCATGCGTACTAAAAAAATTAGGCCCAATGTTGAATCTCTCGAGAAAATTATTCATCTATGCTCTTGAACCACGATTCAACACTTTATAGAGTTAGACATTATGTCATCACTCATTTAACAAATCATGATGTATGCTATTTCCCACTACAACTTTAAAAAGAGTCCCAAAAAGGAACCAAGATGTAGTCATTTTTACACCAACCAAAGGACAAAGGAATCCCATGCACGTCACCTATCACCCAAAGTGGGTTTTGGGTTCTCACTAAAGGCACACTTGGGCATAAAGTCTCTCTTTTATGTTAGTTAAGTGGGAAACATCATCTATGATAGGAGCTTAAAAAGACCGAGTGGAAACAAGACATACATTTATCATAGAACTCGAATGACTTCTAGACAAATACAGGTCATTCCAGATCGAATGGTACATAATATATTATATAGAGGAACCAAAATAGGAAGGAAATTCATAAAGAGTAATTTCATTCCATAAACAATCATGAATTAGAACTGTAAGCTATAAACATGGATCAGAAACATTAATAACCATATTCATCAAGTTTTGTAACCTCATTATATTCATTGGATTCATTACGACCCCGATTGTGTAGACCGAAGCCATACATCATAGCCGGATTCATATCCATAGAAAGTTTACAATCCCAACCCCTCATTACATCCTTTTCCTATAGATCCCTACCCAACTTATGGAGCTCTCACATATTCTTGCATGGCTTTTCCTTATTCTACTCCTCTCTCTTTTCCTCCGATGTGTGGTTGTATTTATATCCCTTCTCGACATCATCAAGCCTTCATGGGAGTTATAGATCTATTGCCAAGTGTCCCAGGTGGTCCTTTATGGGAGCATGATTCTTTAGGTCTGAGCTATCCACTCTTTGGAATGATGGCCTTTTAAAAACTTCCATCGCAGGGTATATTCCTTCTTAGGCAAACCTGTTGTTAGGCTAGCACCTTATCCATTCCGCATGTGTAGTCAGATCATGATTTTATCATATTCTACCCGATGTGTCAAATATGGATAAGTATTGAAACCTTTGTTCTGCTCTAGCACATGCGCCACTTGCTCAGTTAAACCCTCCTAGAACCCCTCATGTGTGCTTTCTCTTTGCACGTCCTTTCTTAACTAGGCCTTGCGCACCCACATGCCTTCTTGCACTTGGCCAATATTTTAGGGGCCCAACATGCACTCATTTGAAAGGTAGTGAAAATGTGCAAAAAGACTTCATAGCCCTGCAAAGAACTAAATTAATCCATGTGGATGGTCCAATTTCAAATGAAGAAATAAATATCAATGACTAGGATGTAAATAATTTATGGTTGCATTTGTTAATGCGTTTTTACATGAATCAAGGTAGAACTCTTAAAAGATTCCAGGACATTTTGAATTGTTATCATTACGTATGAATATTTGGGTTCCCTAAATTGCGTGAATTAGAAAAAGGAAAGGAGAAAACTTGAGTGAGAAGAGGAAAATTTTAGCTTAAAAAATGGGAAGTGCAAAAGTAGAAGGAAATTTCACAGAGTTCATAAAAATTGGGTAATTATTAGCTCTGTGATGATTCTCAATATGAAAGTTGAAAATTGAAAGAAAATATCTACAAGATGAGGGACCCTAACATCAGGTTTCCACATAGGTTTCAGCATTACCAATGATTTAGATAAGGTCATGGACATAAAGTTATTAAATGTTGACTTAGATGATTTTCAGAGAAGGTTTGGTAATCCAAATAAAGTAAGTGGATGATAGCTATTGATGCCAGTGACATAGCACTAACAACTACTTTCCCACCATCCATACATGCTCCTGAGCTCATATGGTTATGTACTGAGAACTACAATCTAGAAATGAAAGAATTATTGGATGGAAGTGGAGAAAGGGTTATAAACTTGACACCAAGGGATTTTAGGGAAATTCTAGGGTTACCAAATTTAGATCAACTAATAATTACTACAGTTGAATTTGCATAGATTGATTATGATTCAAGGCGTTATGAGTATGCTATAATGTTAAATGCCAAATGGTTGAAGAATAAAAAACCATCTGTCAAGAGAATCCCAAAGAGACTGACTAGGTCCATGTTTGTCAATGAAGTTGAGGATCTTATTGTGTTACTAAGAAGAATGGTAGGGTTAGAGGGAGCCACTAATTTTCAAGAATGGATGTGCCCTTTTATAATGATTATCTTAGAAGAACAAGGAAATTTTTTTGGGAAAGCTTCATATCAACATCCATCCATGCTAAATTTTTGACAATAGCTGTAAAGATTGGTGAGGGTAATCCAGTTGACATCAATTTCTATATGATGTCTTATTTCATCTATAACATTGCTTGTTTCAAGTCATTTCCTGGTCTCCCATTACAAGAAATTTTTAAATATCATAGAGTGTACAATGTGTACCCATAATTGAGGTTGGATAATTAGAAAGGGAATGTTAGGTTGATAAATGATGCCTTCATTTCCCATGTGACTTGTCTTTTCAAACCAAAGTGGGAACAATTTAGACTATCTACTACTACTAAGACTACAATTCTAGAATATGGTTGCATCTTTATACAATATAGGTTCTTTACATACTTTAGGGTAAGTGGATTTGAGGGAAAACCTTGTAAACTACCCAGATATGTGAATGACAAGTGGGCCTTAATGGAATTGTCAAGACAATTGACTTTTTTGCATAAGAAGATTGCAAAAAAGCACAAAACAAATATCAAGTTCCCCATCCAAATTGGTAGATATTCATGCCAAAGCATACTGAAGGCTAGATTGATGGAGGAAGAAATGGAGAGATTCCAAATGGAAAAATTCACACCAAGACCTAACTATGACATTTGATGGGTTGTCAACATAGAAGAACATGAGCCTCACTTTGAGGATTACTGGATGAATTGTATAGATGAAGAATAAATCAGGTTAAGAGATTTTTCCGAATGACCTTGAGTTAGATTATTGATTTCAAGATTGTTGTAATCCCACAAGGAATTGTAGATGAAAGGATTTGGTGGGACAATATTACCATAACAGAAGATTGAATCACAAACAATAAGATCTATTGATTGGAAGGAAGAAGAATAAGATAGCCCACATATGAGGATTTCTAATGTATTAAGGAGAATATTAACTTGGTTGACAAAGGGCTTGGATTTATCCTTGCAAAATACAAAGGTATTGAAGGAATTTTGGGATTTGAAAATGTTGGAAGGAGATCCCCACTGAAGGAGGGAGCAGATAAAATGGATCCTTTAAATGGAAAATATCCTCAATTACCTAGTAACAATCCTACCACAGAGACTATAGATGAATGGACATCAACAACCAATAACACGAGAGACTTTAAGAACTTTTTTGATTCAAAAAGATGAGGGGATACTTTTGAAGGCCATGGAAGATGCCCCATCACTGAAGTAGTTCCGATCCAAGAAAAAGGGAAAGGCTTGATTACACAAAAACTCCTTAGAGGTGTTACCAGGATTACTGTCACTTTGATGAGGGGAACCCTATCAGGTGCTGATATCCAATCCAAATCACATAGTGCCAAAGAAAGAGAGGCACCAGATGTCGACATTTTAAAAGACTAAGAAGAAAGTTAAATTGGTATTTGAACAACCTTTGGAAAGAGATGTTGGTATTTTAGTGAAAGAAAGTGGCCATGCATAAAAAAATCACAAACATAGAGAGCCTGAGGTAATTGATCCTCCTTATTTGACTAAAGACCAACAAAGGGTTGTTGCTTCATTATCCCATCAAGTGTTGCCATCCTATACTCTTGGGAGTGTGCATTTTACTCCATGTCCGACACTTTGCCTAATGTAACTTCATTTTCAATCCTTACTGAAACTATTGCAAGAATAATTGGTGGTGATCATATGTCTAGTTAATTAGTTGGAGTTAAGGAAGAACAAGTGCAAAACAAACCAATGATTGAGAAACCTGAAAATAGATAAAAATAGCTGATGAGATAGTTGAATTGCTTAAAGAAATGCTGGAGATGGAAATAATTGATGTAAACATTGGAACTCATACAAATGAGAGTGTAAATGTCCCTAAACAAGAAGTGCATGTTCAAGATCTCCATCAAGCATCAAGTGCAAGTGTGGGGGATCAACCCCAAAATATTCAAAGTAAAGGTACAACCTCTGTCATAAATGTTGAAAAGATAGTTCAAACAAGTTTGAGTGAAACACTTGTAATAGATGTTGTTTACACTAAAAATCAACCATCAAAAGATTCAAAAGTAGTAAAAGAAGGTGAGGTTTCTCAAGAAAAAAATACCATGAAAAAAGTGTAGTTGAGGTGTTAAAAGAAATAAGTAAACCTATTGAGATTCCTCTTGAAGAAAGTATAATAAATAATAAGAAATCACATCTACAAGCCCAACCAAAAAAGCATAAAGTAAATTAAGCCTAACCCCAAGATAATTTATCCACTAAATAGCCACTTTGGTAGGGGTGAGGACATTGCAAAAAAATCTAGTTAAAACCCCAGGATTGGATAAGGATGCTCCAAAAGAAATTACAAATGTGACAATCACTTCTACAAATAATATAGATACTAGTACGGTGGTTCCTCCCACAAAAATCCAAAGGAAAAAGTAAATGAACCTATAATCTCTACACAAAATAAAGGTCAAGATGAAAAGGAAGTGGGTGACAAGAAACTAGAAGGTATCACTCAACCATAGATTTAGGGAAAAGACATAGGAAAATCAGGGGTTGTAACATTAAAAGGTGATTTTTTTGTAAAGTTTGAAGGAACATCAAAAGAATTGGTATTGTATTCTAAGACCCCATAGAAAGAAAATAAGGGGAATACCCCATGGTTGGATGGTTAGGAGGAATCCTTCAACAAGGAGAGAAGGAAGTCACTCAAAAGGAGGCTTTAAGTATCACCAACATTTCAATTCCAAATCCCCAACAATATTTGAAGAAATAAAATATCCTTACCAAGACACGAGTAGACCAACATGGGTTTAGGACTTTAGAAGTGGCAACTCCTCACCAAGGAAAGACAAAGTATGATATTACAGAAAGTGACTATGATGTCCAACACATCTAATTGGGGAGGCATACTAGGGAATCATTGAAGCAAGGTGTTATAGAGGTAGTTGAAGGTCTGCTGCAAAAGGTAGATAAGGATAAAATATCAAAGAAGCAGCTGAAAGAGCAGATAGGAGCATTGACCTCATGTTTGAAAAAATTGATAGAGCCTATAGAAGGGGATCAATAATTTGCTACTACTGTCACCCTTGAATTACTAGATAAAATAGAAAATCCCATAGTAAGAGATTTGAAGTAGTAGAAAATTGGGTGGAGGACTTGTCTCAAAAGGACATGCATGACATTGAAAAGGAAACAGATAGATATACAAAATTTACCAAAATCCTCAATGAAATTATTGAGCAGTGTGAAAGTGAATTATACTCTTGGGAGGGGATTCTCCCCAAACTTGAAACAATAAATCAGCTTGATGAGGATTTTCTAGAAAAAGAGGAAATAGTGCCACCTAAAGAAAGGGGCAGTCAATATGTGATGGAAGACCTGACCAGAATCAGGGTGGAAACTATAAACCAAGTTAAGGAAAAAATAGTAATTGAGAAGGAATGGGTAGAAAAGACTATTGATAACATAGAAAGTATACTAGAACTGATGGTGTTTGATAAACATAAAATCACTTATGGGAATTGGGAAGTTGATACCCTAACTCAATCCTTTGACAAGAACATCAAGGAGGAACCATGTTCTCATGATGTTATCAAAAGACTCATCTTAGTGGAGAATAATATTGTTGAGATGAACAAGAGGTTGAGGGAATATAAGCCAAGAATGTCCAAATGTAGTGATATATTAAATAAGCATCACTTGATATACAAGTATCACTCGGGACCTGATGAAGGAGAAACAATACAATTGTTTCAGAGGTATGATGCGTATAGAGAAAGACAACCAACTGAAGAAGAAGATGATAAAGATGAAGATGTAACTATGATTGACCAGTGAGCAAGCTTAGGCTTGTCTTTCCTAAACATTTCTCATTTTTTCATTATTGATACTCTTGTTTTATGTTGATTGAACACTAATTTGAAATGTTTCTTTCAAGCATGTATGTAATTTGATACAATACAATAGACTTTTATTATTGCTTTGATAGAATTTTAAATCTATTATGAAGCATGTGTATAAATGTAACAATTTGAATTTTTGTATTGTTGGAAAACAAAATGGGGATCTATAGGGGCCTAACCCATGAAAACATTACATACATTTTCAAACATTACAAAAGGGGAAATTAGGAGAAGAGGGAAATTCAGTCATCTTCTATTACTACTTTGAGATCTTCTCAAAATGAGGGAACTTTGTTTAGCCACATGTTTTTCCTTAATACAAATTCCTCCGAGCCCCGAACTATTCGAGAAAACAAAACTTCCCTAGCCAAAGTACAAGACATCCCCATATTCATCAATGTGTCAACAATCATTCTAGGACCATCCATGATATTCCTCAACTCTATCTTCTTCTGATAAGAAGATACCCAGTCCAAAAGGTCTAAACCACCTGTAGGAAATGCCTTCCTCCATTTTTCTTTGTAAGTATTAAACTGAATGGGAGCATTTGAAGCAACTTGAATAATAAGTAAATCTTGTGGTCCTTAGACCTACCAGAACAAGAGACTTAGAACTGGAATCACCCTTATATTTCCTTGTGAAAGGTGGATGTTATCTTGGAAGGGAATAAGAAAGGGCCATGATAATTTTTCCTCCATCAAAGGAATAAGTTGTTTTGAATGAATAGAAGGTTGGAAAGAAGAATTTACAAAACTTTCTTTGATGGTAAAGAATGATGCCTTAAGACGTTGAGGAGATGAAGGCCTCACTTCTTCCTCATCCAAAATGATAATTTGGGGTTGAGAGATTGATTCACCCTTCTTCCTTCTTGCTGATGATGTTGGTACTATAGGTTGTTAAGATGGCACAAGTCCTGTTCAACATTTTTCTAGAGAGAAGAGTCGTTACTCCAATTTATATACTTTGCGAGAAATGACAGGATCAATATCAATTGAATTCCCACCATAAAGTACATAGGACTCATGGGGAATCTCTTTCAGAAAAATTCTTCCTTACGTAGAAAGGAACACTCATATTTAGTCATCCCTGTCATAGTAGGCCTCCTTTCAATCTATAATTTCTTTAGTTCTTCTGGATTTTTCTAATGTTCCCACCGGAAGAGATGATAATACATTGTTTGAAAGGCTGAGAAAACATGATTGATTTTTATCGATCTTAAAAGGAGGGAAATCCAAACCTCTTGGTATGTCAAGGGCCCTTTGTTGTCTATTGGGTCTACAATCTCAAATAACGCCCGAAAATGCCTCATCCAGCCTATTAAATCGAAGATTTGACTCAAATCTTCTCGATGATATCTTGTTCGTGCTAGTTTCTACTCGATACCTTTTCCATTACACATACAAATACCTTTACAATAACTTTTCATGTTTAAGAATGGAAGCAAGATGCATGCTAATGAGGAAATGGAGCTAGATTTATAGTGAAAATGGTGCGAGAAAAGCTGAACTAGACCGAATCACCACCATTAAATGAATAAAGATCTCCTGCCTAACCCACATGAAGGAAATAAGTTTGGAGGTGATTGATATTATGCAAAAGAAAATGGCTGGATTGATGTGACATAATCCATGCAAGAACACCTACCCTGAAAGACACTAAAATGAGTGTGTGTTCTTTGAGATAGATTCTCAAAAATTAAAAGGGATTACACATCAAATCAAACTATTAGGGGTGCTTGAAAATAATTGAAAAGTATCCCTACTCTCCCGAAAAGGAAATGATTAAACAAGTAATATTAGAAGGATGATGTGGCATCCTAGCCATTCGTAAGATAATGAAAAATGTAAATCATTTGTAAGTTCCTCCACTTGACAACACGATAGTATAATATTTTTACAAGAATGATAATAGATCAGATTGTATGTTGTAAAGGGGAATATTCTTTTGAAGATTCAGAATTTTGGGGAAAAGAGAAATATGAGAGTAAATAAATTGTATACATATGGGAGGAATGTTCTCGTATACGAGGGGGTTTAGAATTTTCTAAATTTTTAGAGAAAACATAACAAAACTAACTATACTTTTCCTAGAAAACTTGAATCGAACCGATAAACCATTTAGTTGTTTTACTTTGTCTAAATATTCTCATGTCAATATTATTACGAGTGTACAATCATTTGAAAACATTGATTCCATATGATTTATGGTCCCTTGCTGAGAATTTTTCATTTCTTAAAATCAATTGTGTGTTGTCTCCTGAGTAATGTTATTTTTGATCTTCAGGTAGAATACTTTGAAATAGCTATTTTTATTCCCTATTGTAATCTTAAATAAATATTTCCTTTCAATTACACTAGATATTGTTTGTATTTGAAGCATTTTGGCAACTACAATTACATTATAAATAGAGCTTTCTTTCTGTAATGTTATAAATAGTTTTAAATCCATGTTTCTGCTATTCATTTGAGAAGATTTTTGTAATATTTTGAGTGTATCTTAAGTGTAGTTGATCAGATCTGTAAATGTTTTGTTGAGGATTTAGCATGAGATTTTGTGTTTAAATTCTCAAAGATTGTGTGAAATTTTGTACTCTTGGGTCTCCATTAGTACATAATTTTTAAAAAGGGTTGATGCTAGCTATGTGATGTGTTTTTCTTTCCTTGAGGTAATTTGCAAGCATTTGTAAAGTTTTCTTGTGAAATATATATAATCAACTTTATCCTGTTTTAATCTCCCATTCAAATACACACAAATTACAACCTCCAATTGTAAAATCCTTTTGAATTATCCCTTTTTTCCCTTATTTTAACCATTTGTTAAGATATTTTACTATTTCTACCCTCCCTTTCATTAATATGTAGAAGCAAGCTAAGATCTACATTGTCTAAAGTGACCAAGTCCTATTTTGAAAGATATTTACATTATTTAAAGTGACAACTCATGAGAGTTAAATAGTGCTTGCATTGACCATGTATTTCCAGGATTACCTTTCATATCTCAAAGAGAACATTTAGGAACTGCAATTTCATCCATTTTTTTCATAATTGCAAGTCACAAATTGGGTCCTCTCACCCTGGTTAAAGGTAGAACCTAAAGTAGTAGGGAATATCATCCCCTTTTGTGAATGTAACCCAATGTATCTCAAATTTAAATTTCAAAAAGTTTTTCAAATATTTCCCCAGATAAAAATGACTATATATTCGGTATGATTCTATCTAAGCATCATAATTATATTGTAAATGTTGCTTGGCTCATGAGGAGGTGCGATTTGGGTACGAATGCAGGTAGGATGAGGAGGAATTTTAAATGGTTGTAGTTTTTTTGGTGTTTATGACATTGTCGAAGGCTTGATAGGAGGCGAAGTGACACTTTGAGGTTTTAAGGAGGTTACTTATATTGACTTGTTAATGTCGTAGATGATTTGAGAGGAGGGGGAGTGAGACTAATTTTAAGAGGTGGTTATGCTGAATTGAGTATTTTGTAAAGTTGGAACTTGAGTGAAAAATACAAAACATTAGAAGTGATAAATGGATGCTTATTAGACATGGTGAAATAATATTTAGGAACCCATTGAGGTGGATTATTTGTAGACATGCATGCAAGAAAATGTTGTGCAGTGAATGAAATAAAGCCCTGACACTCAATATGTTTGATTTTTCATTGTAAAGCATAGATATCATTGTCATTCTACCCATTTATTCCATGATAGCGCGGTAATATGGATGACCTTGATATTTAGCTAGTCGATAAGGAGGATAACAATGAGTAGGTGGTAAAGTGATCAATTGATGACTAAGGAGCTCAATAAGAAGGTCATGTTGTTTAGTATTGTGATAAAAAATGAAAGGTTTTGGTAATGGTATAACTTGAGGCTCACTAATATGAGCACATGTAGCAGACATAGAATGAGAATGAGATGTAGAAGGAGAACAAACATGCGCTTGAGAAACATCCTTAAGATGTTGAATTTTAGATTTGAGAGATGTGATCGTGGATTCCATAGCCATAAAATTGTCTTGAAATAAAGAATGTAAAGCTTGAATTGATTCCAATAGGGGTTGATTAGATGGAGGAGCATGAGGACTAAGGTTGTCAGATAGACGATGGAAGATAGGACTTATTTCGTTTGGTGGCATATCTTTAGGATGACATATAGAGTCTAGTTCTTTTTATAGAATGGCTTGACAGTCGGGATACATTTTAAGCAAATCAGACAAAGGAACTTGAGGAGCTTTACGACCCATGATAGAAGAAATATGAGGATCTAAATCATGAAATACGTGGGGTTCACCAAAATTATTAACTAAAATGTGGAAGAATGGTTAATTTTATAGTTAATATAAACTAGGAACAACAATAAATAAAATCAAGTAAATAAATATAGAAAGTGACCCAAACAACTAAGAAAGTAAATATGCAAAACCCTAAAGTGCAAAGAGAGTTGGAAAGGACTCGATGATTTAGAGAGCTTGCTGGAATGTTTTGCAGAGATGGCTAGAGAAACATGAGGAAAAAACTATGCCGAAGTCAAAAAAAAGTGTATATCTAGGAAATATGAGTGGACTGGGATGCTGAATAGGCAGGGGCACCTTGGGTGCCCTAGTATGAAATATGGGTTCCTTGGTCCAGAAAAATATTTGTAACCTTCCTCTAAGGTGTCAATTTATGGCTTCCTCCTTTCACTTCATGTCGCACTAACTTCATGGCACCGAGTTGTATGTCACTTTGGTAATCGGTGATGAAGAAAAGACTTACAAAACCCCAAGACAAACATGAAACCCTAAAAATAAAGATGCATATGAAGGGTCATAATGTCCTCAGCTACCATAATGGTGGACTTACTAACTGAGTGTTGCACTACATTTTAGCCCCAATGTAGTTCTATGTTCTTGTGTTTGCAATCATTCCCTAGGTGCTCTTGTATTAGTCACACTTTGTGAAAGTAGTGAGCAATAACTATGTGCAGAAAATGTAATAGAATGGTGGATGGAATAGAATAAAATTCCCTCTTATGTAGTGTGATGCAAATGAACCAACCTTATGCCTTGTCATGGAGCAATACAGATGCAAATGGAACCTTTGATGGATGCAATCTTAGGTGATGATATTAGTACTTAGTGCTTGGTCCCTCATTATGGTATCATAGTTTTATATTTATATGGTTCTCTTGTTCTAATTTCGTAATTAACCCCAAAAGGCTGACCATTAAAAAGATAAGAAGCTCAAATCGTTAGAAAGTGGCCAAAAAGTGGGGGAATGTTTAGAAAGGCCTAGGGTTCTCCAAATGGGACTAGGGCACCTAGGGCGCCCCAGTATTAGGTGCCTAGTAAAAGGTAAAATGTCACAAAATGACGTAAAGAGACCGAGAAAGTATGTGCTAAAGGTCGGAAGTGATGAAAGAAATCAAAGTAAAATGGACAAAGGACATGGGTTAGTTAGTACTTTATTCACTCAAAAATCATATGAATAGTAGTATGAGACCAGGACTAAATAATGTCTAGAGTGCGTAATTTTGTGACTACACTAACATTCCTTTGTAAATCCATCCTTGGAATTGTATACATATTACAGCCAGACTTCTTCCAAATTTACCACTCACATCCTTGTGTTTTACAAGCTCTTAGAATTTGCATCCCACATTTAGATAAATAATCAAGAGCACCCAAAATTCTAAATATCTAAAATATCCAAAGATTATACAAGTCCAAGTGCTTCTACAATCTTCATTGAGATTTATAATAGAGGCTTACAGAGACACCCATACTTATTTAATAATTTTTAGTTTATGTTTTGTTAAAATAATCATTGTCATGTTTTTTTGTTTATCTCTAACCTTACTAACCAAATTTCAGGTTCATTGGTGCAGCGGAGAGGAAGGAAAATAAAATAAAATTTATAGCCATGTTTACCAAATTTTTATCACTTCCGAAATCCTTGTGCTGCTAGCGTTTCACTAGATTTTCACTAGTGTTCATGTGTGTTCACTAGCATCTTTGTGCATGCATTAGCATCTAAATACAAGCATTTATGTTTATATGCATGCATTAGCGTTCTTATCCACGTGCTAACATTACAAAAAATTTACTTTGCATGCATTTACGTGCTTATAGTACGTGTCTACGTTTCTATGCATGTCTAGTGTTACCTGTTAATGATATCATACTCAAGTCTACATGCTAGCATAACCATTAACGGTATCACACTTAACCATGTGCATTATCATCCTTATACTCTTTTAAATTTTATCCATATTTTCTAGCAAGTTTTCTTAATTCTAACCTCTATTTTAGGATTATTTCATCGACTATTTTCTTGCACATTTTTTATTGTTAATTAGTTTACATAATTTTTTTATTGATTATCTTATATTTGTGTTTAATTGTAACAAATTCACGTGTATGCTCTTCTCTCGCACTTTTTATAAGTGATCTTGAGAATCAAAAACGTGATTTTGTTATTTTTCATTGTTTTCTCTTTGTCTACCTCAGGGAAAAACTTCTAACAACTTGTTTGCAAGACCATTCTTATAAGGATAAAACTAATAACCGTAGGTTGTCATTGATTATTGATTCAAGTAAACCCATTTATCACCTTTTTATTTTATTTTTTAAAATTAACCTTAATTTAAACTTTTTAGAGTTGGTATTATTCTCTTCTTCTAATCAGTAATTATGGGAAGTGCATGGCGTGTTCCGGAAGATCAATTTGAGGATTACCAAATCAATCCCAATGTATTCGAAACCTTGAGTAAACTTGTTTATGAAACAGCTACCCCCACCAATATGACTAGTATGCATTTATGAGAGATTAGAGTCATTGATATCCATAGTGATGACCCCACTTGATTCTTTAAGAAGAGTAAAATTGATCTTATCATATCGGGGTAAAGTAAATCCATCAACAAGAAATAGTACCACCCTCACTCGGATAGACTGCCGACACCTAAGGAGATAACTTTATTCTAGGAAGCCATGCCTTGTCTAAGCCAATCTAAGTTAGAGGCCCACCTTCTAAAAAAAAAAATATTTTCATTTTTTACATGTTAGTAAATTTTGTGTCCCACAATATTTAGTTCATTCCCCACTCTTGTATTTTTTTGATCCATTCCAAATCTCCTTCATTTGGAAATATTCACCTTATCTTTTTTATCCTTTCCAAATCTCCTTCATTTTAAATCATTCACTCTCTCTTTTCACACTTTCCAAATAACCCTTATTTGGATTTATCATCGTCTCTCTTCACTTCCTTCCAAATATCCTTTATTTGGACCTTTCTTTCATCTCTTCTTAAAATCATCCATATACCCCTTATTTGGATTTTTCGTCATTTCTTTCCCCTTCCAAATATCCTTTATTTGGACCTTTCTTTCATCTCTTCTCGAAATCATCCAAATACCTCTTATTTGTATTTTTTCATCTATCTATTTTCAAACCTTCCAAATCTCCTTTATTTGGAAATTTCTTCCTCTCTTTTCAAATCTTCCATATACCTTCTATTTGTTTTTTCCACACATTTTTTTAAAATTGCCAAATTTCTACCTTTGGATTTTTCTCATCTTGAGTTTCTTCCTATCTTATCTTAGTCTTAAATATTTGGATCACTTTTCCAAATTTTAAGAACTCTCTTTCCCTTTGAAATTAAGTCTTGAGTTGTGGATATCCATGTCCTTACTTGAGCACTTTCATTCACGACTTAAGTCTTGACATCGTCATATCTACTTTATCACAATCAAGCATCCTCAAAATCTTATCTTTCATCAATATTTTATATTTTTATCTTTCTCTTATGTATTTTAGTTTGACATCGACATTGTTAAACTTTAAACATTCATCCATTTTGTGTCTATAAATTTAACAATTACTTTGTTAAATATTAGGCATTGTCATTTTCATCACCTCTTTTCTCAACATTCATGTTGTTGATACTTGAGTCTTACCTTATTCCCAATTAGTCTCGTCCATCTTAAATTTTAGTTTGTTAAGGGATCGAGCACATCAAACACATATTCAACCCTCCTCCATTCTAGCATTCACTTTTCTAGAGGTCGAGTGCGATCAATATTTTCATCACCCTCCTCCATTATAACATTCACATTACTAGAGGTTGAATACATTCAATAAAATAAAATCCCTCTTCCATATTATAATTCATGTTGCTAACGGTTGATTTTATCTTGATCTTCATTGTCACTCACTTCCATAATCACATTCACGTTGCTAAGGGTCATGTTGTTCAAATATTTCAAACCCCTCTTCCATCTTAGCATTCACTTTTCTAAGGGTCGAGCTACCTTTAAAATTTATCACTAAAATATCTTCCATCTTAGCATTCACTTTGTTAAGGGTTGAGTGATCTATCACACCTCTCTTCATTCCTTCCCTCTTTTAAAAATGGTGGGAACAAGACACAAATACTATAGTCTCTTCGGAAGAGGTGACATAAATCCTTTTCATATTTCTGATGATGAAGATGACGATCATCTTGAGGATCACCAAAATAACATTTATTTCAAGGAACAATCCCAAATAAAAATATTTTATGAACAAATAAGGACCAATTTTTTCTTCATCTCCTTGAGATGGGAGAAAAACTACCTCTCGAACTTTGACGAGGATGTTTTGAAAACCTTACTCAGTCAACCTAAATCCAAAAAGGATATACCATCCACATCAAATAACAATGATAACATTGGACCAAGAAAAATGAATACCAATGATAAAGGTAAATCTAGTGCTTCGGCCCCAATCCAAATCAATCCTTAATCGATCAAATCAATGCAATGGAAAAACAACTGGCTCTCATATTTTCCAAAGTCACTAATGACACAATTTAGAAATAATCAAAGGAAAAAAATTATGGTCCATCTAAAACCAATATTGTACCAAATAAAGAGAACAACAATATAAAGAATGATAATACTTCCTTTATCCCATAAAATAACTCACCATTTTCTCAAGAATGGAAAATGATGAAAGACACAATTTTAGGTATGCAACAACAATGAAAATAATTCAACTTTGATGAATTGTGTCCTTACCCCTTCGATAAGGAAATATTACGTATACCCTTTCCAAAATATTTTGAGATGCCCAAATTTGATAAATATAAGGGAAATAATGACCCACGAGAGCATATTAATGATTTTTTCATGGCATGTCAAGAAGTGGCATATAATGATATATTCTTATTGCGTCTCTTCAAATGAAGTCTAGGAGGAAAATATTTGGACTTTTTTTACACATTCTAAATGGATTAATAATTTTTGTGGACATCCTAGAGAAGTTCTCTAAACTCTTTTCCTTACATCTTGAATCTGATATCACCATGATGGCTTTGTGTAATGTGAAACAATGATGAAACAATTTTTTTAAACAATTTTTACAACGATGGAGAGGAATCACAAGTCATTTACCATGTTCCATTATGGATAAAAAATTATTTAGTATATTTGTTCCAAACCTCAATAATGATTTATATTTCTAAATACAAATGCAATACCTCAACAACTTTGAGGAAGTTATAAAAAAGGTACCCAAATTGAAAAGAACCTCACTATCAAAGGCTTGATCAAGCATCACTCTAAATATAATCACACCAATACTAATAATAATAACAATAATCATTCGAGATAATCCCAAAATGTCACTATACACCACAATGTTATTAATGACATTGTCATGGATAAACAAAATGTACATAACGTCTAAAATAATTAGCCAAAGAAAAACAAAGAGAAACAACCTATCGTTATTCCAAGTAGAGAGGATCCCCCTCCTTGTGACCCATAATGACAACATTTCACACTTTGGGAGAATCCCTTTCTAGTGTCTTACGCTAACTGGAAATTAATAATATGGTTACATACCCCATCGAAAACCTTTTATTGAAGGGGAGCCAAATCTGCATGTTAGTATAAAATAACAACTATTGCGATATCATCGCATCGATGGCCATCAAACAGATAGATGTGTATGATTTCATCATTACATCCAGAACTCATAAATAATAGGGATATAGTGATTGAAAAACTAACACTAAACAAAATATACAATAAAAATCTAAAGGTGTTTTCTAATCTATTCCCTACAAATGGTACAAATAACAAAGCCACTCAAAAATTCCAATCCTCAAACAATGTAAATTTCAACTTGATAATTTTGTTTGTTAAATAAATTCCTTCTACCATTGCTACCATAAAATTCCAACCTCATAATAATGCAATGGACACATGACAAAATAAAATTTGGGTTCCTGTAGAAAACCAACCATCTACTTCATTTATTGCACCTCAAGAAGTAAATCTTGTTATTCCAAGTAACCCAAAGTCAAAATCTAACACCAAATATTCCAATTCCAATCCGTATGACCTATTAAAATAGTTAGCGATGACCCCTACCCATATATCCCTCATGGAGTAATTGAAATCATCACCTAAATATTAGGATATTCTTACTCATGATCTCCATGATGCACGTGTTCATGAGAAGCTTAATGTTCAACAATTCCAAGCATTAATCACCAATATTTCACCAACTGACAGTCTAATATTATTGTTTAAAACATGCACAATAATAACTATTTGTCTATAAAATCATATATCAATGATCACAGGTCAAAGGAGTCCAAATTTATTAAGGATAAACATTAAACATCTGTTTCATAAAAGTTTTTGAGATGTTTTGGTCACACCAAGGCTAGTATGGGAGCTAATGTTATAACCATTCGTGATTATGATAATATTGAACAACAACCTTCTAGAAAACGATCACCTTGCCTATATAAGTGGGCCCATGAATTCTTGACATGATCTTCCACATAGTTAATATCGAGACCTCATACAATTTCCTCTTAGGTCGACCATGGATACATGCAATGCAATTTGTACCCTCTACTTACCACTAGTGCATTAAATTTCCACATGTCAATAAAGAGTTTAATTTACTTGTTGATTCTAAACCATTTGAGTAAATTTATTTAGAGGCCATATATAACCATCCCAACTGTCATTCGTGCGTGGATAGATCTATTGAACCTTGTGTAATCCTTGTTGTTGATAAATGTATTGATCCTGAAATGTTCTTTTGATCTCAAAATCTACATCTAGCTCATGACCTTCTACATCCTACTCACCATTGAGCCCACATTTTCCCATCAAAGTATCGATGAATACACTATTGGAAATTATTTCCACATTAGAAATATTTTGTTGTCCCCTTGCATTTATGGATGACCCAATGCCACTAATTTAAAAGAATCTTTGGTTTAGTACCTTAGTAACACTCCTTGGAGGTGATATGGAATTTTGGAGGATGAAATCATTTAAGTGTTTAATGGCTCTTAGCTATACAAATATCGATGGTTGATTTCCATGAATCAACAGATTATGTCAAAACCCATAAGATGGTGAAGACCATGAACTAGAAAGGAAAATTCCTTCACCCACAAGTACAAGGTTTCCTTAAACGGGTAATGTATGGATCAGACCTATACTATCATGGTTTAGGTTATGAAACTTTTTTAAAAAGTCTATAATATTTGATGTAAAGAATAGTACAGAGACACCGATTCGACATTGAGACCATGCTCCATGCATAGACTCTTTGAAGACCTCGCTGAAACCACCCTCTACCTTAAAAATGGTCCATCCACGCCCTTGACATTGTCTCGCCCATGATGTAGATAAATTACACATTTTCATTCATTCAAGTAGTTTAGAAGACTCAACAACAACTTACTATTAAAAATCTACCAAGAGGATCTTATCTAATAGCTCAAAATGGTTGAATCTTGCACTAAATGACCTTTTTCACTCTTTCTCACTATATATTTCTCTTTACCCTACTCCAATATCTCATTCAAATCTAAATCTATCTCCATAAATGAATTATAATAAAAGAAACAATCGACTTATTCTTTTCTCCAATCTATCCTTTAACATTCTTTAATAGCTTCTAGACTTCAATGAGCACTTCGGATCATTTTCCTCCACTAACCTCTTCCACTTGCATGTCTTGTTTCACCACTTGTAAAATTTTTATTTCAACTTATAATCTTGATGCAAAAATATCTCAATATTCTCTTTCTTATATCTTTCTCTAAACTGCTATTTTAATGTCCTCAAAACCAAGGAGTCTCGCTCAATTCATGATTAGAAGGTTCTAGAGACACCCACATCAAACTGAAAATTTATTAGATACCCTTTAGGGATAATAAGGTACGGTCAGTCAAAATTTTTAAGCTAACTCTCAAAATTCTTCTTTCAAATCCACGTTCTCTCTTCATGCTCTCAACCTTCCTTCTAGCCTTCGCACAATCATCTTTTTCCTCATAATTTTCATTTATAATAGCCTCTTGGAAAAAAAAAAAAAAACATTTATGGCTACCCATTTTTTCCTTCTTTCAGTGTGCAAAGTGTCAATATTGAGTTCCACATATAACTCCTACTTCTTTTGTAAGTGGGACTTATCAATTAGGTCTAAGAGTGTGCAAACCGCACATTACCTTAAACCATCATGAATATCCCCAATTTTAACCAATGAAACATTAAAATTAATTTTAAGTATCTTCAAGGTCCCTATTAAAATCCTTTCTTCTAAGTTTTAGAGCATAATTTCATGTTTAGAAGGGTCTAATGCATTTATACTTCAAACCCTAATTGTCAACACTTTGTGGAGCCCGAGAAGCTAGTTTTGTTTATATAATGAATGGTTCTTAGTTTCAAAGCTTCAAACTTGATCCCTATGAATATTTTCACCCCCTCTTGAATCCTATTCTACCATTGTAACAATGTTGAAAATATTAATGGATTAAGTCAATAAAGACCTCGCATGCATGTAAGTTGAAAATAGGTATAGAAACCCTCATTCCCATATTTGAATATTATAACCTCCTTTTTCGAGAAATATTGTCAATGGATCAAAATATTCATCAACCCAACCTTCTGGTGATTTCAATTACCTCATGATTTTGTCATACTACCTAGAAGATCATGGTTTCTTCAATTTATGTCTTACATGGTCATAGTCCTCAGATGCACACTTTGTTAAATTAGTTCCCAAGATAATGAATATCAAACCCATTCTTGAAATGAAATTCTAATAACATCTCAAACAATTTTTTCATTATCACAATTTCTAATACTAAGTCTCAAATCAAACACAATGAATGAAGTCTTGCAAATACAATCTTGATATTTTCATACACAGTCCATAAATTCACTTACATAATAGAAACAAATTTTTCATAATCTAATTCATATGAAATTTTTGATTAAATATAAGAAATATCTCTCACATGATTTTAAGGAAATCAACCATACAAATGAATATTTCCAAAAGGAAATGCATAAAAGCTTAAGCCATATAGGCATGCACACAATCCATCCTAGGAAAATAGAGTTCTCTTTATTTATTTGTGACATTCATACAAAACTTCTTTTATTCTTCACTACATCCTCTCTTCCTTGAGGATTATCTCTCCTTTCCCCCTCTTTAGAGATTAACCTATCCATTCATTTGAATTCTCACCTTTAAGTGTAACTTCCAATAAAACCTAACTAACCCCTTACATGAATCATAAGCCCATACATCATAATGAAGCAAATTGACATAATTATTTGATATTCCGTTAACTCACATACATCTCTAGGACTCACTAGTGCCTAGACATACCTAAGACCATTTAGACTCCATAAATCCTCATTTGATATCTTTACATGGTTTTTAGGATTTGAATTATATTTTGGAGGGAAACTCAAGAATTCAAATTTATGAGTACTACATCACCTAAAATCCTTCTTAGGAACTCAACACACCTTAACACATTCATTACAATCATTAACAAGGATAAATATGTGAATTTTGGTGTTCTTGGAAGATGCCCTTGCATCAACCATACCTTATAAATCAAGACCAACAATGTCACATCTCCATGGACCTCTTTTAGAATGATGAGACCATCTAAGAATTCCTTGGGGCTTGGGACCCTATCCCATTATCAAACCACAAGAAGGGATTCAATATAAAAATTGACACTACAAATTACTTTTGAAAGGAATTTGAGTGCTCTAGTCCACCAAAAATATAAAAAGAAAATAAAAAATGGGAAAAATAAAAGTCCAATCAAACATAGTTAAAACCTCACCGAGGCACCTTGTGTGAGAAGAAAAAATTGAAAAGTAAAAAGCAAAAATAAAATGGCACATCTCCTAGTGAAAACCTTTTTAAGGATCCAAAGATAGGAGACACAATTCACTATGAATTAGACTATTTTCAAAAGCCTACCACGTCATTCCAGACACCAAGAGAAGAAACCATCACCATCAATATATGAACATACGATGACCCCAAAATATTACAGATCGGATCAATTTTATCGAATGAGAAATATAGGCCTTAACAACACTCATCATAAAATTTTAGGATATCTTCACATGGTCCTATCAGGATATGTCATTGTTGGATCCCTATCTAGTTTTGTAGAAATTTGTAATTTTCCTAGATGGAAATCTTGTTTAGTAAAACTATGAAAAAAAATATCTCTAGGTAGCACATTAGTCAAAGTAGAACTTAAAAATCACTAGAACCTAGTTTTATAAAATCAATAGAATAATCTAAATGGATCTCGAACATGATACCTATCACTAAGACGACACACATGGATTCCGAATTTGCACCAAATTTTGGGATCTCAATAAATCTTGTCATAAACATGAGTTTCCCCTTGCCAATATCAACAAGATTGTCGATTCTACTACACGTCATGATATTTTATCCCTAATGGATGGATTTTAAACTACAACCAGATCCAATTTTTTTAATAATATTAGCATAAGACAACATTCATGACCCCATTAGGAACATTTTTATATAAGGTTATGCCTTTCTACCTCAAGAATGAAGGTTCAACTTATCGAGAGAAATGAAAAATATTTTCCATGACCTCCTTCATGATATCATGGAGGACTATGTTGATGATATTATCACTAAATATAAAACAAGATTAGATCATCTAACCATCTTCATACATATACTTGAGAGGTTAAGATAATATAAGGTTCATCTTAACCCAAATATCTATCTTTGGAATCAATTTAGGGAAACTCCTAGGATTTATCATCTCATGGAGAGGAATCAAAGTTGACATTTCCAAAATCAAGGGAATAATATAAATTTCTCCACCACAAAACCTTTATCTTCTGCAAGGTTTATAAGGTAGAATTCAATCTATTAGATTGTTTATAGCTTAGATGGCGAGATAAGTACCACCATTTGATCCAACTACTCGTAAGGGATATCTAGTTTAAATGGATGGAAGAATTCCAAGATTATTTCACCAAGATGAAATAATATCTATCAACTCCACCGATTTTGATGCCACCCATTTAAGATAAGACAATGTTTTTGTATATATTTGTGACAAAACATGACATTGAGATTTTTTTGCATAACATAATGATAAAGGAAAACAACAAGTGGTTTACTACATCATAAATCTTATAGCCCTAGAAGCTCAAATAACCCCAGTGTTGAAAAAGTGGGTTTGGAAGTGGCATTCAATTTTAAAAATTTACGACACTATTTACTCAATCATACCACACAACTTATTGCCAAATTATATCCACTCAAATATATTCTATCACGACCTATCACAACAGGTGGTTGTCTATTTGGATCATGCTCCTAAGTGAGTTTAACATTTAATTTTTTTCTCAAAATTCCATGAACATGCAAACTTTGGAAGATCAATTAGTCATTCTGGCAACGACACTACTAGGTTCTCAACCACTTCACTTTAAGTTCCCTAATAGAGATTTATTGTGCATTGATGCGGTTCCTCATGGACTTTATTATTTGATGGCTATTGTAACGTGCATAGATTAGGAGCCAACATAGTATTGCGTACACTAGATAGTGATGTCATACCTAAATATTATCACCTTGGTTTTCCATGCATGAATAACATTACGTAATATGAATATCTCATATTAGGTCTAGGATTTTCTATATCTTGGAAGCTCTAGGAGTCAAGCAAAGATTTAGATACTTCCTCCTCAACATCAAGTAGGTCGATGGAGAATATTAACTCAAAGATAATATTATTGTTCCGCATAAATGCATTATTGATAGCCTTAAAGGATCTTTTTGGCTCATAACATTTAACAAGTTCCTTGCACACAAAATAAAATGCCAAATGTCATGTTGACTACCACAACCCTTATTGAATTTGATACAATCTAAACACACAACGAGTTTCTTGGAATATATTTTATTGCCCCCATATTATTTTCCATATTCCACCATGGTATGTGAATTTTTTTGTCCTGAAAAACCCTTGGTATCACGACATTTACATGTTCATCTAAGACAAAACCTATCCTACCAACATGAATTCAACCATTAAAAGAGCCTTAGCATAATGTGCTTCATACTATACCATCCTTACTGATACCCTTTACCAAAGAGGATATGATGGGACTCTCTTAAGGTGTATCAATCAAGTAGAAGCAAATTAGACACTATTTGAAATACATTCAGGTATTTTTGGCACACATACAAGTGGAATGGTCCTAGCTAAAAAGATATTACACGTGGGTTACTATTCACCTATCGTTGTCCAATTTTACCCACATGGAAAAATTGGAAAACAGGGCCTTATTATGATCAAATCACGACATTGGTCCCAGGGACCCACTTCTGGTCAACAGTGTCAAATCAGGAATAAAGAGACGACTCCTGGAGGAGCTTGTGCCTTGTCCTAACTCAGTCATAACTCAGATCACAAGCCTTAGACGAGTTCATGAGTAGGAAATGTAAGCTCAGTGAATCGAGTTTGGCTTGTCGTAAAGGAATCTCGATAGGAGCAGAGGATGTTTCGATGGTTGGCTCATTAAGGCAGAGAAATGACGAGCTCGACTCGGTTTAATTCAACATGGAGAGATCGATGCTTCCTCGTTGGAATATGAACTCAATTTTAATGACTCGACGGAGACAATAGCATAAATGACTGAGCTCGGTCTTGATAAGATAACCCGCAAAGAGAAATCATGTCGAGTTCGCGGTGAGTCATAGTTAAAGGAATGAGTCGACCACCATACATAGAGGTCGATATGATGTTGCTCGCAATGAGACCAATGGAGCTCAAGCTTGGACTAATAAACCACCATGCATAGAGTTGGATAAAATGTGAGAAACGAGATGAAAGTGGAGGTAATACGCCTACTTCACTAGCTTGCAGCTTCATCTATAACCACCATATCAAATGCATGGGCTAGCGCTGAATAACTTCTAGCCACTACTAGAAACAAGAGTGAACACAATCTCAAATTCATTTTCAAAACTTGCCTCAAGATTTGATTGAGCTTCTTCCATGGAAGTGACTTTCCAAAGTGAAAGGGCGAGACAACTCAACTAAAACTTTATCTCGTTCTTCTACTACAAGCAAGAAGATTTTACAACAACTGATCACGACTGTGGTCACATGCAACTAGAACATCAGGATCAACACCAACGGTTCCTTGGGATCGCCCCGTGCGTATGTCGCAATCAACTCTCTTTGGAGGCCACTCATTTTCTGAGATAATTTTACTTCTCTACCCTGTAGCTGCTACGTATAGTGAATTACTTCCTCACGGCACTTTCCTAGCATAACTTCAGTTCTACACTCAAAGCGGCTGAGCATTCGATGCACAGGCATGTTGCAGTATAGTAGAAGCCTTTTTGAGTGCTTCCAACAAGTAGGTTGTCCAACTATGTTTTTATCTGTTCAGCATCGAATGCATCCTCAAATTCGGGATTTTCCTTCAAGATATTTTTATGAAAATCGATTAAGTGACAGTGAGAGTGTTACCGGGAGACTTGATGAAATTTATTACAAAGATTCTCTATCGAGATCTTACTTGTTTTACGATGTAACTCATGGAAGTGGATCTCATAGAGGTGGAACTGTTTCATATCAGAATATTCATGGAGCATAATTTGCTTTGCAATTATATGAGCATCTTCAATGAGTCACTAAGTTGGCGAGCATAAAGGATTCTATCGGAATTATCACACCTTACAAGCTACAGCTGAAATGTTTGCACCGAGAAAATGATGTCTCCTCACGCTGAGTGGAAAAGTGGAAATCGGTGGCCATCTGTCCAAAATGAAATCTGGCCAAATGATAATGAAACCCCGCACTCCAATCCCAGACGTGGGAAATAAGGTGAGCAATGCCAAGTGGGTTTTCGTGGATGGCAAGCCAAAGAAGAAATTCCACGCGGGAGATTCAGGCAAGCACCGCCAAGTGGAAATATTGGATTGGTAAACCATGATCAAAATTCTGTGAATGGGAGAAATCGAGATCAAACTGCCAAGTGCAGAAATATTACGATGGCTATCCAACATGATACTTCCGCACGGGCCATGTAAATAGAATTCCGCGCAGCTTGGAGTGGTCCGAGTCTTTGTGCGAGTCACCGGGAGGATTAATAAGACAGTTGTGAATTGGAGTGGGTCATGGAGAAAACAACGCGACGTGATACCAATTTCAGCGGAGGCTACAGGCCGCTCGTCTCATTATGCAGATATTTGTCAAATGATACCGAGTAACATGGCGAGTGGGGGTCAGCGCTTGCAGTTTGAATGCGTGGGAAAAGGAGAACATTTCAGAATTTAGCCTGAAGAATCACTCGGTTCACCACTATGAGGAAAGAAAGTGGCTTCGTATCTCACCCAACGAAGGCGATGCGTTAATGGCTCAGTCGGGCTCATATGCGAAGAGTTTGATGGGAAAGCAATGCTGAAAACTCCACGACCTTCTCCTCATCCTCTGTACAATTCAGAACTTGATGTGGTCGTGAGACAAGCTCCCACGCACAGACAGTAGGCATGTTGTAGTACAGTAGAAGCCTTTTGAATGCTTCCAGCAAGTAGGTTGTCCAACTATGTTGTTATCTATTCAGTATCAAATGCATGCTTATCCTTATTCTGAACTCAGATCGAATAACAGCTGCAGGAAACAAATATTCACTGCCATGTACGATGGATTGGAGTCATGCCATTCAAGGCTTCATAAAATTTTCCCCGAATCAGGAGATGAAGGTTTATTACGGTGCGTAATGAAACGATTCATATTGCTCAACACTTCTTCTCCTAGAAATGAAGTGAATGTGAAGGTCAACTCTAAAATCCCCAGTTGGCCATTTTTCATGCTACATCCTTGTTACTTGTAAATGGTCTCTTTGAGAAACTCTATGGGCAAGTAGGTAATATTTATACCATTCCATTATGTACGTCCAATCGAGAATAAAATTATTCTTTTACCAGTTCGAGAGAAGCTTGTTTCTTACAATGGATGATTATACTGTAGTTTCAAGCTAATTTTATCTAGCTTTATTTCTATTAGCTTTGATCCACGACTAAGGAAGAATTCATATGGTTATTACTCGTACATTTTTCCAAGGTCCTCTTGGTTGCCCCAGCTTGTTCAATATATTTTTGAAGGGCTTATTCTGTGTGTTGCAGATTGCGAACATAAAGGATCTTTTTAGTTTCGGAAAATGAGTATATGGTGTAGCTCACAACTACCTATGCCATACTAAGATCCCAATAGTGGCATAATTGTTGATTGGAGCCAAGATTTCCAAATGCACTGCTAAAATACTGAAGGGTTCTTTGGCCAAAAATAAGTCTCAAGAGTGTCTATCGACATGTTATGGGCATGAGCCTGGGTCATCATCATGGCAGTATTAGGTCTTTATTGATAATGGCATTTTATCATCATTTTAAAGGTACAAATTGTGCTTATTATGGCGAAGCCAAAACATTCTTACTACAAGTGTTATATGATGAGGAATAATCCTGAGCATTGTGGTAAAACCATTATTTTTAGAAATATTGGGTTAAGCTCGGTATTCAAGTGAGTTTGAGCCCAGAAAAGGTAAGATCGTTTGCTGGATGAAGAGCTCGGTGACTTCACAGTGAGCTCATGGTGATGTTTCATGAAGTTTGAATGAGGAATGCATAAATGGCCTCGAGTTAACAGAGGAAAATGATAAGAATCGAGTTTGATAGCTCACTATTCGAAGGACTCAATGCAAAAGAGCGCGATTACCAAAGCAAGGAAAGAGATAGTGTGGGGTTCAAAATCGATTGCAACACCAAGTTAGAGGATTCAAACTCACCGAGTTGAGATTTGTGCAGACTCTATCCACATAGACCCCCTCCTCTTCAAGTCAAACGGGTCAACGGGGGGGTCCCAACATTATGTTAATTAAATTAATATTTTTATTTAAATATTTTAATAATAATATTTATTATTATTATTTAAATATTCTTTTAATTAATTGAGAAGACTAGGTCATCAGGCAATTAATGACCCATGATGGAACCTTCTCAGGTGGTTCAACTAACTGCAATAAATACATCATGGGCCTTCAATTTAGGAATGTAATTATGACCTTTCCTCTTCTTTCTCACATATTCTTCTATAAATGTAAGTTGGAAGCTCATTTCAAAGGGTTCCAACAGTTCAAACAAGTTGGACAGTTAGATATCTCAGAAAGTGTATACTTTTCAAGAATCCTCTCTCTTCTGCAAGTTGTTCTTGTGTGTTGAGAGAACTTTCAAGCCTCCTCTTCAAGACTGTAATGGAAACTATTGCCTCTTCTGAATGTATGATGCATTGTGCATGTTATTGAAGCAATAAAAGTGTGTGTTTTGTGACTAATCTCAGTCCTTTCATCCTTTTATGCTTCTTTGTGCCTTTCTCGTACTTGTAGGTACACTTTGTGCAAGTTTAAGTTTCTATTGCAGGTTCTTGGAGTTCTATGCTTATTGAGTGGTGGAGTATTGCATGCAGTTGAGTTGTGGTGTATGTTCACCCTTCTTGAGTTCATCCTTCTTCACTTGGAAATTGGTATATTTCTCGGTCTGATAAAGTTTAACAAAGGGAACACGTGTCTCTTAGTTTGTGGTATCTTGTACCCTCTCTAAGTTGTAGTAGGTGAAGTTGACTTGTGGTGCACACACCCTCTTCAAATTAACCCTTCCTGAGTCTGGAAACACCCTTTATTTGGTGCATCACCATCCCTAGTATAGTTTCATTTCTGTAAATCTCTTTCCCTAAAACCCCATGAAAATGTTAGCATAGGACTAGATAATCATTTTTGTTACACTAGGAGTAGTACAACACTTAGTTTAGGAAGAGGAATCGGCCTTCTTCGAGGTTCACCTCAAGCCCAAGTCCCACAACTTGAGAGGTGATCCCATGTGTCCCAATCACACCGAACGTCCTATTCACATCCTGGCCATTCGGAGGGTGCAGTGATTTGGCGACAACACCTACCATGGAGTCTAATGTGTGTAATTTTTCTAAGTGTTAGGCATGTCAATAACATGATAATTTGATTCATGCAAACTCACAATCCCTTTAGCATATCACTTTACTTTGGCCTTTTCTATACGGGGCTCAATTTAGTCGATAAAATTAAGCCTACATCCTCGAATGGCCATACCTTCATAATCACTACTATTGAATATTTTACCAAGTGGATATAGACCATGCTTCTCACCTATATCACTGGGTCAAATATATCCAAGTTCATATTTAACCACATCATCTTCCAATTTGGCATCCTTATGTCTATTGTTATAGACAATGATACCCTTAAAAAATAAAAAAGTCAAAGAACTCTCCAAAAAATTCCATATCCTCATACAATGGGAAACCTTGTATTACCTATAGAATGGCCATCTGAAGAATCAAATAAAAGGATTAAATCCATATTAGAGAACAATTTCAATAAACATGGTTACAGGTTGGCATACAAAACCGTATCCCGCACTTTAGGCCTACCGCACTTCATTTTGCACTCCAACTAGATTCACTCCCTTCTCCCTACTATACGAATATGAATTTGTATTACCCATTGAATTTAAGCTCCCTTACCTTCATGTATCCTTACAACACTTTTTGAATTAAGAGGATTATTGCCAAACATGCCTTAAAAAAATTAGAGCTCTTGGATGAGAAAAAAATTCATGCCTTGGACCATGTAAAAGTATTTCAAAATAACCTTTATCACAATTACAACAAGTCGATCAAACATATAAAATTTTGGATTGAGGACCTTTTACTTAAGAAAATCAGAAAAATACTACCAAAGAACATCGAAGTAGTGAAAGTTTCAACCTAATTGGTTATGACCATATATTGTGACTACTAAATTCAAATATGGAGTATATAAGTTCTGAATAAGAGCTTAACGAGCCCATGAACGTGGTTCATATAAAACAATTCTATTCTTAATCATATCGAGTATACCTAGTGTTGAGGGCATATCAAGCGCAATTAATTACTTCTCACATTCAATTTTTCCAGGCTTGTGTCATTCCATTTCACCTTGTGTCATATGTTCCCTGGTTAGGTTATCATTTCCATGTTTTTCCACTCTTGTTCACCCTCTTTCTTTATATCTCATCTATTGATTCCTTTGGAATTATTCGCTTGTTCAATGCTTGTTATAGTTATGGAGATATCCTTTCTTCCATCATTGGTACATGTTTAAAACAAAAAAACATTCAACTATGTTTAAAACTAAAAAAAATTCAAACATGTTTCAAAACACCAAAAACATTGACATATGTTCAAAAATTCCAAAATAGAATAAAACTAGAAAAAAATAAAAACATTTAGAAAATGTTTGACCAAATCTCAGCAACTGAGTAATATAACTCAACAATCTCATCTTTCGATGGTAATCGTACTTGTCATTTCATATCATCTTATGATAATTAATTTCCTTTCTGCGGTGTACATCTATACTGTGGAAAAACAATCAATTCACCCTTCACAATATAACTTTTCTTGGGGCATTTTTAGATTAAAATCAATATAGATAGATTCAATCATCTCGCATTATAGGATATCACTTGGGTAAATTTAATATGTCTATTATTCATCAGGAACATATAAGGGGTGTCTTTTAACACCATTTTTACACATTGTGTTTTATTGTTGTTGTATATTTACTTCAAATAGATTTCTTTTAATAAATTCTTAGAATGTTAGATACCTATTGGAATTGAGTGATTAAAATTGTTTTTGTAGACATGTGTAAGACTCGTTCTACACATTCTTGACTCGATAATATATAATAAGATAGTTAGATATATTAATTTTCTATGTATTTCGATTTTTTTGTTTTTCATTATTTTAATACCAATTACAAATGAATTATTAAGCACTTCAATTCATATATAACTTTAGTGTAGTTAATTTATGTTCATATTGGGTTTGTTTGACTTAATTGCTTTTTAGAATTGTGTTGTCACCGTGGTTTATTAAGTGAGCCATAATATGTTTTACTTGTTTTGTGTGTGTGTGTGTTATATTTGTTAACATTTATTTTTACTTGTGTTAGCCGCATGTAATTTTTATTAGCACATGTTTACCATCATCACATACATGTCACATCTATCACATCATAATATACATAATATCAACATCCATCATAAATCAAACCTAAGGTACATGTAACATCATCATTTATACATGATAAATCAAAATAACAATCATCATCTATTCTAAATAATCATGAAATCATATAATCTAACCAATACATCATATTCAAATAAAAAATCTCATCATCATTATAGGGTTTCAAATGTCCATCATATACATAAAAATAAAATGTCCATGTACAATGTATCTCAAAAAATGCCATATACATCTCAGTATTCCATCATTGTGGCATGTGTGTGCTAGTGTTTTCATTGATGTAAAATGTGTAAGTATATTAATGAGAAAGCATTGATGATAAGGAGTATAATAGGAAGATTATACTTGATGATGACAAGTACGGATACATGGAGTTGCATGATTGTAGGAGTTGAAATGATGAAGATTGTTTCATCTAGTAGGCCTAAACAAGAGGTATAATTAGCATAGGTGATATCATATGAAGGATAGAGATGCATGGAAGATTTTGAAGAATGGTAGTGGCATGGAGGGCATGTGTTAAGACACTAACATATGTATCAAAATATAGTTGTAGGGTTATTATAGGTACTTAGTCACCTAATTGAGTATGAATATTAGTTACAAAGGTGTACATGACTGTGAGGGCATGCAAAGGAGTGAGACATATTGTATCAAATATGTTAGGGCATTTTAAGGGCTTTGAAGGAAAGGTATGGTATTATCTACTCGTATAGGTATAAACTATACTTAATTTCATGACCTAGATAGGAAAGTCAGGGTGGGTGAGAAGATGTAGAATCAAGTATGATAATATGAACATTTGGGAATTTGAGAGAGTATTTCTTAAAGCTATGGGTAAAATTTCAGGTGTGTATGTTGAATAGTTTGAAAGTTATGATGTTTTAAGTCCCACTTGAGATCAAGAAGGTGAGTTTTCTAGCTCAATATGAGATATTTCATGTTGGTTGGCATGTGTAAAGTTTGCATGGGGACCTGAGCCTTTCAGGTATGTTGAGGTATGGAGATAATAAGGTTTCAAAGTTGGAATGAGATCAAATGATGTCATGTGCTTTATGAACAATCACTAAGAAGTTAAAGAGGTCAAAAACCTACCTAAACCCTATTTCATTAGTGATGGAGGAAATATTGTTGGTGTGAGCTCAAAATGCATTGGATCATAAAATGTGATGACTAGAGTGTTCAAAAAGATTTCCTCTTTCCTGATCATATTAGTGAGCTAGGACTTAATAAAATAAAGCAATTCAAAATATGAAGGGTTTATGGACCTTGAGATGAAATAGTGATGTAGACATGCATAAATGATTGGTAATTCTCTATAGTGAGCTAAGTGACCTACAAATCAAGATAACTTAACAAAAAAGACTTGATTAGTAGATAGGATGGGATGGTTTCTTAACAAAGTAAATCTCGAGAAGAAATATCTTCCTAGGATGGATGCCAACCCTATTTTTTTATAAAAAAAAATAAAAGAGATATTGATAAATTTGATATAGCTAAGATTTTGATAATGTGCAAGAAATCTAAAATAAATAGAAATCTAAAAAATGTAAAAATGTAAATAAGGTACAAATATGATCTAAATAAATTCCAAATAAACAAAAGCTACACGGGTCGATGGTGACCCGAGGCTCTAGAGGGTCGACCGATGATGACCGAGGCGGATGGATTGAAAAAAGCGATGTAAAATGTAGATTCGAAAGCACTAATGTAAGATCTAGAGTTGGTGGAGCACTAGAATAATGAACATGCACTTGCAAAAGAACGTGAGATAGGGAGAAATATAAAGGATGTAAGAAAACTAGATATCCAAGGGTAAATATTGAAAACATTGCATGGGTCGATTTATGACAAGGCTAGGTCGACAAAGTGACCGAGGACCGATAGAATAGATTTGGGATGTTAGAGAGACAAGATGGATGGATCTTAGACTGGGTGAATGCAACAATGGAAAGAAAATGGTGATGGAGCTGAAAAATAAGGAAACCGATGCAGCGAAGGTTGGGTTAATGACGACTAGACTCGGTCGACAATGACTATACTTGGTCGACAATGACTAGAATGGGTTGATGAAGACCTGGGTAGACATAGGCTTAGATGAAAATAGATTGGTATAAATGAAGACCTACATGAGAATAAAGATGACAGATAAGGTTGAGGATTGGTCCTTGATGATAACCGAACTTGCAAAAGATGTTAGAGACTCATATGGATGATAAACAATAATTATGAAGCAATGAATGAAAAAATTGAAGGAGATCTCCCTAAAATTCCAAAAATGGAAGAAAAATATCTCCAAGGGACTCTAATATGATTCTAGTAGCTGGAAAAGGCCCCAAGGATGAAGGAAAATCACAAAAAAGTGAGAGTCTCCAAAAATGCATCCTTGAACAACGAGGGGTGAATGGGGATTTATAGGGTCGATGAAGACCTAGATAATTCAAGGTGGCTATAGAGAGACATCCATTTGGGTGGTGGAATGATTTCCAACTTGAGGCAAAGAGGCCCAAATGAAGTGGGATTAGGGTTTAGATGGATAGAGATGAGCTAGGGTTGCATAGGGAAGAGAAATGAGTAGGTGGATGGTTAAGATGAGTAAATAAAGGAAAGGGGTAATAAAAATATTAAATGGGGGTGGTTGAGAACATATAAATGATAAAATGGATGAATCTAGAGATAGGAAGTGAATTAATGAAGGATTATGGATGATTAGGATGAAAAATAATGAGATGAGAATTAGAGAAAATTAGCCTACATGGGATGAAATAGAATGATTAAATGTGGGAAATAGGTAATTAATTGGATTAAATGAATTTAGTAGGGAATATGAAATTTGAATGGATAACCATGAAGAAAAGGGAGTTAACATGGGGTGGGGCTGGTGACACCAAATTTTGGTGTCTACATTTTCCCATTTTTTATGAGTGGTTTGAGTTGGGAAAGCCACAAGAAAAAATGAGAAGGATGGAAAAGATAATTGATTGGGTAATACCCATCAAAATAGGGGTTGATGACACAAAGGAAGTTGATCAAAAGTTTGAAAGAGATAAATGAAGGATGAAGACATGATGATAAAATAAGATGAGGGGATAAGATATCCTAGACAAGGATTGAACAAAAAGTAAAAATTAAAATAAAATATGACAATGATTTTGGAATCACTCTAGTAGGGAACAAAGGGCAATCTTCAGGGAGATAAAGGAAATGTCCTATGAGCTTGTGAGTTAGAGAAAACCACTATAAAATTAAGGGAAACCAAGGGGAATCTAATCAAATAGATGTGCAAGCCATGATACCAATGGGTCAAAGGAATACATCCAAAGATGCATAATAAAATGTGAAAAATGGTCGAGACAAGGGTCACAACAAGAGTAGAGGGGTGGGACGAAAAAGGTGATGGAAAATAATGGTTCCCTAAGAGGGAACACAA